>JAOXJM010000033.1:83081-100766 GCA_026413425.1 Tringa solitaria | reverse complement strand
ATAATCACATTACAGCTTTATTTATTAAGTTACTGTGGTTATAAAAACCAGTTTCTAAGCACATAATCACAAATTTAAAAATAACTCTTAAATGCTTATCTGCATGTTTCATGCATGTTCTCTGTTCCTGGTGTCCAGTATTGAATGCCGTTAGCAAGTCAGACCTCTGTCTGTTTGTAGCCCGCTGGCGGCATCGCCGTCAGCCTTTAGAACAACTTGAGACCAGAAATTCATGCAAACGTCAGAATGCAGCCTCGTTGCTTGGCAGCAGTACTTAGTGCCACAACCACAGCAATCAAAGCTTTTATTAAACGTATTCGTTAAATGCACGGAATCAGTATTTAAATATGTTCTAATAGCATAGTTAATAGGAGGGTCACTGTTGCGATGTCCCTACGTGTCGCTGGCAAAGACAAGGACCCGTCCTCTAAGGCGAGAAGGTTGGGACAATGGTCTTAGCTCCCCTATTGGGACGGGTCTTTGTCACTGCTTAGTGCTGGTGATGTCACCAGCGAGAACGCCCTCGTGCTGGTCGGTGCTGATCCCGCCAGTCACCGTCGTCTTCAGCCTGGCTGGGACTTGGCACCATGTCTGCAAATCATGTAATGGGAACGAAAACTGGTTTGTGACTGTAACTGAATTTTCCATCTCGATACATTTTTAAATGCTCAGAGACAGAAGAATTTGATAATTAGTGCCTCAGAGACCAGCAGTGTAAGTTTCTGAATTGTGTAATGGTATAAACCCATGGTAATACAGGGCTGATGGACACTCTTGACAGCATCATTGCCTTTGGGTGGCACGGCGCAACCCTGCCGTAAGTAACAATCCTGAGTACCACAGCCCCTGGCCAGGGTCGGTTCTTTCCACCCCAACATGACCTCCTTGTGTGCTCTGCTCCCTGTCTAAACGGAGATATTCCTCTAGAGAAGGACAGCGCTGTCACAGTGGCAGCAGACGGAGCAATGTATTTATAGCAAGGACTCTGTGCTCGGCGGGGAGGTTTTCCTTCCCCGCTGCAGGCAGAAAGGCTGTGGAAAAGCACATTCCTTCACACAGAAGGTTTCTGAGCGAGGATGGAGCACGTGCTCCCAGTCACCAGATGTGGGGATCTAGTACCTACTGTGCTTCAGCAGCCAATTACTCAAACCCATAATATTTTTGCTTCTGAAATTAACCACTTTATGAATTATACAAAAGGAAATGATCAGTGTTGACAGCTGATTCTTTTAAATAGAGTGTAATCAAAAACATCATTAAAAATACGCCTGGAGTTCACCATTCCAGAGTGCTGACTCTCATCAAGTTTTGAAATGCTATTAGCAATAGCATATCTTTCCTAAGATTCATAATTTTCCAGGTATTGCTCTGTCTTACTCAATAAATCTCAATTTCTCCTCCTCAGAAATAATTATGATTCCTGGGCACTGCACCAAAATTTGCAGATGTTTTGAAGATGTCCCGATCAGCCGAGATTAGGACATGAGTGTTTTAAACTTTATTCTATAGATACGACATCCTTGAAACTTGACTATATCAACTAGTTAGACAGTCCAGTACAAGGAAACACAAATTACTGCCTGTTAATGAACAACTTTATTTCAGTGCTGACTATTAAGAAAAAATAATCAACCTTGATCTCTTCAGAGAAATTTGTGTGTTGCTGCTAGAAACCAAACATAATAGAGGTATTGTTTACCTCTGGTTTTAGCTTTATGGTGATGAGAATTTTTCCCTTGAGGAGGTGAAAAGAACTTTTTTGAAGCTTTGGCAAGGGTGACCCAGCTCACTTCAATAATAACCTTGCTTTTTTTTATTTACTTGCTACTCAAGAACATTACAGCTACTCAAGTACATTATGATGTACGTGCTTTTGAGACTGTTGTTAAGTCAGTCCCTTGCCACACCCTTGAGTTGCAAAGAGAGTTGCAGGTACCCGTGCATGCCACCCTTATCTGTGGCTTCTTAGAGCTTTCCTCAAGCTGTCATTTTCCTTGAAGATTGTGTGGGTGTCCTTGAAGCAATAGTATTGGCATCATTTTGAGGAATCTCTGGAAATGAACAGTTTATCATCTTTTTGGGGCTTCCTTCCCCTCTCTGTCTCTGAGGGGAGACCTTGTCTCTCTCTCTCTCCAACTCCCTGAAAGGAGGGTGTAGCCAGGGGATCAGTCTCTTCTCCCAAGTCACAGATGATAAGAGAAGAGGAAACAGCCTCAAGTTGCACCAGGGGAGGTTTAGGATGGATATTAGGAAAAATTTCTACACTGAAAGAATTGGAAGAGGCTGCCCAGGGCAGTGGTGGAGTGAACATGATGCTGAGGGACGTGGGTTAGTGATAGGCTTGGCAGTGCTGGGCTGGTGGTTGATCGTGAACTCAGTGACCCCTTCCAACCCAGATGAGTTTACGAATATTTACTCTCAGCATTTGTTAAGTCATATTTTATTTATTTACCTTTCCCTTCTGGGGTGTTGTCAACACGGTGGGCCCATGCAGACCCTGTGCACCTTGTCACCTAGATGCCCTTAACTCTGGCAAGAACAGAGCCAGGTTGGTGCGAAGCGGTCCTGGAGACACCATCCTCGACCAGTGCGTTGGGTCCATGTTCGCCTTTGCTGTGGAGCTGGTGACCAGTAGCAGTCAGCTCCCTGGAAACTGCGCATTATGGTTTTCTGCATAAAACCAGACCATGTTATAGATAATGTGTTTTAGGACGTTGGCAGTAATAATATGATTAATCATGCTCAACATGAAAAATGCATTCCTTCACATAAAGCAGCCTGTATGAGGTTGACTGTAAAATACTCATTGCAGCTTGCAGAACAATTTTCCAGCTTCGTAATTTCTTTGTCTTTTTATCTTAGTTTGGTCTAATTTTGACTTTACAATCTGCCAGCCTTTCCCCACAACTGTTTGCTCTGTGAAAAGATGCAGCCATTTTTATATGTGTGGAAAAATACCTGAATTACTTTCCTCATGAAAATCAATGTTTGTTGTAGCTCTGGGTTAATAATTAAACTCTGTTTACTGTTCAGTACTTTAAGTAATATTTAATAGCTCTGGTTGTTAAAACCCGTGTCACACAGTGAAATGCAGTTAAGGCAACTAATTAAATGAACTAATATAGATTCTTAAAAATGTAAACAAGAAAAAAGTAAACATAAACTGAATGTTCACTGGCACTTGAGTATGTCCTGGGGCATAAAGACATGTGTATAAGACTTACGCAATGGTGTCTTATAAAAAATGGCTTTCAAACTCCAGTGATCTCAGTTCAGTAACTTACGTACCATTCCTAAATTTGAAGGCCTTTAGATGTGAGGGTTCTTCTGACCAGGCTTTTTGTGTCTGACTTGAAGTGCTCGTTACTGGCTTTTCCAGATGCCAGTCCCCTTCATCTGCTCTGTCTCATCCTCCCATTCGTTTTACAGCTGCTGTGATAAAACCAATAGTCACTGGATCTGTAATAAGGAAACAGTGATAGGTCGTTAACGCTATATTTTTAGTTTCATGTGCCTGCTGATTCAAAAGACACAGCTAAGCATAAGTTTTCGTATTCTTCATGTAGCATTTCTGTTTTGTTTTTTTGGGGGTGTGGGGTTTTTTTTTAAAGTGCTGTCAACCATATTTTTGTACGTGAGCCAACATCCTTTTGGGTGATGCGTGTGCTAGTGCAATTGATAACATCTGATTGATTTCACTTCATTATTACACTTTTAAATCTCCTGTTTGCAAGCATCTTGCTATATTTATCATAAAGAGCCTCCACATTGTGTTTCCTTCTTGTAATATACTCATTAAAACCACTTTGATTATCCCCGAGTGTTGGTGTGTCAGCCCGTTGGAGCCCCGTGTGTGTCTGCGGTGTGTGGTGCGCAGACACGGGGAGCAGGAAGTTCTGAAGGAGGCTTGTCTGATGGGAAACAGGCCAAAAAAGGCAGAAGACTTGAAGGAAATAATTCGGTTTCAGGGTTTTTCCTTATAAATCTTCATGCTGCTTTGGAGAACTGCCATAGGCACTTGGAGGATTCTGTTAAAGAACAAGACACCTCTGCTGTACCGTTATACGTGCCCTTAAGAGATGCAGGGTGTCTCCTGCCACTTATTCCCATGGAGCCACAAGCCGAGCAGTTCTTCTTCGCAAATTCAGGTCAATGGCTGGCAGTTCAATGCTTAGCGGTTGAACGGGGTATCCAGAGCTGAAGTGGTTGTACTTGGTCTCTGGGATGTTTTGTTGTTGATGTAAAAGGGCTTAGTATTGCGGTTGTCACGAGCAGCTTTCTTCATGTAGCTGTGTTATTATTCTTGATAAGGATAGTTTGGGGTTCTGTTTCTTTTGTGGCATTTTTTGTTCACTTGATTTTACGATTATGAAAGTTCAAATCCTTGCTGGGACATATGCAAGCATGAAGATGTTAGAAGGGAAGACGGGAGGGGGAGGTATCAGTGGTGGGACTAGAATGGCAAATTCTCCCATTTCCCCAGACCTCTGGCACTGCCCAGGTAGAGTCTGCTGTGTCTCTGAGCATCCCTGTGCTTCCTGTAGGACACCACCAGCCTCACGCCCTTGTCTCGCAAACATCGTGTAAAAAGAAGATTATGACATACTCAGGTAATAGAAAGGTGAGATAATGTCTATCAGTCTGTCTTAGGTAAATAGTCAGGATTGCATGAGAAAGAGACTTTGAGACTCTTGAATTCTCCGTAGTCAATCAGGAGGGGAAAAAGGTTATTCTAATTATTGAGTATCTGTGTGGCTCTTCTTGGCATTTCCCTGTTTTGCCTTTGTTTATTGATCTCTGGATGACACCGTGCATCTTCACAGGAGACACCATCTGGGCACTGCGGGTGCTGGTGCTCGCTGGTGGCCAGGAGCTGGGCAGTGGCAAGCAGGGCAGGGGCTTCACTAGCCAGGGCCTGGGCCAGCCTCGGGCTGCTCATCCTCCTGTCCTTGCCCTGTGGCACCTTGGCCAGAGCTGGCTGCTGCTGGCAGCGAGACAGGATGGTTTCCACATGCTCAGTGCAAGGAGAATGGCTGCCTCCAACTTCCCGCCTCCATCCTCCCAGCCTGGTCCTGCCACCCGGGGCGGGATCTGACTCTGGACTGTCACTCGTGACACTTGCCAGATGGGAACAGGACACAAGCCTTCCTGCTGGAAAGGTGGCAAAGCAGACACTTTTTTATCAAGTTTTTATCATCTGTATAAGTTAAACATATTATCAGTACTGTATTAAATTCTGTAATAGCAAACAAGAAAGTGCTTGGAGAAAAGTGTTTATCATCTTCTATGTTGCACTGTAGCAACTGATTTTCCCATTGTAATGATAACTAGGAAGGACTTTGTGTCCCATAAAGTTTATGGTCTGATACGAGTGTTTGTATTAGATACTGCACTTCAAAATCATTGAAAAGTGTTTCTGGGAGCCTTTGTCTAGTTTCTTTTCCAGAACATTCTTGGGTTTTTTGGATGGAGGTTGCCAAGACTTTTCTTTGTAGAGAAATTGCTTTAACTGGAAGTTGTATCCTCACAAAACCCCAATGATGGCAATGCTTCCCAAAGCGTTGACTCCCGTCTGTGTGGGGAGAGTGGCTGGAGGTGGCAGGAGGAAAGTTTAATTCTCGTGCAGGGCTCATCACAAAACTTGACTTTCTTGGCTCTCATGGTTATTTAATTACATTCTCATGTAATTAAGTATCCTATGTGGATAAGGTACAAGAAGAGGTAATGACCTGCAGCGTTTGTTTTATGGCTGTCTGATCACTAGTTAGATGGCTTTTGATGATATAAGAGAGGAGTATTTTGTATAAATGATACAGCTACTCAATGAAGTGGGGAACTATTTACTTAGCTGCAAGCTGTGGACTTCCTTGTAAATTGTTGGGTCCTTCCTATACAAGAATATTGCTTGTCTTGAACAGAGCAGCAGATAATAGCTTGTAATAACATAATAGGACAGTAAGCAAGTTGTCCTTCGTATTGCACAAAGAAAAACATTTAACCTTGCTTTTGCCATTACTTTGAGTGACAGACGTTGCTACTTGGTACTGTCTCAGAGGGCTGAACTCCATCTGTGGCCTGATACGGCATATTTTCACAGTGATTTGCTTTGAGAAATAGATAAAACCTCGGCTATATTAAACACCTTTTCAAATATGTCTGCAGAAGATTGGGGTCCATCTGCCGTAATTGGGATCAACTTCTGCAGGACAAAGCTTTGAGACTATGGTTTCTTGAAAACAGTATTGCAGCTGCTTTCTTGATACAGAGCTCTTTAGCCATGAAAGACCACAGTCTCCTCCATCCACTATAGCCTAACCAAAAAAAAAAAAGTGACAACACTTTTTTCTGTGAATAAATGCCACTTGTTGGAGCCAAACCGTTTTACAGAAGCACACCAGTTTAGCTGGCCTGTCCTCAGACCAGTAAGCCGACACAGCAGCCCAGCCCTAGGTGGGCTCACCAGCAGAACCAGGGTTTCCCATCACTCCAGCCGTAGCGGTCACCAGAGTTGCCATAGCCTGGGGCTTCCTCACATTTTGGTTTTGGGGTTACAAACTAAGGGACAACCATTGCTGGGCTGTCTGTCTGCAACCTCCCCCCTGTCCTGTGCGCTGTCGCCACCTCTCATGTAATGGCGCCTTCCAAGTGTCCAAAGGTCCCTCTGTGGCCCTGGGGGGCTGTGAAGAACACAGCACGGGCAGCTCGGGATGCCTTTTAGCAGGAAGGTGCTTTCTTGACAACCTTGTTGGCTGTACCTGTGAAGGGATGGACTTGGGGGGAACCTGGAGCTGTCTGTTCCCACGTGTGGGGCTGGGCTCTCCCCATCAGTCATTGGAAGGGGCTTTTGTGCCTTTCAGAGCAGCTTCAGATGTGGACAGCATATTCTCTGGCAGGTTCCCTTCTCCCTTCTGCACCATCCTGTCCTTTTCTCCCTTAGCAGCTGCTGCTTTGCCTGGAAAGCACTGATGGGATAATTTACTGACACATCCTTAAGTTTTTAGGTTACTCTGGGCTGTAAATGGGATCTGTGACTTCTTCATGTTGCACTTAAGCATTCAGATCTTATTACGACCTCTCCACGTGTGTGTTAAGAGGTACATATGCATTGTAGGTGTAGCAAGGTTTCATACTTGTGGAGGAAAAGCAATTGGTATTTTGAGATGTAAATTTACAGGTCAAAGGTTAGGAATCAGTGTCTTCAGGAAAAAGTAAAAACTGTGTTAGAAGAATTGCTGGTTGCTCCAGTGCGGCAGCTTGTGTGTTGTCAGTGCATCTGCACTGAAACCCAGGGGCCAGGTTTCCGTTGTGGGAAGCATTACAGGAATATAGCTCAAACAAATGGTGATTGTGTAATAGGTGTTTATATACATAGAAAAAGCTATTAATGACTACAGCTTTTAATACAGATATTGAATATGTTCCATGTGTATAATTTATACCAGAAAATTAAGTTTAATTATTTTACTTGATGTAATAAATAAATAAATTAAAAAGCCAATAATAATTTTTTTTGAAAAAATAATTAAAAACAATTAAAACTTGAAGTTGACTTAAAAAATAATTTCTAAATAAATAAATGTTTATACGGTTGGGATTTGTGTTTGAAATCCCTAAGGCAAAAAAAAAAGAGTTTATATACCATTAATGAGCTTACTTTGCGGTGAAAGCAAATGCTGAAGGCATGCCTAAACAGCATTGCTTTTCTTCCAAGGAAAAAATCTGAATGATCATAATATGCATGCAGTCATAATTAATTTACTCAGTTGTTTACTTTTGCATCGTGTAGATAACTTCTTTTCAATTAAATACCATCTTGCAATGTGAAATAATAATAGCTTATCAAGGAGCCATCACTCAGAGGTTCTTCATCTGTGAGAGTCCGTCTTTCTGAGAGCATGGGTTTGAAATACTAACATGTGACATGGCACGATGAACTTTTGCATAATATTGTGCATATTGGGCATTTCTGAGTTGTCTGACATGCTGCCAAGGTGAGGTAGTGGTCATTTAACAACATTTGAGGATATTGAGGTGATCAAGAAACTAGAGCAGATTTCTAGAATTAGACTTGTAGTGCTTTGCAGCTCACTCGCAACCTGTATAAACTTGCAGTGGTGAAAAGCTTCAGTTAATTAAAGTCCTACCCTGCTCAATTATGACTCAAGGATGTCAGCCAGTTCAGTAAATTAAATTATGCACCTATCTTTGTATGGAACGAAAGCTTCCAGTAAGTCAATGGGAGTTTGCCTGATTAAACAGTTAAGATCAGCCTTGCACTAGAACGATCATGTTTCTTTACAATTAATCGATTTTGTTATATTTTTAATACAATTCTGGAAAATTTCACAGTCATGTAGATGGATTCAAACATGAGAGCGACAGAAAGTTCATAAATGGAAAACGAAGTGATGAACAAACTTGCATACGTTCACTTATTCAAGGCTTATTTGAACCATGAGACAAAAATTCTGGGAGTTGCACACTATTCAACTGCATGGAAGAAATAAACAAAACTCTAACCAAGTGTAGAATAACATTTGTTCAAGTATTTCCAGGTGGATCAGCCTCAGATGGCTTCTCCTAGGGAAAATCATAAACCTTTCAGTTAATAGAATTGTAGATAAAGTTGACTCAAAACGAGTAATTTATTTTGACTTTTCAGAACTAGTTTTATAAAGTTGCAAGGTATAATGTTCAGGAAAATAGCCATATGATCAGAAGTCAAGGGTTTTTATTAAAAATCAAGCAAGTGTACAGCTGGTTACAGAGCAAGGAGAAGGGCATGCCACCCTTATGGGATCCAGCAGAACATCTTCCAACGCAGAGAGCTGATTATCCCTCTTAGGAAGAATGCTGATTTTTGGGAGCTGTTTTCTTTTAAGAGGACGAGCTGACTTGGTGACAAACGTCAGGATTGCTCTTTGAGCCTTTTTCTTTGGTCCACTTGCACTGAAATGGAAGTAGGACCTCAAGGCTGTGCCTTGGGTGGTTTTGGAGGAACCATGGTGCTGCACTTGGAAAGCTGCCTGTGTTTTCTGAGGGGGTGGGGAGGAAGGAGTCAGTCTGCTGAGCATTTCTCCTGAACGATATCAAAGTAATTGAGAGATTAATTGGTAACTTGAGGGTGGGTAACTACGTGCCGTGCTGGAATGGGGAGAAGCAGTGTCCTGCGCCGTGTCCTCCAAAGCTTGTTCATCTCCAGGCAGCTGAGCTGTCTGTGCAGTCAGTCTCAGTCTTTCAGATGAGGAATTAGTTCTTCACTATTCCTCTGGTTCTTCAGCTTTGTGGGGTGCCTTTTTTGTATGAAGAAGTACTGAAATTGCTGAGTGTTTTCTGAGTAGTGTCTCAGGACTTTGAAGCAATTACTTGCATTTTTGTGAAGCAAGTGTTTCACAAACCATCAAACAGGCACAGATCTGAGGTGTGTTTGAGAGTCTTTACATTTTGGCAGCCTCTGGCAACAAGAGCCACAGTAATTTCTTGGGGGGTACCTTGCTAGGGGTTTGTGGAGATGTGGAAGTTAAGGTACATTGCTTTTTTGGGGATAGAAATCTGCTTGCGGCGGAGAGATATGAACTTTTCCTAGAGACCTGATGAAATGGCCCATTCAGCATCTGGTGTAAGGACTTAATGCCTGGGGGAAAAAGTATTTCTCTAGAGAAACTTTGTCGTGTTGTGGGCAGTCAAACCAGGATGCAAGACAGTGTGCGTCTGAGCATCAGAACAGGACAAAGTAATTCCAACTTGCGGAGGTAACAAAACCTTTCGCTTTTTCATTAACTCCACGAAAAGTTCTTTTGCAGAGATAGCTGTGTGAAGAGCCAGTGTTATTTGAGTTGCAGACAGACAGCTGTATTCTGAATTTCCCTGTGGGCCCTGGCTGTTTCAAGGTGTTAAGTTGTACACTGGAATGGAGGCACTGGGCTCGTTGGGAGCACACTGCTCGCCCTCTGAACTTGCCCTAGGTATCATTTAGCTTCATGTAGTCACTGGTACAACATTCAGCTGGAGACTGGTAATTATTGGCATCACCAGTCCAATTGCATTAACAACAAACACTGATTCAGTTATTGGGATTCATAAATTGTGGATTCGTTAGATTCCACCTGTGGCTTTGTGCACTTGGCATCCAGCCACCATTAGTAGGAGTCAGAAAGGGAGCACCTGTCTGTAAGATTAAAAAAAATCCTAGTAAACATTAATTATATCTTTTGTTTTCTGCCTTTGGTGGGTTTGGAACTGTTAAGCCTAATACAGCTGACTGGCTGCTTTGCCTGTGATTCGTCTGGTCGTGTTAACGAGCTCAGTCTCCTGGTGAATGATTCTGGTGAGAGGCTGCGGTTCCATCGCCCGGTGGAGCCGAGCGGTGCCTGCACAGTACCAGGAGGTCAGAAAAAACACCAGAGATGTCTCAACAATAGGCTAATTCCTCGGATGGCCCGATGATAGCAGCCCTGGGCGTGCTGACAGCGCGGGCTGTGCACCAGCTATGTAAGAAATGCTAAACATCGATCAAGCCAGTAAAACATGGCTTTGATGGTGCTGGCAACGTAACAGAGAGAGCGGACTGTCGACACCACCGTTTGCAGACAAAGCCTCGGGCATGCCAGAGTTATGGTGTTTGTCAGGATTGGCTTATCCTAAACACTATGTTTGGTGAAAACGAGCATTAGCAGTTTGTACCTGCAAAGGACACGCAAAGCTGACCTGCAAATTTTCATGACGTCTCAGCAAGCTGCTAACATGCACTTAGCCTAGTTCCGTTATAGCTTTCATCATTGGTGCCTTGGTGACTCTATGTGTTTTACAGTTTTGACGTAGAAAGCTTTGTGCTGTAAAATATATAGAATATAATTTGCTTTCTTGATGAAAGACAGACATCAAAAGTCCGCATGTGCTGCTGGCCAATTTCTGATTTTCTTCATAGGGAAATGTGAGGGCAGGTTATATGTTCTTTCCCTGTACCTCTGATGTGCCCTCTGAAAAATTGTCCTGACTCTAGGAATATCTATCTGTGATCTCACCTTTACGGCTCTGCCCTCTGAAATGCTAACAAATCTACCAAACTGAGACCAGGGAGTTGTAAGGAAATGATTTT
The DNA here is from genome assembly GCA_026413425.1 of Tringa solitaria. Classification (NCBI taxonomy): domain Eukaryota; kingdom Metazoa; phylum Chordata; class Aves; order Charadriiformes; family Scolopacidae; genus Tringa; species Tringa solitaria. The sequence goes on along the minus strand of JAOXJM010000033.1, from coordinate 89,668 downwards.
ATTGAAAATCATCACATAATTCTTAAAAAAGTAAAATAAAAATAAAGATCAGAACATTTACTGGCTATTAATTTCCAACTGTATAAGAAACACCCCTGCAGTGGCAGAATAACATCTCTCCAGGAAGGCTACTGTTTAGACAGATCTTGTGGTGGGATGGGCTTGCATTCATGCTACTGTTGAAATCCTCCTTGGAGTTATGCTGGAAATTGGCTTAGTGGGGCATGTTGCTTCTGATTTCACATAAAGTTTAAAATGTTTTCTTTGCTTCATCTTTGGCAGGCAAAAAAAAGCTATATTAATGTCCCAATGTTCTATTTTGTGTCCTATTAATTGATTGATAAAAGCGCTGTAGTTGAGCTCAGTGAAAATGTAGCAAAGCAGCAAATAAAGGAGCTGGAGGCAGGGGCTGTGGGGAGGAGGAAACATCTTTTAAGCTCCTGCAGAAGGCCTGTTATTGAAGTTACTTGCTTCAACCCTTCACCCTCCAGGGCAATAAGTGAATAACTTAACATGCCAATTGATCTGGGTGGGAAGTGGAAAGCCACTATAATCCAATTAATCACAGGGTACTGGATGCTTCTTTGTCAGTGCGAAACAACCCCAGCACATGCTCAGCTGTTCCTCTTGCACAACCAGTGGTACAGTTGTCACTCCTCTCCTGCCAGCAAAAACATCCGCCCGGGTCATTTTACCACCAAATATTTTTACACTTCTGCATTAACCTGGCTGGAATAGACATGTGCAGTCCTACCATCGCCCGCATCATACTGGAGATAGCAGTGATTGCTGCCGCAATGGAGGAGTTCCTTCTCTGGGATCAATTTTAGCCCATGAAAATGGGAACAAGCAGAGGAAAAAAAAGTGTAAAGTGAGCCCTGAAATTGTACACTGTTGACACTCTATACTGACTTCTCTCCAGGATCCTGGAATCGTTTTCCTCTGGTTGGCTGCTGTTACGGCTTGTCCACAGCCGCACAGAGCTTGGGAGGGGCAGAGGTGCAGGCTCTGCTCATGCACGGTCCCACTGGCCCCAGATGAAAACTCTGGCGACTCCTGTGACTTACAAGCAATTGTGGCAGATGTCTGTTTAGTTTATCACTGCGTTTTATTCTCTGACATGTAAAAACTATGTAACAGTTAATGCAGTCAACAGAAGAGAAGCAGGTGGTCATGACGCCTGTGGAGCACAGAGTGGTGACCCACCAGATACCGTACCTGCAGTGCCTTGGCAGGTAGCTACGGCTGCTCCGTGTGCCGTGGAGCTGACAGCTGGGTTAGCACAGCTGACGGGGGGATTACACGGCTGGTGAGGTGCTGGTTGTACTGCCCCTGGCCTGATGCTCCGGTGTCTTGACATGGGAAGGAAGGCTGTTCAGCTGAGAGGTTAGTACAGCGGCAAGTTCCTTTTTGGAAGGACCTACCTTTGGGGCTTCATCTGAACTCTCTTTAAGAACATGCCAAGCATTTAAGTACTGAAAATATACTTGTTTTCAACACTGCAGAAGGCTTACACAGCTGAACTCTCCGATATTTACGTTTGACGTCAATGGGAACGCTGCCTGAATGTGGGATTAGGACCGCGGAGCTGTGTTCTGCTCCCAGCCTCAGTCGGGAGCTGTGCTCCCACCCGCCGGCGGCCGGGGTCTCCCCAGGCCCGGTGCCGCGGCTGCAGCACGGCCATCGCAGCAGCACTGCGTCCCCTCTGCTGCAGAACACGGCGTGTCCCGTCTGTCCTCCTGACAGTCCTATTTCTTGCTGTTTTTGCTGACATGGGACAAGTGCAGGAGCGTTAGGACAGCATCACAGGCTGGGTTTCTGTTCAGGGTCAGTAATGTTGGTGTCTAATTCTGTGTTTGTATTACTGCGGCACCCCATCAAGGGCCGGGACTCTTGAGAGCTGTGGGTTGTGAAAACACGGGTTTGTGTGGCCAAGAGGAAGAAACCATGCTAAACCGGACCGAGCTGTTAACACTGGGCTGGATTAACCAGCTGATGGGTTTATTCTTTAGGACAAGCAGGATGGAAATTCTGAGGGATTGATGATTCCAGATAAACAGGTAATTCCAGATACACACCTGGAGAGTGAATGAAACCTGCTTTTATTACCAGTTTTCCGGTCCTCTGAGAATGGCTGACCTGCTGGGCGTTGATGACTCCGTCACTGGGATTTCGGGTAGTACTGAAAAGAGAACGTAGCATTTACCAAAGTAACACTTCACAGAAACTTCTGTGTTCCTTCTGAACATACCTGTACGGTCGTTAGGTCATTTTCTCTTAATTTCCTAACTTGTAAAAGCACTGAGCTCCCTTTCCAGTATTTTGTGTCAGATAATGATAGGCTGGGTAAAAGGATTAGGAACGTTAATCCAGGCCATATTCACTTCTCCTTATTTGTAAAATGAGACATTAATAACCTGTCTCTGCCTTAGGTGAGTTTTTACCAGGGTGATTTTTACAATAAAGAAGTTGAGGAATAAGAAGTCCTCAGATTTTCTGATGATGGGATAAACAGAGGTCTCTGTGAAAGCTCATTTCCAGACAAGTGCAGGGAGTTCAAGGACATACAAAATTCAGGTGCAGGATGTTTTTTTGTTGTTGTTTGACCAAGTGATCGATAGATAAACATGTTGGCTGCTTCTTATTTTGTGCAATTAGAAGACATACTGGACCAAATCAGAAATAAAAATACGGTCTTGAAGTCTGCTTCAGGATAGCTGGGTTCATCGCTTAGTTTCTAATGGCAGATCCTGGTTTTTCACTGCTCTCGGGGCCAGTTGATGAAGGTGATTTTCTCAGGTGGTGGGATTTGAAAGCATTGCACTTAAGCCAGTGGATTTCTGTCAGTTTATAGCTATTTCAGTTTTATAGGTATTAACGTGTAACTGCTTTTATCTGTGAAATGCGATGGGCTATATTTTCTTTTCAGTTGTGTCTATGAGATTTTTAAAAGGTTTGTGTATAAGAGGTCTTTTCAGTACACCACTGTACTACAGGCAATAGGGACTAACTGTTCCCCACTGAAATCAGAGGAAATCTACTGCCTTTGGTGGAGTAAGGGTAATGCCCGTGCAGATTGGTGTAATGAGATCAGACTAAGCTACCCTGTAGTCTTGGTTTACTTAAAAGCAGTACCTTTTACTTCTGTAACATATCTTAGATGACTTTCCACTTCGGAAAAAAAGAAATATTCTCCTTTTTCTTTAAATCTGACGACTATAATTGTAGTTTAATCCAGTGCTCTGATTAGCATGATTATATTTCTCCAACGCAGATGTTCTAGAAATTTGCATTTTGTTGACATCAATATTTAATTTTATTTTCTTAAAGCTCAATTTAATTTTGCTAAAGAATTGTATAAACAAGAACACGTGTGTAACTAAGCTGCGTTGCTCCCCGCAACCTCTTGGAATTCAGTCCTTCACTTCTGGGTGGTCACTGTACTTACTGGGTGTTTTTATACAGTGGGGTATATGGTGGGAGCTGTCTTACACAAATGAGAATACAATGGAATCCTGTTTACAATTAAGACGTTTGAACTATCCTACTGCAGTCGTCCGTCTCTTCCTGTGGTCAGCACAAGAAAATCGGTCTGTTGTTACAGTGACAACTTGGGATATGTTTCAAAACAGCAAAAAAATTACTTTGAGGAAGGGGGAAACGTTCATCTTGTGAGGGCTGAGGACTCTGAGTTTGAGCATGGATGGCAAATATACAATGTATTAAATCCTTTCATACTAAGAGGAAATCCATAAAAAGCTGCCTTATGCCTTTTACGTCTTATCAGTCCCTACCCATCTTACTTCATTTCTGTCAAGATGAGCAGAGTCGAACTTTGTTTTGGGGTGAAACAGCCATGGCTGTTCCTGGTGCTGTCAGCGTTACTGTCCTAAAAGATGCTGCTGCCACATCCCTCCGTGCTTCCTCCACCTCGGGCATCTCTGTGAGCAGGGAGATGCTGCAGTACACACTTTCATGTGAGGAAAACTGTTCAAAAAAGACAGAAGTTGCCAGACAGATAATTGTTACTTCTTTCAGATGGAGTTCTTTAAAAAAATCGTGGCCATTTTAAGAGGGAATCTACCATGACAGTGCCCCCAAACCCAGACGCTGGTTTGGGTCAGTGCCATGCGAGTGGTTCTAATAAAAACCCAACCTGCCTAAATATTGGTGCTTGAAGTTTGCCAAACCACGTTGCATAATGGCGTTTACTGTTTGGGTTTGAAACAGCAGAAGTGTTGATGAATCCTTCCAGATCCCTTCTTGCTACCCTCCCTGAGCGCACAGTGTGAACCCCTGCTCCCCATTTTGGTTTTAGGGGTTCTGAATCTCAGAGCTGGTCCCAAATCCATTTTTGGAGGTGCTGCTCTGCTTTGAGCTGCAGTTGGTCCTGTTACGTTCTAGGACAGAGGGATGGCTGGGGCGGGTATCGGTGTTGTATACTCTGGGTTTGAGAGATAGGGATCAGTTTGGTCTTATGCCTAGTTTGTAGCGTGCCATATACCTAATAAATTGTGATCATCTCATTTCAGGGCACAATTTTAGTTCATTTCTTTCATGCGTTCAAAGGTTAAGGCTTTAACTAATTGCAGATATTAACCAACTCTATTTTTATACTACTTATTTATCTCTACTGCTGCCGTAGACTGAATGACACAATGTCTGTGAGAAAGGAGACTGGACTGCAGCTGACATAAGGCTCCATCCTGAATGAGTTCAGACTGGGGAAGTTGAGAAAACAATGGGTTGGGATTAAACCTCCGTGCCTGACAGAGGATGTGCATTACCACTTTTGATGTGTGCTTACGATCTGCGCTCTCGCTCAGCACCAAGTTGCTTATGAAAGAGAACTGCTGAAGCACTTCTCCCCATCTGTTCTCCTTGGGAAGATTGAAAATTCTTTTCTTTTGATGTGATCTTTCAGCAGTTACTCATTCATCTCCTCCAAAGTAGATGACTGTAATGTCCTGTGCACATACAGTAAGTGCAGGCATTCACAATATTTAACTGTATGCCATATCATTAGGCATTTAGAAACATAAATTATTGCAGAGCATAGCTACTCATATGTTTAACACCAACCCTCTCACTGGTAATAGAAAGTATCTCACAGTTCCCTGTGGCAGATGCTCCTGCCGAGCAGCTGTGCCACGAGCTCCAGGGATGGCATCTCTGAGGATGGCATGAACACTCGCTTAAACCTCTAGACTTCCAACCTTCTCCTAGGAGGATCAATCAAAAGACATGGCATAAATACCGTGTCTACTTGAAATAGTTTAAAAGCAAAGCTTTGTTCTGCTTGCGTGCAGTCATCAGAAATGGGCAAAAAAGACAAACGAAGGCAGGGAAGGACCAGTGTAAGGCACTGTGCCGAGGTGCTGTCTCATTATACACTTGGGTGACACTTCTGTCACTTGCATATCAGTCAGGAGTTGTGGCACTAAGTTGTGTATCCTGTGTTCATGCCTGCTATGAGACGCCACCCTGTAGAAAAATCACTTGTTCAGCAATTAAAAAATGTGGGAAGTGCATTATGTCCAGTAAGTGAAAATGGGAAGGTGTCTCAGGAGAAAAATATCCTAGATTTATGGGAAAATGGTGGTGAGATTTAGTTCTAGATTGGTAGTTTTTATAACTTTGTAGAATGTAAAGAATAGGTTGGTAATGGGTGATTTTGTGAATAAACAGGTAGTTCCTTGAAAGGCAAATCTGCTCTAATGCAGAAGGATGTCTGTCTCAAGATTTAATTTAAATCCTGCACATAGCAATGAAGTTAGAGGTCTCGCTTCTAGCCCAGTTGCGTGGACCAGTTTCTGCCTAACTCATGTAGATCAACTCCATTCAGGGCAGATTGCTGTTGTGCGAGCGTGACTTTTTATCTTTGCTTTACCTTCAATATGCACAATGCGGATGTGGAGGAAAAACGAGTGTTTTAATGAAAAAACAAGAGCAGGTTTGGTCTTTCTTTTTTGAGTCAAGAAGGGACAACTGTGTTCACCTCCATTGCCCTCATCCAGAACAGAAGGGAATAACCCCCTGTGGGATTTACTCTTCGAACTCTGGTACCTGTCCCTTTCCCTGTGCTTCTGTGATTGTTTCTGGTGGGGCCGGGGGGAACTGAGCCTGTGTCTGTCAGTGGGTTTAATGCCTTTGAAACAAGCACTTTTGTAGTAATATCAGGTATGGTACACTCCAGAGGACTGTGCTGCCATCCAGCATGACCTGGACAGGCTGGAGAGCTGGGCAGGGAAGAACCTAATGAGGTTCAGTAAAGGCAAGTGTAGGGTCCTGCACCTGGGGAGGAAGAACACCAGATACCAGTACAGGTTAGGGAAGGACCTGCTGGAAAGCGCTACTGAGGAGAAGGATCTGGGTGTCCTGGTGGATAGTAAAGTATCCATGAGCCAGCGATGTGCCCATGTTGCCAGAAGAGCCAGTGGGATCCTGGGCTGTGTAGGGAAGAGTGTGGCCAGTAGGTTGAGGGAGGTCATTCTTCACCTCTGCTCTGCACTGGTGAGGCCACAACTGGAATATCCTGCGTCCAGTTCTGGGCTCCCCAGTTCAAGAGAGACAGGGAACTGCTGGAG
>JAOXJM010000033.1:56862-67971 GCA_026413425.1 Tringa solitaria | reverse complement strand
GTACCGACCCCTGCGGAACACCACTCGTTACTGGCCGCCACCTGGACATTGAGCCGTTAAAATGCTTTTAACGTTATCATAGTACTCTTTTTAAAAACTTCAGTACTGTGTCAGCTGGAGCATTACATTGATTTAAGAGGCAGTGATTTAACTAGAGTCAGAGAACTTGGAATCCAGATGGGTTAGAAGCTGTAGAAGCTGGCATGATCAGTGATTTACAGGCATTTATAAGATGTTGAACAACGATTTTTGGTGAGCAATGTAAACAAAGTATGTTTATATCAGCGATTCTTTGATGTGAAAATCTATTCAGAAGGTGCCAGGGCGCTATCAGAGAACATCATCAAGAACATCCCGATGTGTAATTCCACAGTAGGCATTTCCTGCTGCTCTTTGCCCATTGTACTGCTGGGATGCCTGTCCAGGTACAGCAGTAGAGGAACTTTTCAAAGAGCTAAAGAGGCTCTTACAAGAAAGGAAGCTAGGATCAGGTAGGTTCGCTGTTACGATCAGCGTGGGGCAAACTTTCAAACAGTCAGAAGTGGTGCCTAAGAAAACCTAACTTTCACCTAAATGAGATGTTTTTTGAGAAGTGCTCAGGATCTGATGGTGCTGTTTTGGTATCTTTTGATTTCAGTCCAGCCATTTATTTTGATGCTTCCTGCACTCCCTGCAGTACTTGTGTTGTGACGGCTGCTTGGTTTTGCAAACTGCCCTTTGCACTGGACCCAACCCCCTTCAGTGCCTGAAGGTACACTCATGCCTGGCATGAAGCACCATAATGGTCCAAACCTAGTTATGAGTGCATAAAAAAAAACATCAGAAAGGAAGAGTATTTGCAGTCCAATGATAACTCTGCAGCAGCTATCCAGACGGACTCTTCTCATTTATGGCAAACCTGAGGAACTCCCTCCCATGAAGATGGAGGTACCTCCTGTTCCCTGCGGTGCCCACCCCTGCCTGGCTCATTTACCCTCCAGGGTATCTTATCACTCCATTACTGCGTTTGCCCTGTTGAGCCTCCTGTGCCAGGTGGATGTGAGGAGTGGGAATTTTTCTGATCGTTGAGGGGCTGGGCCACGCTGCCCATTGTCCCTCAGGGGACACCCTGGAACACCCATGCCTTCTGCAGCAGCCAGTGGTGTTTTGGGATTGATGGGGCAGGGTGACCCCTGACCTGCTCGAACCAAGCACATTTCTGACCCATCTGGCTATTTCAGCATTCCTTGTGGGTATTTATACTTAAGTATCAGGCAACTTGAGCCACAAAAAAATTTAAAAATTTATTCTTTTTTCATGGACTAACTGCTCTTCTGAAAAATATCGGGCTCAATATCAGGCAATATATGCCCCATTTCCACTTTGTCCTACTTTGGCGATTTTACAGTCTCTCATGCGTCTTGGTTTGCTCTTTGGAGTTCCTGCATAAAAAGCAGCTCCTAATTTTTTTACTGCTTTTTATGCTACTACTGATTCTTCAGATGAGACCTCAAACACTCTCTTTCTCATATGAAATAATAGCCTACACCAACCACTAAGTGGGTTATGATTTCAGATGAGAAATAAAAGCAAAGTCAAAATAATCCATCAGGAACCAATGGTGTTAGCGGCATGAGGGGAAAGGGACATGTGGAAAGTGAACTATTGTTTCAGATGCATTTCTATAAGTTATTGAACATTTGGAAACATTTCTGATTAAATCAGCTACTTTTTAAACTGGAGTTTAGGATACCTTTTGTCTGCTGGTCTTTTCGGGTATATAGTTTTTATTTTAAGCTGTATTTCATGCTGAAGTGATTGACTGAGGAGTTTTACTGATATAAGCAAGCAGGGTGTGCCTTGGCAATCCTGCTGGCAGGGAGACTTAAGTGGAGCTACCAGTTGGATTTCATTAGAAATGCAGATAGATAATTTTATCAATAAATTTCTGGTCTACTTATCCTTTTTTTCCCATACAGAGGATAGACCACACAGGAAAACTCAGGGACATGTCAAATGCGTGGTGTTCATGCAGGCTGAGTGCATTGTTTCATGTGAACAGTACAGGGATGAGGCACGTTGATGGAGCTTGGTCGGGGCAGGTTTGGAATCATAATTTAGACGTTGACCATGGAGCCTCTGACATCAGTTTGACTTCCCAAGCTGTCCTTTCCAGGCCTGAAGGTTGCTTTGCATGAAATCTGAGGGGTTTATTAATCAGTGCTGTAGCTGCTGGGGCAACACAAAGTAGTGCAGACCTCACCACAAAGCTGTCAAGTCTGGTGTCATGGTATCTCCTTTTAGGTCTCCAGTGGACTGTCAAAAGAGCCTAGAAAACTCATAAAATTAAAGAAGAGGTCAGAAAATGGGAACAATCCTACACAAATATCACTGTTGGGCCACGATCCAATTTCCTGTACTCTAGATGAAGTGGGTAACTAGGAAATGCAAATAAAAGTCACCAGCAGAGAAGGGGAGGCACAGCATGACAGAGGAGTGAGGGGCTTTCACATGAGGCAGAGGGGTGGAAGAGAGAGACAGATCTGTGAGTTGTCATGGTAGAAATCCCAGGAAGGCAAAACTTTTCTGCTGCTGTGGCTGTGCCCATCCTTGGTTGGCACCAAAGCGGTGCAGACGTTAGTATGACGACTATTAACTGTCTGAAAAATCACGACATATTTGATTGAATCATAAAAGTGATTAGAAAGGAAGGCTGTAGTGTAATTTGTAAGAGGGTGAAGTATGAGTCTGTCTCTTTGTGTACTTGAAAACCTGTTTGCCCCCAAGAAGCCTGTCTCTCTGCAGATAATAGAGCTTAGACGCTTGATGGGAAGACTTAATCAATTTAAGATTTATTTCCATGTATTTAAAGGACTTATATAGAGTAATGTCTATCTCTTCTTTTCCCCTTCTTTCTTCCCTCCCCAGTCATGCGTCTTTTCTGTGGAAAAACAACAGTGTTCCCATAAATAGAGTCTTAGGTAATGATTTCTGTCCTAGTGACAATGATTTTTAATTAGCGCGAGGCTCTGAGTTCTGCAGCACTCTGTGGCTCTGATAAAGGAGCCAAACAGAAGCACAGCAGTGTGGTTTCCTCCAGCTTTGATGTTGGAGTGATGCTGTATTTGGAAGAACCTCTGAGGAAATCATGGAGATGTGAAGGGGAACCCTCAGAACCGAGTCCTCCAGAGAGGACTTCCCACTGCCTGCCTCACTCCCCTTCCAGGGAGGAATTTGTTTTCCATTTCTGCTGTGATGCCTGTTGGCAGCACAAAACACGCTGTAGTTTCTGGTCATCACTTGCCTAGAAGTACAAGTTCTGGGGAGGTGGAGTGCTGAGATTTGGAGTGGGGCAGGAAATACTTGTGCAAGATGTTTGAAAGTAAAGAATTATAACACTGTGAGGTAGATGTGACCGAATTTGTCTCTGGCATGTTTCAGTTCAGGCTGTGCGAGGGGATGAGCGAGGGGACAGTCCAGCGGTGCTGGTCACAAGGCCTCGCCTGAAGCCAGGGCTGAGTTGTGGTGCATGTGTTTCTGAGGAAAACCTCATTTTCTGTTCCAAGGGCGCAAGGTGCAATTCTGCTGTCAGCAGCTTTGGCTCTGCGTTGCTGCCCTGGCCCTGTGGCAGGACTTAGGAGGTGGCTGGACTGCAACGGGAGAGAAAGCCCAGCTGGGGCCTTTGGGTGCGAAGGCAGAACTTTGGTCTCCTGAGTCTCACACAAGTCCTGGGTGCTTTGTGGTCTCTAGGAGAGTGGGTACTGCTTCTCAAAGGCCGCGGCATGGCAGCGGTGGGCTGTGCCTGTCAGGATAGCTGGCTTGTGCGTGGGAATAGTCCCAGCGAGCACTCTTCTCCTGGGTGGTCAGGGAGCCGCCATCGTGCATGTGAGGGCTGGGAGGCCTGTGTCTAAGGGCCACCTTGCACCACTTGGTCAGTTGGCAGGTGGATGGAATAGATGCTTGCAACGCTAGGAAAAATGGTAAGCAGATCATCGCCTCTTTACATCTCCAGATGTGGCAGGCACATAGGTATGGGCATACAGTGGGCCGAAGGGTCTGCTTGACATTTGCCCTCCTTCAGGGCATGGTGTCGCCAAAAGTCTTGCCAAAGATGTTTAAGTTTTGCTCTAATTTCCAGTCCTGCCCCTTTAGCCTAAGTCTGCAACTGTGATGAAAGTCATCTCTCTCATTTCGAGACCCTTTGTGATGCCAGTGTTCAGTTTTCTCTATTTGTCTTTTGTCAAGTAAATAACTATTGAGGAGAGAAAATTCTCCAGCCTGTCAGCCCCACGAGCTGCACGTGTAAGTCATTAAAGATGTGACTGTCAAGCATCTCCTTTGTATTGCAGATCTGGGACCAAATGTGTGTGAGTCCATGGAATAGGCTTGATTCAGTCAACCAAAATTATAGGTTAGCTGTAGATTTCCCTTTTTTATTGATGGCAGAGTTTTAATGTGGTCACAGTGCATAGTCACATGATTTACAATCAAATGGATTAACCACTGACTTATGCTTCACATAAGCCTTATAAGTCCACATGCATACCTTCCAGATGCTAGGCAGAGAGCAGTAAGACATCTTTAAGATGTATTAGTGAGGCTATTTTCTGATAGAAAATATACATGTGGGACTAAATCCCTCTGACATGATATTTTAGGAGAAATTGCAGCAAAGATGTGCTTGACAAGGCCTTATAGAGCTATTTATAGGCAGTTCTGTCAAGTTTAGGGTAAACATGTCTTCTTTTTTTCTTTTTTTTTTTTTCCCCTTCCAACCACATTTGCTGCAGTATTCTTCTAGTTAACTGCGGGCTGCCGAAGCTTTGCATGAAGACATCTGCACAGTGGCACCACCCTGTAATTACATGGGAAGGGATCTCCGTCTTGTGATGTTGGTTGATGTCCTTGGAGGGACCCAGCGTTGGTATCAGCCAGGGCTAGAGTTGGGAGTGGGGTGAAACAAATCCACAGGCTGAGAAACGGGGGACGCTGGCTGTGGGGAAGGGCTTCTCAAAGGAGAGCATTCCCTGGCCCCTGAAGCCTCTGAAAGTGGGGCTGTGCTAGCCAGCCCCATCAGATCTTTTGCTACAAAGACATTTTTTTAAATTAACTGTTGCTGTTGTAAATGCCATCCGCTTCACTCCTGCCCTAAGTTAACGCAGTTCTTGGCAGCACGTTTCCAGTGTGTAGGCATCGATCCAATCTCTGCTGCTGTTTGATGCTTTACATTTCCCAAGGATTTATCACCTTGATGGATCCTGTCTGCCTTGCATGGCATCGTTAACCAGGCACATGGGTTTGCCATGTTCTGGCTACAGTGAAGTGTATGTTTGAACTGGCAGTATCACCCTGCAGCAGTCGGAAAGGTTTAGGTGAGGAAGCCTGGTTTACTTCACCGTGTGAGGAGTTGTTCCTACAGTAATTAAGTCCTCTGTCAAAAAACCACAGGTGTAAAACACAAGGGTGGGTAAAAATGGACTTCCTGAGGTGCCATTTCTGCACTTTTCTAGAAGAGCTGAGAGTTTGGCCTGACTTCTGCAGCAGAGAGGAATTTTTCTGATGATTTTCACAAGCCTCACATCAAACCAGAGAAGGTTGGGGTGTGACGTTTTGCTTGTGGTATAATTTTCATGGTCTGTAGTATTTACAGATAGCACAGGTGAGTGGATAAGGAACAGTTCAACCTCAAAATGAGGACTTAACCTAAGTGCTAAGCTGAGAGACTTTTACATGTCTTGTGCAGTTTTAGTGCCAGTTCCCGGGTTGTTAGTGCCATGTTCTGTCCTGCCTGTGCAGTAAATGGCATCTGCAGAGTTCAACTCGGGCAGGTTCAATTAAGAAGTCAGATTGCTGTCTTCCCAAGTTGGTAATTAGGTTGTGTTCAGGTTTTTTCCTTGTTTTTTGTTTTCTGAATGAGCTTTTGAGGTGCTTGGGCAGTTTAGGCTGCTTTTTTCAATGCCAGTTCTGTCTTCTCTTTTTGTTGGTTAATCGTTCTGTGATTGTGCCCCCTGCAAGGTGTTCTCCCTTTTGACCGTTTCCCAGTGCTTGTTTGGACTGATGGATTGGTTTCTCTCTTCCCATGACAGAAGCAGGTGAATTTCAGTGGTGTTGAAAGTAATTGAAGTGTATTTTTAAAATACAGGCTTTATATAACTAAAACTCTTATTAGCAAGAGTGCTAAGAGAGAAATTAACTTCCCTGAAAGGCAGCTTTGTTTGCAGATGCCTTTTTCAGAATATGGCAGAGGTAAATCAGAGTGTTCTACCCAAGAGAAGCAGCAGGAAAAATATGCCAGATGCTTACTGTACCATTTCTCTGGGCATAAGATTTGGTATTTATTTATAAAAATCAATGAACAACTTCTGCAGTTTACCAGTAGGTGTTATAAAAGCTTCCTACCCCGAAGAGTTTGCAAACTTCTGAGTCCTTTCAGAGCGTACCACTGCCCCGCACCTGTGCAGAGCCCCGAGCTGGCAGACCCTGGCCCGTCCCCTCTCCCGTGAAGGGGGGTAATGAACCTGTCGACCATCCTATGAAAAAGTGAAGAACTCTCCCTGGTCTCTTCCAGCAGTGCTGGTGTTAAGTACACAGAGGGTATACAGCTGAGGTTCAAGCCCTGAGGCTGCCAAGTGGATTTTATGAATGTTTCAGTAAACAGCATTTTAAAAAAGAAAAAAAAAAAAAAAAAAAAAGGAAGTCTGGGAACGGATCGTTCAGTTTTCAGTTCAACGGTTGGAGGCATGACATTCATTACGGTCAAATCTGTTCAAATATCCTTGACAAATACCAGGAAAGAGTGTTCTTTAGACAGGTGGGTTGTTTTAAAAGGTCACTCTTACCAAAAAAAAAAAAAAAAAAAAAAGGGGGGAGGGGAAGGAGAAAGTGGTTAGGAATTGCGAGTGCTTCCCTTGCTGGGAGAAGCAGCTGGTTGGAAGGGAGGGTGAGCAGGGTGGGCTTGGAGCCGGGGAAAATGTTGTGGACTCAGAGAGGTGCCTGTGAGAAGTCTGACACCCTGAGCACATCGTGCAGAGTTAGGCACATTAAATCCTATATTTCATTAGGATTTCAAAGTCAACAGGCCAATTGACTTCGGTACCTAGTGACAGGAAAAAACGAGAATGCTTTTATATGATCAAAAGCATCTAAACTTTCATATGTTAAAAGCAAGATGCTTTTGCTTTCCTTTGATTTTATTTCCTTTCCTGTCTTTCTCCTTTTAATTAATTTTGGGGATTTTTTCCCCTTTGTAGAGGCTTTGAGGACTTTGGTGGATGTTAAAGCTGCTATTTAAGTTTTGTGCAGCTCTCTAGGGCCAGAGATTTTAGTTTTGTTTTGATTGACCTCAGTAAATCTGGTTTTCAACCTTATGGTATAAACCTTGAGCCATCAGTGAATGCTTTTTCTATATGGCAGGAATTTTTGCAGTGTTCCTTCAGGTCTCATAACTTGAGTTGAAGTGTGCATGTGAGCGCATAGTGAATGCTTGCAGACCCATCAGCGGCTGCTAGAAGCCACTGTCGTCCTACCTGGAGTTCAGCCCTCCTGGGTTTTGTGTTGGAGTACGTTCCTCCTGTGGGTTTTGATTTTTGCGTGCTCTCTCTTTTGCCTTTGGGTTTCTCCTGGGTTTCATTGGAACTGGCATCAAGAGAAGTGGCATTTTATCAGTTTTACTAAATGTGCCCGTTTGTGCCTTGGTGTGAATAAATTCAGGGAAGGGCTCATTTTGCTCCTTTTGGAGAAGGAAGTGGCTGTAGATGTTAGCACCTCCCAAACACAGCTCAGTCTTCCAGTTGCCCAAAAAGCCGAGGGGGAGCGAGGGGAGGTTTCAGAAAAGCAAACACTTGCTTGTGTCAGCAGGATCACCACCTTGAAGTTGTTGTTATGGAAGTAAAGACCCCAGAGCGGTGTGGGGGGGGAGTAGGGAGGTGGATTCATTGCAGTCACTGAAGAGGAAGGCTGTTAGATTCTATGCAACTTGTTGCTTTTTTTAAGGTGTTTGTTGATTTCTGTGTAGCGAGGTAGTCTTCTACAAAGTAAGGGCATTTTGTTATCATAGTGAATTGTGTATACATCTCCACAGGAGAGCATTTATCTAGATAACAGAATCTCTCAGCGTGAATCCCTCTGGGGGGTTGTTGTCAGAGTCCAGCGTGGCCCTGGCCTTGTGGTTCGCCTCAATGACTGGAGCTGTAGGTTGTCAAAACACCACCCGTGCCAAGGCAGTGGGACACCCTGGGGCGAGCACAGGTTATGTCTATGGAGAATAAAATAATGCTGAGCGCTGTGGATTTGCTGGCCAAGAGGGATCCCATGTCTTGGAGACCAAGCCCTGGCCCGGGAGGATGCTCGGGTCACTCCACGGGGCCCTGTGCGCCCAGGCTGAGCTGGGAGATGTCTTTAATTCATCTAATGTCCCAGCCTGTTTCCAACAGCCCGTCTGTGTGACCTTCCCTGGGTTGCAGTCCCCAGGCCTGCAACCAGCTCCCTCGGCCACCTCCGAAACAGCGGCTTTGAGGACATCTGGTTTGCTGAGGCTGAGCTATTCATCTAATCCCAAAGCTACATGTGAGTGCTGCTTTATAATCCCCCCATGAAAAAATGTAACTGTAAGAGGTCCTGCAACCATTATCAGCCCTGGAGGGGTGACACGGATTGTTTTAGGTCAGTGGAAA
Organism: Tringa solitaria; assembly: GCA_026413425.1. Taxonomy (NCBI): domain Eukaryota; kingdom Metazoa; phylum Chordata; class Aves; order Charadriiformes; family Scolopacidae; genus Tringa; species Tringa solitaria. The sequence continues at coordinate 59,320 of JAOXJM010000033.1, read as the reverse complement.
ATAGGAAAAGATTTGGAATTTGGAAAGTTACTTGCTTATATATTTCCATGTAATTTTAAGAGGTCTTTTCTTCTCTCCCCCCCCCCCCCATCCCCTGTTATAAAGAAAATGAAAACAGAAAAACAAAACAACCCCCCCCAAGTTCAAAGGCATGCAAATGAATCCTTTACTATTTTCACAGTAATTTTTTTCTCCACTGGAAAACAAATTATATAAACAGACTTCTAAAAAGCAAACCCCTCAGAGCCAGGCAGAGGAAGTGTTCTCTGGTAGGAGTTGAAATGAGGCGGCGGCACACCTGCCTGCAGCTGGTCTCCCTCCACGCGCATCTCGCCCGGCCCCAGCCCTCTGAAGTTGCTTCCAAGTCAAACAAGTGGCCGTTTGTAAGTAGCACCTAAAGAGGAGCGAGGCCAGGCCTTGCCAGCAAAAGCCCAGCCCCGAAAGGCTCCTGCCACGCGGGCTGTATTTTCCTTTCCCGAGGGGTGTGCGCGGAGCCGGGCTGGGCACACCAAACCCCTCGCACCCCTTGCCCCCGGACACCTGCAGCTCCCCAACACTGCGGGATTGTTCCTCCCCAGCGCCGCCCCGGCCGAGAGACAGCCAGCGGGACACTCTGGGGCCCAGAGAGGTTTCTTGGCCATTTAATAGAAAATATATGATTTTTTTTTTTCCCCTCCCCATCAGAGTAACAGGGATGACCGAGGTGTGAGCACAGGAGCCCTCTGTGCAGCACTGCTGCTGTCTCAGGGCAGGCTTGTCTGTGCAAGTCCAGTTGGTGCAGTATTTAGGCAGGCTTTGACCAGTCCCTTTCTCTGACTTTTAAGGCATACCCTTATTATTCTAGTTTCTCATGCCTCACTACTTATTTATTCATAAATTAGGTGTTTGCCAGGGAAAATACTTTGATACGCTTCTGATGGAGCAGGTACACGAGACTGAGCTGAAAAAAAAAAATCCCACCCCAAACCTCTTAAGCAGTATTTATGGACTTTTTAAAGCTGAGATTCTTGGGAATAAAAAAGGCTGCATTTCTTCTCACATACTTTTCAGACCGAAATCTTTTGTTAGTTTATCTAATGGTTTACCTGTCTAATAATTCGACACTGTTTATATGTTTTAGCAGGACAAATAGAAATGTATGTTTTCAGTTAATGAGCTAGGCAAGTGATTCTTGAATTTCTGTGTTTCTTTCTGTGCCTTCATTGCCTATGGTACCATGGGAAACCTAATAGATTAGTTTGAAAAACCCCTGGTTTAGGAAATGCTGGGGCTGCAGGTTGGTGGGGTTTAGAATACTGTGTGTGGGAAGTGGCGTTACCTTCCCTGTTGTCCTGTAGTTTCCCAGACATCTATTCTGGTCCCTCAGGGACAGGAACAGATTTTGGTGGACTATAATCTGCTGGTTTTATGGTTTTGTGACCTGAGGACAGAGCTTTCCCAGGGTCAGACCAGTGCATTTACCGTTAGCCAGCAAGTTCCCTTTAATGAGTGCTGTTTTGTCTTCCTGTGTCCTTATTACAGATGGACCATAGAACTGGAACTGGGAAAGACTTGGTAGGATGCCCTTTCTATTAGTGTACAGTTCTCTGGGATTTTCTATAGATAGTGTACAGAAAAAGATGATTTCTCTGCTGTAAGGGAACGTGTCGTGTGGCCATGGTAGTCTCGATCCAGGAAAGATGCCTTTCCTGCCTCCTTTAGCCAGATTTGGGATTGCTATTCATTTAAAAGCTGCAGAGATTGGTGGTGCTGTCAACAACGAGGAGCCCAGGGCCCTTCCAGACCTGTTGCCCGTGTGTAACAGGGTTGTCTCAGCCTCCCGAGCTCTCGCTGTGACTTTTGCCAGGCTCCTGCACAGCCTTGTGCCCTGATAACATCTCTTGCCCCTCGGCCCCTACAACGCAGCGGGGGCTGGAGCACTCCAGGCTGATGGGCTTTACTGGCTGCTTGGGGGGATTTCATAGAATCATAGAATAGAATCATAGAATCATTCAGGTTGGTAAAGACCCTTGGGATCATCGAATCCAACCATCTCCAACAGAAACAACCTTTCTGTCTGGGCTGCTTTTGGGCACGGGAATAAGGACACTTTCTCACAGATCTTCAAGAAAACTTGGGAGAGATGAGTCAGTCAGCTTTCCTTCCAGTGATTGTTGAGCTGAGACTATTTCTTTCTGTTGGGGATGCTTGAGGTTTCACATCAAAGTTACTATTACGATAGAGCATCAGCTGTAATGATGATTCAGAATATATATCTATTTATTTGTTGTCATGTAAGAACCACTGGCTTGCTACTGACAGTAAAATGTGGGGCTATCAAGCACACTCTGAGCTGATGTATTTGAAGTGAAATGAGAGGAGAAGCTAGTGGTGCTTTTTTCCTTCTGGTTTGTTTCAGTGCTAAACTAATGTTGGCACTTAAATCTGTGTCGTCGTCGTCGTCCGGGGGGGGGGGGGG
>JAOXJM010000033.1:41230-56454 GCA_026413425.1 Tringa solitaria | reverse complement strand
ATTTAGCTGAGGAAAACAAGAACTGGGGAAAGTTTAATACAAACAGAGCTCACCAATGGGGCTACATTTTTGCCCTACATTTCATTTTGCCTCCTGAGGGATCACGGTCTGCTGATAGTGTCTGCTGGGGGGCAGAGTGCGGCCCAGTGCAGTCATGTTCTCACCAGCATCTTCCTAGGGAATATGATTCAAAAAGACTTTGTTCGTTCAAGAGAGTGTAAATGGGCTGAGATAGCAGCTCTTTTGGGCGTTCTTGAGTGTTCTTCCCTTGGTTTTCTCTCTTCATGTACTGAGTTGGGTTTTGGCTGTGGCTTTGTGCTTCTGATTTTACTGAAAGGCTTGTAGTTCTTCAGTAGCTTTGAAGAAAAGCTTGCTTCCCAAAAACATTTCAGGAAGCATCTGCAGTTCTCTTTTTTGACAAGTCTTAATTAAATAGCAACCCCCCTCTCCCCAGTCCTACACTTAAATTGAGCTGGGGCAGGGGATCCTGCACTGGGTTTTCTTTGGGATTTTTCTTTTCTTCCTTGTTTCTTGTTGTTTTCCTTTTCTTCTCCCCCCCTAGCTTTCCTTATATACAGACAACTGCCTTCATACTTCTGCTTCTTTCCTCCTTGCATCTCTTCATGCTGCTCAGAGCATTACCTGCCGTAACTATCCCTCCTCGAGCCGGAGAGCAGTTCTCACTCTACAGTTAAGCAGTGGAAGAGGCTGCCTGGGGAAGTGGTGGAGGTACCATCCCTGGTGGTATTTAAAAGATGGGTAGATGCGGTGCTTAGACATACGGTTTAGTAATGTTTTTTGTCAGTGTTGGGTTGATGGTTGGACTAGGTGATCTCAAAGGTCCCTCCAACATAGGCAATTCTGTGATTCTCCTCTTCCAGGAGAATGTGCTTTGTTCCACATCAGCTGAACCTAAAGGCTGTGGCCACCTTCTTGATGCTCACACTGGCTTCTTATGTCTGTCTGAGCAAATTTTAGGTTCTGTTCTATGTGCATTTCTGTTTTTAATAAGCTCCTTTATTTTAATGCTAACAGAATTAATCTAAACTCACACTCTCAGCAGGCTGTTCTCAGCCAGAATACTGTTTTCAAACTGAGACAACACCCTGTTTACACAGATAAGCTAATTCACAGTCCACAGAGCTTCTTCCAGTCGGAGCAGCTGCTGAGCAATGAACAGTAAGGGACTGGGAAGCACATGTTTCACATACATAGCAAACATTTCTTCTTCTGAAGGGTAACCAGACTTTTTTTTTTTTTTTCTTTTTCTTTTTTCTTTTTTTTTTATTTTTGAAGAGTTGAAAGCTAGAACATCTGCTTCTTGGCTAGCCATTCTTTCCCACAAATGCTGCTTCCCAGGTTCAAAAAAGCTTGGTTAGGTTATTGTGTGTGTATGTGTCTGGGTGCCTGTGTTTCTGAAATATGCCCCAAACCGCAGCAGGGGAACAGAGGGAGCTGTTAAACCTGGGTACAGGCTGTGCGCAGTGGAGCTGGGGTCGAATCTCTCCTTGAGTGCCTGGTGAGAGGCGCAGGTGAGAGCAGCCCTGCTCTTGGCATCTTTCTGAGGGGCTTTGCCTCAAAAACGTCCCCTGCATGCTGTGTCTGCCCTTTGCCTGGCACATAAACGCACAGAATGCAGACAGTCGCTGGCGAAATCCCGAGGTCCTTCAGCACATCAGTCTTCTGCTTACCCCAGTGGAAGCCGTGCCTTGCCTGAGAGCTGAGGTGTTGGCCTCGTTTAATCGTTTTCGCAGCTGTGGGGCCTGCTCTTGCTGTTATTCCCGCAACAGCAGTGTGAACTAGGTCTCTGTGAACCACAGAAGAGTTTTACCCTTTGTACTAGGTACAGCACGTATTGCTTTATATTGCAGCACAGTTTTTGTCTCTGTATTTCTGCTAACTAAATAAAACATTTAAGAGTACTTCTGTGTGCTCTGGTGTCCCAGATTAGCACCAGGCAGTGCTCTCTGAGGCTGGAATCCAGCATTTTCGTGCTGAACAGTAACCGCGTATAAAGATGCCATCTAACTCCTGTGGTCAGAGATTGAAGATACTTTAAGTAAGGAAAAAAACCAAGGCAAATATAAATTTTGTATTTGTGTGAGTATGTGTAAGGTTATCTTCTTCGCTTTTTTTTTTTTCTTTTAAATTTGCATTTACCTTTAGACCACATCCTGCTTATTTTGGATAGATGAGAAGGAAGCAGACTAAAGGCTGCTGTGATCCTGTGCTTACTCACAAAGTCCCTGTTTTTTCTTCTTTTGTACAGGTAAAAGATGCATGTTTTCCAAAAGCCCAATTGGCATTTTTGAGCGTAGGAGAAGGAAACTGAAGTACTTTCAGACATATTACAATTTTTAGAAATGTTTCAAAAGTTAGCATAAGTAAGAGAATGGTATTTCCAGATGAAAATAGGGGAGTGTGCGCAGAAGCGTGTTCTAGGCTTGCTTTAGTGGTGGTTCAGTTGCTCTCCTAAAAGTCAACATATTTCTGCTGTACCCTGCCCCTTTCACTCAAAATGAAATTGTGCAGAAGGTAAATTCCAACCTGTAAACCTATGTTTTATGCTATTTTCACTCCCAGCTAAACAAAAGAACTGGTCAGCAATTTATTCCTACTTGCAAAGCAGAAATGGTAATAACATCTGGTTTAAAGATACAAGGGTGAGGTTTTTGACTACTGTTGCCCACTGGTATTTCTATTAGATGTAATGTGATCTGCAGGTGGCAAATAAGGCCAAACACTATGCAACAAAAATAAATTGCTACTCATTAAAAATATATTTCAACTGGTAATGCATTTTACGCCTGTCCCTTTCAGCCTAATTGTGCTTGTTCCCCTGGGTCCCCACCTGTGATATTGTCCACATGAAAAGAGCTTCCTCAGTGAATTAGTAATTGACTCCTAAATATTGTCTGTCTTTACTTTCCCGTCATCTACCTTCAGTTTGGCATGCTATTAAAGGACTCGCATTACGAGACTGTTTCACCAGACAGCAGGGCTGGTCTCTTTATATTCCCATATATTCTCTCTTCTCAGCTACACTGCACTTGAACACATCAGCATTACAATAATTTCCAAGAAAGCTGAATCATGGTGTGCTCCAGTTCATTTGCCATCTTGTAGGTCCCTGTCCAGCAAAGCCCTTGGACGCAGTTAAAAAACGGCTGTAATTTGTGTGTAAGATGTGCCCACAAACTGTGCTGAGGAGGTGCTGAAAGAAAACCCTATATTAAAATGTTTTCTTTCAGAGCAGGAACGTTCTGCTCTAAGGATAGAGGAAAGGCAAGAGTTTTGGGAGAGCTAAAGGTTTGTCCCTATCCAACTGTTCTACTTCCAGTGTGTCTAACTGATAGCGTAGGACCTGATTTTTGGCTGGGAGAAGCCAATGCAAATTTTACTTGATTTTGAGGATCACTGGGTGGGAGAAATCCACTTATTGCAATTTCTGGTAGGGCTGCACATTAAAAGGCAGACAGTGATGGCAGTAGAACTGTACAAACAGTCCATGTAGTTACGAAGATAGATACACGTCTGGATGAATTGGTTATTCGCAGTGGTTTGTTGGGTTTCTTTAGTTTGGTTTGAAGTATGATAGGTTGGTATTAAGTCTTTTCTTAGGATCACAAACGTACACTCCTGAAGAAAGTGCCCCTGTATTTAGCATAGGCAAGTGCAGCTCCTTATAAATGTTCTGCTTTTGTCTATAGGAACCAGCAGCTGCAGATGGTTTCAGAATATTCAGAGCATTGGCATCCCACAATATTAGTCTGCTGTAAGAACATATGGCTGGAGATGGGAGCAAAAAAGATAAGCAGGGAGATGTAAGGTCCTGTTCTGTTCCTAGTGACGGTTTGCTGATCTTTATCTGCTGCCTGAGCCTCTCCCCCATGGACAGATTTATATTTATACAGATACAAATATATCATAAATAAATAAATAAATGTAAATGTATGGAGATATTTGTATTTATCCCCTATAAATATTACATCTCCCTTCTCTGTGGGTTTAAACCTCCCTTTTTGCCACCCATGAAGAGTTATAGCTTTTTTTGTGTAACCTCCTTGAACATGTGAGGGATGTGAATTCAGTGAACCCCTAGGTGATAAGAGGTGGCTCTCAGAGCGTTTTCCAGTAGCCATTCTCTCACCTCCTAACACTCCTTGGACAACTGGCCTTACGCAGCTCTCTCCCGCTGCCACCTCCAGCATCAGTATTGGAAGGACCATAAGATCTGACCTCACTCCAAGTGCAATGGCCATGTGTTTGAGACATGTCTGAACTTCAGAAGTTTTGTATTGCTTGTTTCTTGGGTGAGTCACAGTCCTTGTATACAGCAAAGGCTTTCTGCGTCCATCAGTTTGTGTCCCTGTTGCACATAACTAAGGAACATCTCCTCCTATGCATTTCCTGACTGGCAAAATATGGGGTTCGTCTCCAGCAAGAGAGAGGAGTTCCCTGCGGGGCTCTCAGAAGCACCTGTGCTGCTGGTGGTTTGCTGTGAGGGATATGCTGGCTTTTGTGGGCCAAATTTATGGCTGAAGAATTAGGCACAACTCCATGGCTTTAAATAAGCTCACACCCCTGCATGGCGATGCTAGCAATGCTGCTGATATTGACTCTGTGGAAACTACAAGAACTCCATGGTCCTTGGTGAAACCCCACTGCTGTGGGCCTGTAGTGTTTGACCAGAGCAGTGGGAAAGGAACGCCGTGTTGCTAGATGGTAGTTGTAGGTCCCTTCCCACTGAACTGTTCTCTTCTATTCTACTTTGCTCTAAATTGTAATTATAAGTCAGTACGTTCAGTTGTTAGGTCCTACATAGCTATAAGGAAGCATACCTTTCAAACCCCATCTTAAATTAAAGCTTTTTCACCTTTCGCCATGCGAGTTCCTGAAAACTCAGAGGTGGATGTAAAGCACAAAGTCTGTGCTTGATAGGATTTGTTGTGTTAGAGACAAATCAGAAGAGTATTGAAGAGACTTTTAGGAGAAGATTTTCCAGTTCATGGGTTTTATGGATTTTTAATCTCTCTTTCAGTAGCTTTTCAGTTGAGTGCTTTATCATTTTGGGAAGAAAGAGTGTACAAGTCTTCTCAGGGGCAAAAAGGTGTGACAATTTAAAAGTTCAGAATAACTTAAGAAAATTCAAGCTGATTCATAGTTTAATGAATGAATGCTTATAGGTGGTTAGAAATGAATCACAGATGAGAAAAGAAGAGAAACTGTGCTGACATGAAAAGGATCAAAGGCCTTTAGTTTTGAGGAGGAGGCCTCGTAAGTGTACCTTTAACATACAACATTTTTGTTTAGATATTCTGGTGCTCTCTTAGAGTTCATAAAGCAATTTCAGTGGTAGTCTCCATGCTTGCCTGTAATTCTGTGCTGATTTATAACTGGTAATATATGAACAGTTTTTTAGGAGATGAATTTTATAAGCAGCAGAGTCTTGAAAGGTAGCCGTCTGATTAACATTGCAAATAGTACTTTAGTGTCTGCCAGCTTTTTTAAATGATCGGATCATACTGGGCGAGACGAGACATTTGTTTAAAACTGGCTTTTTCCGAAGGAGGATGAATCCCTGTTTCAGACGCACGGTGTACACCTACTTTTGTGTCTAAGTGTGGGTGCAGCGTCTTGTGTGCTGGGGACAGTCGTCCTGCTCTCACTGCCTGGTGTCTGCCCTTACCTGGCTCTCCAGACACACAGGTTGGCTGTTGGACAAAGGAGGGAATGGGGATGGGGAGGAGAGATGTATTTCAAGATGGTCAGATGTAGTGCAGGAGATTCCTCTGGCTCTTCCTGTCGACAGTGTTGATGGTACAGAATTGGAAAATGAGTAACATGTGTTTTGGTGGAATTAAATATGAAATTGGAAAAGGAAACATGTCCCAAGTATAACAAAGGCTTGCCAGATAAACCATTAGACTCTAGAAATGTGCTGCTGTTAAAATAAAAAATGTTTTTTGAAAGGGTTCCATGTGGTATGGCTTCCATTTCCCCCGCATTCAAAAAAGAAATATCACTTGATATCAGTTGAGTAAAAACAAACGTGTACAGCTAACAAATATTGTTCTACCTCACATACCAAACAGCCTCTATACTCAGCATTTAGTTTTTCTTATGTGGATGCCAGGATGCAAGAACCCTTCTGTCTTACAAGTCCACACTCATCCTACCAGTTCTTTTTGCTTTGTGCGCTGTGGTAGTGTGTGAAAAAGAATTGCCTTCTTTAAACCTATTCTCTATTCACTTGGAAAATACAGCAAATAAAAGGTAAAGGAACAGAGAAGGAGTAGAGAGTAAATGGGAAACAGGGTTTCCCAGCAACAAGTGGAACAGAAAGCCATCTCATCAGCGCCGTGTCCATGACGTGCGTCTTGGCAGCAGCAGATATGCTCTTAAGGCGGAAAGCCATCTCTCGCAGACAGAACCAGCGTGTCACCATCCTCTGGGTCCCTCACCACCACCTTCCATTCAGCTCCCACACATGGAGGTGTTGTCCTTGTAGCCACCCTGCTTGAGTCAGCTTTATTTGCAGGCATGGATTTTGTTTTGTTGTTTGTTTGCTTGTATTTGATTTATCAGATTTTTGCTCTGGAACTCATTAGCTGTTAGGAATAAAATAATACAAGGGTTGTCTTGCAAGAGAGAGGGCTGGGGAAGGCTATGCTGTTCTCTGGGCATAGCACAGAATAGAGGGGTATATGGTAACCAGTTTCCAGTCCATCGTCTTTCTGAAAAGCTAAAAATCTGAGTATAAAGTTAAATTAAGTTTTGCTTTGGCTGTAGAGGTGCATCCCAAATAAAACAACATTCTCACCCTTCCTTTTTGGTCCAGTAATTAATGTATGGACAGCAGCATTATAGAATGGCCAAAAAACCCCACCATTGCTTAAAAATAGGTGTCCAGTGGCATTAGGCTGCTTTAGGATTGTGTGCATGCGGGTGGCAGACGTGGCCCGGGACCTGTGGGAAAACCCTTCCGAAGTGGCAGCAGGAGACATGGGGAATACAGGAGGACATGTTGTGTGTGACACTGAATTTATATTTAATTGCACTGTAATGCTGCCAAGCTTGTGATAAGAATATGCCCTAAGATGCCATAATTCAAGTGTCTTGAGTTCTAACTGAAGACTGGCCCAGGTGAAGTTGAAAACTTTTATATGCTCTCTAAATATGTTGTTATATGGAAATCTGTGCACGTATCTGTGTTTCTAGTCTTCATTTGTGGCCGCCTTTGTGTTTTACAGTCAATAATCTTCATTCGTGACCGAAATTCTCGTCGCCAGGAGGTATCTGCATACATTGACTATGCACACAGGCTGACAACAGATGATTTTGAGGTCTACTTCAGTGGGAAGAAAAAGCTTTTGCCTCGGAACTCTGATCTGAGGTATTTATCTTGACTTTGTTTTCATTTATTTGCATTTAGGCAATATATAGAGAAAGATTTAAAGGTTTTTGAGTAGGAAGATAGCTTATGAAAGTGTTTTTCACTGAAAGGCAAACACCTTGGATTAATCAGAATTAGTTGTGGAGAAGGGCTTTAAGAAAGGTCCCTATCAAATTTATTTAGAGCATAAAACTTAACTAGGACTTTACAACCATCGCCTGTCTCTGCATCTCATTGCCCTGAGGAGTCTGTAAATAGCAACCTGCTTTGATCTATAAGAGCCACAGGCCACACAGCTGCAGTTGGTCGTTGCCACAACATCTCCAGCTTTGCTGGCTCTCCACAGAGTCCATGGAAGGATGCTTTGCTTTGAAAGTAGGCCACCTGCAGACATCTTCTGGTGGCAGATAAGATGGTGTGTCACCTGTGACTAATGAGAAATATCATCAGTGAGCTTTTGCACTGAAGAACATGTTTTCCTTAAAATACATGCTGTCCCTGAGCGCCTGAGATGCATATAGGAGAGATGTTTTGTGCACTTGTGTTGCTGAAGGCCAAGTTGAAGAGGCTGGGAACAGCAAAGCTTGCAGTCCATTTGGGGCCTGGGACAGTCCTTAGTGCTGAAGCAGTGTGTGACATGGCAGGTGGGTGCTGTTGGGCATGGGGAAGAGATGGTGAACCTTTCAGTGGGCTGGAGTCTCCTCTTCCCTTGTGTGAAAAAGTAAGAACTGCCAACAACGAACTGCAACATCATGGGCAGTTAATGTCTCCCCTGAGAAGGTGTCCAGGAGGACAGAGGAGTTAATGCATTTCTCCATTTTCTAAGAGTGGTGTTCTCTCATGCAAATCGCTGCAAATACTGTTCAGCCAAACTCTCGTGTGTGTAACAGAGGCAGAAAGCAGGAATGGCTGCTGGAGGGGACACGGGCTGGTGAAGGCGGTGTGTCATTCTTTCACGGGACAGCAGATGTCACTAATGAGGCAGAGAGGCTGAAATCCCAGCAGTAGCTGAGGTGAGAAGCAAAAATTCTGATTTTATGCTTTTAAGCCACAGGGATGAACAGACAGTTGCCGTTTTATGACTGAATTAAGAACAGGAGTGAACATAACATTGTGTCTGCTTTGCATATTATGTTCTTTCTACGTATTAGGATTTTATTAGCAACTCATAAATAAGCCTTTTTAATTGTCGTCATATCCATCAAGAAAGGCTACTGTTGTATCCAGAAGGTGTGTGCTTAGTCCTGGGTATTCTGAGTTCAAAAAGTCTTATTTAATGTATGCTTTAGCCTCTTTTTCCTTCCCGTGTGTCATAACTAGGACACACTGCAAACTTCATGGAGAGCTCAGTGTGTTCCTTCCTTCTGGTAGTAGAATTATAGCTTCGGATGATTTTTTTCATTTAACCTCTTTGTTAAATTAAAAAAAGGGGGGTGTGGGTAGGTAAAGCATTAACTGTAACTAGAATGTAAGCTATTCAAAATTGCATTTGAACTTTCCAGCTGAAGGTAAAGGGAAGTTGAGATAGAGCATATGCAATGCTGGGAAGGCTAGTTTGTTTTATTTATTTATATGTATGAATGTATGCACTGGCTACAGGGAAAACCTTCCCTTTATGGTTAAATGATGTGGTTCTTGGTGCATCACATATACAAACTGTCTTTTTGTAAAAGGCCCATCATGTCACAGAAAATGTCTTGCCACATTTATATATCCCATGGTCCACTGGAGCTGTCGAGCACCCCATTTTGCATCAGTTGGGTGTCCAGCACATTTCATTCCCACCATGTCCCTCAGCTGATGTTGAGAATGCTACTGAACAGATGGAGGACAGCTATGAAGAAGCCCAGGAAAAAAGGCTTGGCTAGTACTGACTTAAGGATTCTCATTGGCAGAGAACTTACCGTGTCCCCTGAAAAACTTTTGATTGAGAGATAGAAACATCCTGTTTCTTGGTTGGAGTCTTAAATTTGAACTTTACCTACTGGATCCTGCGTTTGTAGTTGCACACCAGGTTAAATACAGCTTTAAGATTAGACAAGTTGTAATTACATAGACTGTCATCAAAATGGTCTTCAGCCATTCTTCAGTAATCTCTCGAGAATGCTGCTTGTGAGTGGGGATAATTTGACTATATGTATAATTTTTTTCCTTCAGCTTTGAATCCCTTGTCAAGCTCAGAATCTAAGTATTTTTATTGCATTTTTCTTCCCTGAATACTTATGGATTTAGGCAATTATAAGAATGTTCCACTATAAACAGTGTATCTACTTCTCAGGCTGAAAGACTGGGTATTTTTGTCAAAAATGGATGTTCCTAGACATTGTTGTATCAGTTTCAGTAGTTCCAAAATACTGCCTTCTTAAAGAACAAGTCAGTTTGGGAAACTGCCTCGCTGGAGCTTTGCAAAGACCTTACTCGTGGTCATACTTACTCTTAGTCACTTGAGAGATCTACAAATCTTGGGTTTTGCAAGACAGGTTAGTATCTTGTGCAGAGCTATCAAATTACCTTTTATATATGGAAATCCATACTTTGCTGCAGCACATTTTTTCCTTAGCTGCCTGAGGCTCTCAGAAGATATTAAACTTGGTCCTAAGTACCCTCCGAATCAGATTCTAATTCACAATACTGAACAATGAAGTTCATGTGATATTCATACTTTAAATCCAGTGGGTAATATCAGAGGTTTTTGTATTTGATCTACGTGGTTCCTCTGAGTATTTTTGCCATTTTATTGCATTGCCCTATCAAGGGAGTATTATTTATATGATATAATCCTCATTTGGTTCCAGTTTATTAAATGAAAGGAATGTGTTAGGCAGTCACTTCTTAAGAGGTCTGGAATCTGGACTGTAATTGAATCCATTCCCTCTCAGCTAATTTATGTAATCTGATGAGAAACAAGTGTAATACAATTTGTTCAAAGAAAATGGAGAATGTTCAGTCTATGGAACCATACCAAAAAAGTTCTCTCTGAATGAACCAGCACAGCAAAAGATGAAGCTTGTGCTGCTTTCTGTCTGATCAGCCATTCTTTGAGTGTCTCTCCTAGTGAAGGAGGATGAAACTAATGTCTTGCAGTAGAATTGTACTATTTCAGTTTTGTGTGAACTCCTGCCCTAGTTCTTCATTAGTTTTCTGTGGCAACGTGCTAGATATGGTAATTTTGATACTGTACGCTGTAGTATTTTATCCTTACACTTGGCTTGTGGTTGCAGTGTTTTCACTTCTCACTGGTGTGCACATTCTTTTCTAAAACAGAGCCAGGTAAGGAGCCACTTACTGTAGAACATGGGTCATAGATTTCCCCCTGAACTAATGGTGTGAAATCACTTATTTATCTCATCAGCAGTGAAACTTGTTGGTTTTGGCCCCAGCACGCATCGGTCTGAGTGTGGGAGGTCCGGCGTTTGGGGCTTTGTGGTGATGGGCCTCATCTGCAATGAAGTGTATCAGGACACAGGGTGCTCTCAGACATGGTGCGTTGTTTGTTACTGGGAAGAACCTCCCATCTGATTCTGCCCTTCTCCTCTCGTAGCTGGGCTGTGGTCTGTTTGGCTGCAAGTGGGCGCAGCATTTGGCAGTCACTCATTAACTGGGGTTGGAATTCCCTCCCATTTTATTGTCAGGTATGTTCTAGATACCATCTGTTAATCTGTAAAGACCTGTAGGCCAAATCATGGCCAGCAATATGTTCTCAAGCGTGGGGCATGCGGCAACGTCTCACTTCCCTGCTGTACCCCATACCCTGCAGATTGGAGAGCAATTTACAAAGAGTTCTGCTGCTACCCCACTTACCCCAGTGAGGGCTGAGAGAGAAGAAGGTGCATTTTCATGCTTTGTGGGGTGGGCAGTCCTGCTGTGCCAAGCAGAAGATGTGCAGGGAATTTTTTCACATATAACAGATTTTTTTGAAGTATAACAGGAGGTTGTTCTTGTGTTGAAGGATCCACAGTTATTCATTTCTCGTGCCGCCCTGGTGGTATGTTTCCTTCAGTGGGGTCTGAGAAGGAAGCCCTTTGGTAACTCACTCTTGATGCCCATCTGCGGAAGCCACTCATCATCCCTTTGATGTGTCACCCTCCAGCCACCCCAGCTAAGGCAGGAGAGGCCAGCTTCTCAGTAGTGCTGAACACCTGCAGATCAGAAGCGCATTAGTGTCTCTCACGATCGGATGCTATGGATATAGACCACAAGTTAAATTCAAACTTCATTTCACAATAAAGGTTCCTGAGTTTCCAAAACGTGCAGTCTCCGATCATGGAGAGGATTAACAGATTCCACCCCCTAATTTACAGAGATTACCGTACTGGTAGTAGTATTACAGTGTGAAAGAATTCAGGGTTGAGAAAAAAATACCTCTCTTCAACATCCCAGTTTCCTAAGTATTTTGTCACGACAGACATGTTGCCATTGGATCTCTTAAAAAAGAGATACTGATCTCAAACAGTTTGACAAGGGCAATACTTTGTTTATAGTTCACAAAAAGTAGATATGGTTTATTTCAGTGTTTTGTCATCATACTTAATGTTTACAAAATGATCTGGGTCTTTGGTTAGGACTGTGTTCTGTGTTTTTTGACCAATATCCCAATAATACCAAGGCAGTTGCTGTTGAGTCTTTGGTGAAATGGTTGGCAAAGGGTGAGAACAGAGCCAGGGAAGGCTGGGGTCGCTCCAGGCGTGTCTCCCCTTCTCCAGCCTCATGGGAGGAAAGTGTTCTTCTCGATGTTTATCTGTAACTCCAGAGTGCTGTCCTTGTACAATAGTATTCACCATATATGACGCTTAGTGTCCTAACTCACAGGTAGCCTGGCCTGATTTTTGAAGATTTTCAGTACTTACGGTGTTGTTGCTTTCAGCAGTTATTTATGGCTTAGTCAGTCACCCATTGGGTTCCTACTTATGCTTGTTGCTGTCTCGTGTTTGGCATCTAGGATTTTTAGTCATAGTCTTCAAATCTTTTGGAGATGAAGTGATGACACTGTTCCCAAAGAGGAGCGTCCGGGGGACAATTCTTAAGGGCCATGTAAGTATGGAAGGCAGTGGAGAGCAAGTGGCACATAGATGCATAGGTAGAGAGGAAAGAACATTCAGACTTGACGTTTGCATGTGCGAGAAGAAAATTCCATTGCTGCCAACTCAGTAAATGTTTCATTTGGAGATGTGTGCTTCCACAGCTGGCTTGTATTTAAATACAGCAAATACTACTTTTCACTTCTAATTTCTCTCTTTTTTTCAATTCAGAGTTCAATCTCATAAGAAAGATAAAGTCTTTTAAGAGCAAAGATTGGCTTTTTACAGCTTTGAACAAACTAACTGTATACATTTGAAATAGGGAAATGGAAACTAAAAATCGCTAAACTCTTGGAATAGAAAAAATGGTAACGCAGGGGAAAAGCTATCTTGCCCTCCCTGTCAGTGCAGCCATACTGTCACTGGAAATAACAGAACAGCAGGAAAAACCTCTCAGAAGAAAGAAATTGGCCAAGCGCTTGTCTGGACTGGGATTTGAGCTGAAGCTTCTGTGTGCAATTTGAGAATCAGAGATGATTCATGTCTGTTTACGCGTGAAGACATGTTATGATGCACAGACAGATGCATTAGGCAGTCGGACCTAGACACGATCGCTCTTTCTCCTCTCACCAATTCCCTGAAAATAAAGGGAGTGGTTTTTCCAAGGGACTCTGCAGGCCACGAGATGAAATCCTCACCTCACCAGGGAGCTGTGGTACCTTCCTACCAGCCTTGGGTCTCTCCTGATGTGGACCAGAAATGAATTAACCTTTGCAATGCTGACAGTAGATGTGCGGTGATGCTGTCAGTCTGGGTTTTACCAAGCTCTTCTAAACCACCCTGTTGTTTGGGTAAGATCTGCCAGTCAACGCACCGCAAACCCAGCTGTCTTACACGAGGAGAATGTGCCAAACCCTCTCAAGCTGCTTTTTTCAAGGCCCCTTTAAGGAGCCCACCAGAATGGGCTTTCTGGCATGGGTGCAGGGTAATTAGTAATATTAGAAACAATATCAGCTAATGGGTGAGGTCCCAAACATGGGACTTAATTAAGCATTCACTTAACTGCTTCCCAATTTAGAGAAAACTTAAAGCATGTGTTCGTGTACTTTTCCAAGCAAGAAGACTAAACAAGAACCCTAGATTGGGGCTTTATACTGAATGCGTTTGCACGTAAAATGTTAAGAAGCAGCATGATTAGTTGTATTGTTTATTTAAAAATCCATGTTAAAAAGAATGAGTGTGTGAAGTGTGGAGGGCGAGGGGCTGAGGGTAGAACTTGAACAGCTCTACTTTCACTCTGCGAGCACATCTTTAGTTTGTGCTGTGCTGGCTGATCTGGGCATTGCTCATGAGGAATGGGCATTGATGTTCGTGATGAGGCGGCAGTGTTCTGTAGTTTTGCAAGAGCTTTTGTGTCCACTTTGCTCCTTGTTTTTGTTGTCCGAGGTACAAGCACCAGCCGGGGCACTGCATGGTGATCCTCAGGCACTGCGCGGTTCCTGCCACACACCGGTGCCTGAGAAACCACATTTTCCTTCTAGTTAGACCAGGAAATAGCTGTGGCTGAAGTCGGTATGTCCAGATTTTTTTAATGAGTGGTTGCATGGAATAACTAGTACTTTCTTCGGTTGCCAGCTATATCCTCGTAAAAAATGATGGCAAAACTCGCCTGTGCTGTGTTGATAAGTGATGGTGCTGCTTTGGGTGCCAGCTGCTGTAGGTAAAGCTGTGTGTTTGTGGCAGACAGTGTATCAGTTGAACGGGGGAATCACTGCATCTTGTCATAAACAGAGTTTCTCCCTAACGCTTGGCAGGGGGAAGCCCTGGCCCCCGTGACAAATAGCCCACGCCTGTGTCCGGCCCAAGAGACCGGAGGTTGTTTCTTGGTGATAAACTTCCAGGAAGCAGAATTAACACCAAGGGAAGGATCTGTTTTAACTCCTTGGAAAAACTAAAACTTCCAGACTTCCCTAAAATTTCCAAAACTCTTATTTGGGAAAGACCTAGTATCTTTGAAATGTTCAGGGGGAAAAGGAGCAGGGAGAGACAGAGAGCAGCTCCTAATGAGCTCAGGATAACTCAGTGATTACTGGCTTTTGTGGCTGCATTTTTCAAGCTCCCCTGTCTGAGCTATGTCAATAATTAAAGATCCAATGAAGGGTGGATAAGCCACTGGATTTTGCACATCCTTGGTGAAGTCTGAGCAATCAGGGTCTTGAAATAAACGTTTGGTTGAAAAATTCCTCAGCACCCCAAAATGAATCTGCTAATCTCCTGTGCTGCAGCAAAAGAGCAAGTAATTTGATCGTGGACAAAATAATTCAGAATTGTTCAGTATCACTGTGTTTTCCCTTATTTTTGGATTATTGTGATGCCACGTATTTGTCTTTTCTCTTGCATGATGCCAGTTAATCTTTCTTTGCATGGAAATGTCTTATGCTTCTGGTCGTTTCACTGGTCATCC
This sequence comes from Tringa solitaria, assembly GCA_026413425.1. NCBI lineage: Eukaryota > Metazoa > Chordata > Aves > Charadriiformes > Scolopacidae > Tringa > Tringa solitaria. The sequence goes on along the minus strand of JAOXJM010000033.1, from coordinate 41,576 downwards.
TTACAGCCTGTCAGTGAAAAGTAAAAATCAACAGCATTTTATAGGATCTGTCTGCAATGATCATGTCAGAGATCATGTCATCAAAACCAGGTTAGTTTGATTGCAGTCATTTTCAGTTTGCTTCTATAAGTAGTCTTAAAAAGGAACACACACTTCATAAGCGATGTACACTGACTGTATCGCTTCTTTGTGCCACCGTATCACAGTACTTACAAGGTTTAAATATGCATCTTTTGAGGGGTACTAGGAAGGTGAAGAAACCCAGATCCTGGCCTCTAGTGGAGATCTGCGTGGGTAAATAATATATTTATCTGAGCTTCTCTTGATTACTTAAAAAATAAAGGGG
>JAOXJM010000033.1:7705-29950 GCA_026413425.1 Tringa solitaria | reverse complement strand
GAGACCTCATTGCCCTCTACAACTCCCTGAAAGGAGGGTGTAGAGAGGTGGGGATAGGCCTCTTCTCCCAAGGGAATAATGACAGGACCAGAGGAGATGGTCTGAAGTTGCGGCAGAGGAGGTTTAGATTAGATATTAGGAAGAATTACTTTATTGAGAGAGTGGTCAGGCTCTGGAACAGCCTGCCCAGGGAGGTGGTGGAGTCACCATTCCTGGAGGGATTTAAGAAACATGTGGATGTGGCACTTCGGGGCATGCTCTAGTGGCTGAGACTGGGGGGGGGAGTTGTGTGTGTATGGGTAGACTCAGTGGTCTCAGAGGTCCCTTCCAACCATAACGATTCTGTGATAGCATCTTTTGGTTGTGGGAATTCCAACTCTCTTGCATAACAGAATTCCTTTCCAAGCCCTCTTTGTGTTGCTGCTGTTCTGACTAAGAAATATGCAAGGCCGTGACAAACTCAAAATGCACCATTTAGTTAATGCATCAGTAAGAGCTGCATACAGTAGGAAAGCTTCAAACATCCAGCATTCTTGAGGCACTTCTGGCCTACATCATAGAATTTGTGTTATGTTCTTGTCCAGTCTAGATGCATGTTTCCTAGGCAGTGTGGATTTGTAGTTCAGTGGAGCTTGCTGCAGTGAACCTTGCATTTATCTTTACCTCTTTTCAGTGCACTGCCCTTCATGGTATGCCCACAAACTCATGGGAACGGACTTAGAGGCTTGCTGAGCAGGCATAGTGTTTCACATCAGGTCAATGGAAGCTGCAGGTGCTCATCATTTTTGCATATCACACTCCCTTTTCCTCCTTCATGTTGGGAAAAATGGGCAATCTCAGAGGCAGATCCCAGGCGGTAGGTGGAGCAGCCATGTGGCTTGGGGGGGTTATCAGAAGGAGAGGGTAAGATCAGAGGTTTACAGTGCCAAAAGGAGCTCTGCAAGCCCTTTGATCTCAGAGTCACTCCAGCACTCTGATGATGTTAAATGAAAGCCACTCTCCATGCTCCGTGGATGCTTCCCTGCTGTCACTGTGTGTAGCATTCATTGTTGGGCTTCATGGCAGGGTCTCCTGTGCAGAGGGCTTGGCTCTCTGCGCCTCCTCACAGCGCTACTTTTGTGGTGTCGGAGCAGGATCTCAGCCCTCCCATGGAGTGTTGAGTTCATCACCCTATGGAATCGCATGTGAATGGGAATTGGCATGGATCTGCTCCTTTTGGAGGTCTTATTGCTGAGTGAAGGAAGGGAAAAGGGAAAAGGAAAAAAATTGATTGTTTTTAAAGCCATACGAAAAGAGGGGAGTCAACAGCTCAGGGAGATATTTTCAAACTCTTGCTATTCATCAGCTTCATTGCCATGGAGTAGTTGTAGCCCCAATGACTAGCAGTGATGTGTTAGTTCTTGTCCTCTGCCTGTTGAACGTGCTGGGTGAGCATCAGCTCTCCTGAGACCAGTGGCAGCTCTGCCGCTGCTCTCAGCTGAGCCAAATTCCAGGGTTCCTGCTGTTGCTTGGGAGAGATGGGAAGGATGGGCTGCACTGGGGAGCTGCAGGGAGAAGGTGCTGGCACTGGCCAGGTTTGAGCAAAAGGGAGCAGCTCAAATTTTCCACGCCTCCAAGAAACCAGGGATGAATGGGTTTCTGCGGCCCAGGTGCTCATTTCTACCAATTCTGTACAAGAGTTCATTTGAGTTACTCCTGATTTACAACTAGTTTGCAAGATAACCAGCCATGTGAGTGTAGCTAAATGCTACAGGGTTTTAATTCAGTAAGCAGGAAAAAATCACCAAAATAGCTGCTGTGCACTGTAGCGGTGAACAAAGCAAACTGCCTTGGTTTTCCAAAGTACTGTGACACATCTCACCCTACACTGGCAATCATTTGATAAACATAATTATTTCAGTCAAAGCTGCTTCAAGATGAAAAAGAAAAGCAAAACTCAGCATCTTTAAATTTCTTAGGTGGAAAAAGTAGCTTCTTCTTGTTTAACAGAGGTCTGTGACATGCATTTTATTATGAAATAGCAATTGGCGTGGAGTCAGGCATATGTGCTGTATTACATGGTGTTGTGTCCCACCGAGGCACTGACCTCGTTTGCACCAGAAAGCTGTGGAAGGACCAGCGGGCCGAATCCCATCCACATGTGTTGGTACTTTGTCATATTTGGCAAGCGCATGCAGAATGCCAGTTTCCCCCCATTAGAGTGATTACGAGCATTTCTGCCTACCGGAGGGCAGAAAGGATGAGAATGCCAGGATAAAGGAGCTGCAGCTTCTTTTTATTCCTAGTTCCAGTCTCCTTTGTTGTCCTGCATCCCTCTATCTCCCTTGTCTGCACCCTTCTGCTGCTGCCCAACTAAAGCAAGCTGGTCTGTAAATTACCGGGAGGGGGTCTGAAGCCAGATAGTTTGCATCGCAAATTCATAGAACCACAAACTGAAAAAAGCTGTTGAGCCATCATTGTTTATAATTAGTTTTTGACTGAAGTCCCAGTCTGCTATAGGGAATGGTTTTATCTTTGTGTATGCGTGGGTGGGAAGAGAAAAGTAGAGAACTGAATCAAGGAACCAATCCTTATCCTGAGGGGAAGAAAGAATAGGGTAGTATAATCTAACCCCATGGGATCAAAGGTGGGGCCAACACAGACATAAACACCTTTACACTATGTTCTGTCTCCCTGATTTTACTGATTTAAATATTAAATAGTAAGTTGGGACAACAAAGCTCTTGCCCTGCGTATGCACACCTTCTGTACGTTTGGTCAGAGGGTGATTGGCAACCCTTGGTTTGCTTGGTGCCTGAAGCTCTCTCCGCTCTACCGTGGCATCCCAACCCCTGGAATAAGTCGTATAAGAAGTTCTTCCGTCACAGCTCATTTCCCACCACAGAATAAGGGAATAAAGGGGACGATCGCACACTGACACATCAAAATCCCGTTTGTAACCTTGCCAAGGATTTGCCTTCAGGAAGAGGGTTGTCCAGCTCCCTGACTGAGCAGTCACAGGGCTCCAACAAGAGCACCCCATTTCTTGGGGCTGGCAATTGGGACTCTTGGCTTCTGTGCCATTGGCCCACATATCCCAGGGAAAAATAGCCAACATTTTTTGTGCCCTGGCTCCCCCAGCCACTGATGAGCTGTAATAAAACCTGCCTTACATCTCACAAGAATGTCAAGTGGTTTAATGCATGTTTACAAAAGGACCCAGAGATTTTGCGATGAAAGACATTCTATAAGCACCATGTGGTTTGATGTGCTGCCATCTTGGTACCTGAAGGATAACTGTAAGGATACAAAAACCTGTATTCAGGCTCATGTGTTCTGGGAGGGCATCTGCAAGCCTGCAGAGTGAAAATCTGCTCAGACCAGAATTAGCTGATGAATGAAAAAAAAAAAACACCTCACATATTTTGGTCTGTATTCTCAAACACAGTGTGCTTCTTGTTACAGACAAATGCACCAAGTAGTCATGGTCTTGAAAAAAAAAAAAACCACCCCCCAAGATGCATTCTTCTTACAGCTGGACTATGAGCACTGCTAAGTCTCCCGTACTCTACACGCTTAAGTACTGTGCTGAAAAATGCTACCTTTCTTCCACAACACATGGTAATCAAACAAAATAATAATAGAAAAAATGTACACTGAACTTTGGCATTTGATCATGTTCATCCGATAGCATGTTTTCATCTTAGGATAATTTAAATACTGAAAGCCACATGGAATTCTGCTAACAAAAATGAGTTTGATTAGGTTGGGATTATAGTAACTCCTAAATAGCACTTACTGCTGAAGTTAACTTTAGTATTTATTCTAGAGGAAGAAACACAGATGAGATAGGGTTCCTTAGGTCCTAGTTTCCAGCCCCCTCGTCTTGCAGCAGCCTGGTTGCAGAATGTGTTGATAATACGGAACAAGTTTCACCTGAACAGTCACAGGCAGGGCAGAGGTTGCTCCAGAGAAGCTTTCTCCAGCCTCTTGCTGCTCTGCTTAAAATGTTCTTCTGACCTCCTGCTTATTTGGGAGTAGTTCCTGCTAGCAGCTAGCATATATTACTTTTTCCTCCCAGGAACACTGTCCTGTAGCTGTAGGAGCCCTTCTCATCCTACCTGCTGAAGGTACTTAAGAGGCTTACTTGAATGTCTCTTGATGACATCTCTTGATGTCATCAGTTTTCAGTGAAGAACATGACTAAAGGTATGCAGGGGAAATTTCCTTCCATTACGGACTTGGGGTTCGTTTCACGCCTAAGCACATGATGGGAATGAACTTGTCATGGAGCAAAAGAGTCCATAATGAAACTGTTTGCACTAGACATTGATTTCCCAGCAGAAAGGCTGTCTGAGCTCTGGTCTTGTCTTCACTGGCTTAAATGGGGAAGTATGGTAGGAGTGGGGTTGGAAACTTGGCAAAATGCAGGAAGTTATTATCCAACAGCTAATTGACTATTTCCGCCTTCAGATGTTTAATTTCTTTTTAATGGATGTGGAGAAGTCTTTGCGGAGAGACATGTATCCTCCCTCTCCCCCCACCCCAAGATAATGTAGAGCGGTCCTTCCTAATCTAGTAGTCGTTTTCCATCAGAAACAGTCTCCCTTTGTGCAGTTGGACTTGTTAACCAAGTTGTGTCCTCGGGGACAAGGAGAAGCTGTAGGGTTAAAATAAGGCAATTGAGTAGACAGTTACAAGAATCAGTGTATTTCATTTGTATATAAGTTTGTACACATTCTTATTCCTAGATTTAAAGAGTGAAAAAAAAAAAATCTTCAGTTTACCACTTAATGTGAGTACTCCAGAGCATTAAATAATTCAATAGATGACAAATTAATGTGACCAATTAACATATCACTCATTTTCTGCAGTTATCTAAGGTTTGGGCTGCACAGAGTTCCAGAGGGCAGCTTCTACTTGCACTAATTCACTTGCTCAAGGACTCGGTGATCTCAGAGGTCCTTTCCAACCATGACGATTCTGTAACTTTGTGCTTTTCCCACCCATTACCATGGTGGGACCATTTCCCATTACCTGGCTGTAATCCAAAGCTGTCGACTTCAGTGGCAAATCACCTGCTGATTTCAGTGATGCCTTATGGTGATTCTGTTAAGGGCATTGTAAATTCATCTCCATGTCATTATAGATTGCTCCATTCCTACCAGAGGTGTTCAGGACGGAAAAAGATTTAGCAGCGAGGCCTGTTGCTTTGCAGGCTGTCCAAGTGAGGAAGAAATCAAGGCACTTTTAAGAACACAACAATGTATCTAGTTGGAATAGAGTATCTTTGCAGAAGGAGGGAAAATTAAAAGGTATTTTGTAAATTTATTGAATCCTCTATACACACAGAATGATCTCCTGACTTCCTCCCATCTCCTCTGCCTTTTGCAAAAAGATATGCTCATCTCGTCAGCCACAGAAATGCAACGTGCCGCTTCAGTGATCAAATGAGCATCCCAGCAAGGCTCACGTAGCAGCACCATTGCATTGTGACAGAAAGGTTTCTAAACAAATACTAACAGTGAGCGTGCAAATGACCACCTGGTTGTTGGCGGTACAAAGCCCAGAAGGGCTGAGCTCAGGTGATAAGAAGTGTGAGAAGTCAAAAACCAAAAGTGTGTGAAGTCTCGGGGAATTCCAGCGCCTTTGACCCCGGGGAGAAAGACTGATAAACTGCTGGAACCTCCCTTGCCCCTTTTGTATTTGACGTAGCCAGCCGATTCCTTTTGAGTTCTGTTCAGTGCCAGACGTGGAAACGAGCGAGCACCATCCACCTGATTGAAGGTTTTGCTCAGAATTAACTCCAGGCTGACACTTGTAGCTCTGCGGAGCTGGCATTTTCCATGGGGAGATGGAGTTCAGCCCCTCCTGCCGCGTCTAGCCCACAAGGAGATTTCCAAAAACTCCTTACTACCAGAATTATATTAAAAACAAGAGAAATGAAAACAGTGAGGCGGCAAGAAGGTTCCAGTGCGATCCTGAGGGGAAAATGTCGGTTCCCACATCTGGTTTGCAGATCTGTGGTGGTCCAGGAAGCACTTTCAGGTGGTCTCCAGAGCTGTTTCCATCACAGTAGTAGTTCTCAAGCACAACTACTTCCCACCGGTTACAACCCTGTCTCCCAGTCTTTCTGTAGCACTGGCACTGAGTGGATGAGGAGGCAGCTTGGGGCCTCCGTTCTGGTTTGCCAGGGATCAGAGAGGTAGGGCCCTATCTGGGCAGGTTTTCTGACATTTAGTAGACTTCTGCTCCTCAGTGCATCTGTCTGGCTTTCAGAGGGGCTGTTGTGGAATTGTGAACTACTCAGCATGAATAAGGAGATCAGAATCTGTCCTTTAAGCTGGAAGAATGACATCCATTGAAAGTACAGCATTTCTGTTTCACATTTTCACAGCTTTTACAACTGGGATATAAATGTCAGCACTTCACATTCCAGCCCAAATTACCAAGTGATTGCAGAAAATGCCTATGGACTACTCTTCAAGAACAAAAGTGATAGGAAAATAATAAATGTGGATCCCAAGGTAAATGCCTTCCTTTTTTTCCCCTCAATATTCTAAATTGCCTTTATGCAATGGAGTTTGACTGCTAAACTGTTGAGTCCAATTGCAAACAGTGTCTTTATCAATGCACACCTAATACTTCAGGCTTAGACATGCTATTCCCCTTGTTAACACAGATGTTCTGGTCCCTGTCAGAATAAACTTAGCCCACCTTGTTTATGACCAAGCCTGTCTTGGCCTTGCCCTTATGATGACAAAAATGAGAAGTTGAACTGACTCATAAAACTGAAAGGTTTCCTAGGCAGGGTTTCTCTTACACCCTGTGTAAGGAAAAATTGCTAAAATGTTGGTGACAAATGGGTTGGTGGTCCCTCCTCTTAAAAATCAAATCTCTATTATGAAACGGGCCTGCAGGTGGATAAAAATAATTAAATGTTGGATAAAAATAGGTAAATATTAGGCTACTTTGAAACAAAGCTGCAACTTGTGAGAACTGTAATACCCCAGATGCTGGCAGGGCCTGCTGAACACCAGCAAATCCAGAAAGCAGAATCAGTTCTTGCATCTGTGGAGTGGGCTGTCTTCTGCCCTGGCACTTCTGCAGTGGTGAACTGAAACTGGCAGAATTCTTCCTCCTTAATGCAAGAGTTTTGAGAATCCCTAAGGAAAGCAGACCCCTTAAGGTCATTTAGTTCTTGTAGCAGATTGAGACTGTCACTGGCATAAGGGTCAAACTTGGATTTTAAACCCTATCCCTCACAAAAGAGAAATTTGACACATCTTCTTGTGGAGAGCTGTATTTCTCCAGCACATAGTAAATGGTTCAGAAGGATTTGCAACTGAATAGAAGAGCAGAAAATACTTGTGCCTCAGTAGTGCTATAAACTGGATGAAGGTTGTGGCCTCTATGTCTCTTATATATGATTGACAGCAGAAACGTATGCTTTGTTTTCACCTAAAAATGGCTCTGATCCTATTATTGCTGAAGTTGATTGGTCTCTACCGTTTATTGACATAGCAGCTGAATCCAAACAAAGCAAATGCTTGAATTGTACCCGGACTGATTAAATTGCCATGGGTATTTTATCTTCCATGTTGAGAGCTGAACGGGTTATAACATTACAGACAGCTTCCCTCTGTAAGAAGCCAGCTATGTTCCCCTGGTGCCAACCACGCTTTTTTGAACTTTACAACTGAAGTCCTTGGACTATAGATTGGATGTGAAAAACACACCCAGGCTTTAGTTAGTCTCCAAACCAACATAAACTGAGCTGGGCAATAATTTGTTTGGGTTTCTACAGAACTGATCTAGGATGATGGTTTCTTTGATGTGCTTCCCATGAAAGATGGTCGCGTATGAATAGTAACAGTACAAAATATCAAATTATATGAATTTCAAAATAAGTGCATTGGTTTGTTAGAAATTCAAAAATGCATCCCTAAAAATGTGTTTGGTTGCATTGAAAGTGGGCCACCAATCCAACTTCCTGCAGCTGCAGAACATCTGTAACAAATAACCAGCTCTTCAGTGTCTATGTGAAAGATCCTTGCGTGCCGAGTCACACTACAAAGCATTTGTGCGTGTACATTGTGTCCCCCTACAGGTTGCAGGGCACAGGCCTATGATCACCATGGATCTGTCAGGCTTTGGTGTCTCTGTAACGCTCACTGACGGAGAACAGCTTTTGAGAAGTGCTTGCTGTAGGCCAGACTGAAATCAGCATGAGTTCTCTCTGGTGGGGTTCAGCTTGAACAGACTTAGTACCAGCTGCCTGGTCTTCACAAGCAGGCTTTTCTTTGACCGGTCAACAGTCCACTCCTTCCTAGTTGTAGTTAGCTTAAAGGACTCTGTCGCTGTCTTTGCATCTGCTAAAAGCATTGCAGGAGAAACAAACTGCCCGGTGCCAGGACATTAATCTTCACTGAGAGATCCTCACCCTCAGAGCTAGTTTTATTTATCAAACTTTATGTTCTGAGGGAAGAAGAAGAGAATTCATTACATTAAAATCCATGTCCTTTCTCTCTTCTGAGTGTCTATAATATTCTCTGTTTCAGGCCCACCCAGGAGACAGCACAACGCGGATACCTGTTGAAACAGATCTCTATCTCCACGTTGTTATCTATGACCACATCATCAGAAGAGGGACCTAAGTTCCGTCTGTGTGGCTCTTCTCCCAGTGATTGGTTCAGTCATTTTAAAGTCATCTGGAAGAAAAATAAATAGTTGAAAGATCTTTACCTTGTGCTCAGGGCCAAGAAGGGGGATTTTTATACTGATTTAGAGTTGTTTTGTGCCTTGTTTCCTTGAAGGAAGTAAAGTGGAAGGAAGGCCCCATACTAGCTGTAGAGTCCATGTATCTGGGCCCCTTGTTTGTGAAGTCCATGGTATGTGAATTGCAAAAGCACCTAAAGGGAAGGCAAAGTTTGGACCCAACTTTTGCCACTGCTTCTAAGGTAGCAGGGCAGCTGGGACAGAGGTGTTGCATTCTTTCCCGGAGTAAAGAAAAGAAACTATTGTCCCATAGCTCCCCAGCAATGGGATGTTTTAAATTCCTCCTGGGAGAATTTTTCAGGTAGTCCTGGACCTCTCTTGAGCAGCTAACACATGTAATATGGACCAAGGTAGCAGAGAGAAGTTTTACCAAATAGACTGGTTAATGTAAAGAAATCTGCAGCATTTTGATGACATTAGTGGTTCCTTGAAGGCCACTTTTCATCCATTCCTGCTCTTGCTGCTGTTCCAGTAGCAACTTGCCAGAAATTCAGGCAGCAACACGATGGCCCAAGGGACTCTCTTCCATTCCCAGGGCACCTGGGGAAGTTGCCCGTACTTACATGACCCAGCTGGTATAACCACCAACATCGCTGTCTGCTTACTAGAGAACTGGGAAACAGCACAAAGCTAAGCAGCAGAAGAACTAGCAGGAAACAAAAGCAATAATTACAGAGAAAAGAAAAAGGATGTGGAGGCGAAGGCAGAGGAAACAAAGGCAGAAAGTGCCTGGGTAAAATTCCCTGAACCTTGCTCTTTAAGGGACTGAATGATTGTAAGGATCTTTCCTGGCCTCCATACTGTGAATTTGTGAAAAGGACAAGTGAGGCAACTCAGGCAAGAAAAAAGATGGTAGCAGCGCTGCTGGGCTTACCATAGGGTGAGGTTTATCTGCCGGCCTCATCACAAGCGTGTTCCCTTTGGAAAAGGCCAAGAGCTTCGGTCTTAGCAGTTGGCGCATTAAAAATCCTTTTACTGCAAGGAGAAGGAGTGTTCCAACAATTACAAAGTGAAAGTTGGTACTTCAAAGCTGCAGTAATTTGGGAGAGACTTAGAAGCCTTGTTTTCATTCCCATAAAACTTTCAATGTTATGAAGTTCTGCCATTTCCAAAATATCGTTAAATCTTTTACTGTAACATCTTGCTTTTACATAGAGCACTTCATCCCAGAGCATCCTGAAGTTTTTGCAGTGAACTGAAGGTTAGTTTGCTGGTCCCTGTTCTGCAGCCAGGTTGGAGAGAAGTGCCCGGCGCATGGCAAGGCTGGGGAAGGTTTTGGGCCTCCTCTCCTTCCTCCACCGAGCATCTATGGCCTCCTCCATGGTCGGGCCGGCAGAGCCCCCTGCTGTAGACCCAGCAGATGTGGGCCAGCAGGAGATCCTGCCTGCTGTGGGTCCTTCTACCAGCAAAGCAGGTGGAAATTCTGAGGTAAAAGCCTGCTTGGAGAACAAACAGGCAAAGGCAAATGATGCCTCTTCCCAGGGCAATTAATGGAAAGAAGAAAAGCTCAGGACTGCAGGAACTCTTGATTTTGTGGAGGGGCATGTGTTGGAAACTACGTCTCCAGAGAGAAGACCTTGCACTGTTAGGGCAGGCTTCTGACCTTGGAGCTTCTAGGTGTTTCCCTCATTTAGCTCTACCAGACATAAAGATTTTGATCATTCCTTGCATCTCACCTGAAAACCAGGCTCTGTCATTGACTCAGCTTTGCTTTATTGCCCCTCTGTCTTGAGGCAGCTCAAGGAAGGGCTAGATATTAAGTTATAAATATTTTTGTAGCATTAAAGCAAAATTGCCTTTATAGTACAGCTCAGCATTTGGGATGCATTTTCTTCAAGAAAAAAGTCAGAACTCCTAAGCCATTTTGAAAACATTAGGTTTTGCCTCTCTTCAGCACTGGAGAAGGAGAAATCCTCATTATGAAGGGTGGTAGAAGGATCAGTATCTGGGAAGGGTATGAATTATATTTTTCATTGCTCTTGACAAATGAATTGTCATTTTTCTTTCTCAATCTAATTGGATTTTAAAGTAATGTTAAAAAATCCTAAGTTGGAAAGTTGGTCCCTGCAGCTTAGAGAACATTCTCTTAGAATCATAATACATAAGTAACATGAAGTAGAAATTAATAGAAGTAAATTTTCAACTTAGAAATTTATTTCCACAATTTTTTTTCATCTTATTAATGAATGCTCTTGATTTGAAAAAAGAGCATGACGTCTAGGAGATTCCTATGGAAAATGGAATTAAATTTGGATCTAACTGGGCTTTATGTGTTTTCAGGTCAGTGAGAACACCGGTGCACTGTGTATCTCTAAAAATAGGTAACTGAAAAGCTGTAATGATGTAGGAAGCATCATCTTTTGCAGTTGGTGCTGACCTCCTATAGAATTGTAATTTCATGCTGTTCCTGACTTTGGCGATAAAACTCATTTGCAACAAGAAGTAAACTGTAGTATCTGCAATGAAAGAATGGTATTCACAGAGTAATTCTCAGAATCATTGGCTGCTCAGCAAACTCATTTGATTGCTTCCCATTCATCCTTGCCTATGAGCTAATCTCCCGGTGTTCTGTCTCTTCTGACATTCAAAACCCAGGACCCGAGAGTGTTATAAATGAAAGCTCCTGGGTTAGATGCTGTAGTCCTTTGCCGATCCTAATGGGAAGAAATTTCAGCTTCTGCTGTAAGTGAAGATCTGTCCCCAAACACTCCTGTAATCTGGCTTGCATTTTAAAGGAAAGGTTAATTTTCTTAGACAAACAGGATAATGCCTAAAAGCAGCTAAGTGCTGTTACACTCCATTTCCCTAAAATGTCAGTGGTGGTTTTTCCAGCATCTTGTCGCTGTTCAGCCCTGTGTAGACACACGGTGAAGCGGACATGCAAAATGTGATAACCACGAGAGGAGCTTCCCAAGGACTGATAACCACATGAAAGCTTCCTGTAGGTGTTCTTGTGCTCTGTGACTCTTTAGCAGAAACAAATACAAACCGTCCAGCCTTAAATTATTGCCCGCTGTAAACATACGGTGAACGGAAATCTCTCCATTCTATTCTGGTGTCGTCGCTGATCATATTTACTGGCTGCCGGTAGAGAGTTTGCCCACTGCCATAAGCTAACTGATTTCAGGCATTGATGAGAAAGTGCATCCTCGCAAAGGATCCCTACAACGCTACATTTTATACCAGCCCAGGGGGTTGTGCGTTTTTTTCCAAGCGTGTCTAAACTGTGCACAGGACTTACGGTCTAGATTTTATTAGCCTGTGTATGTTTTGGATTCTTTTATATTTCTTTACCTCCCCTGCCAAAATCATAGTTTTATTCTTTTTATGTGGAGTCTGGATCTTTGGTCTTGCAACAACGTTCGGAAGTGGTGGTGGTGTTGATGTTTTGGATAATAGAGTGAAGCTGAAAAGTAGCACGGGAGTGGTGGTGAACAGCTCCATCCTGAGCCACAAGCAGAATCACAGAAGAGTTATTATTTAGTGCAAGATACAATGCTTTGAAAAGAAAATTAATTTTACACCAAAATCTGAAGTTTTTTGTTCTTCAACTGCCACAGCAGGATGCTTTGACGTAGTTAGAAACTTTTCATATTATGTGAAATGACATTCCAGTGGGCTCAGTGTGATTTTTATGTAGAGGCATCATCAGCTTCACGTTCTCTGACCAAAAGTGGTTTTGTGGAAGGCCAGCTGTCTGAGGAACCCAAGCAATGGCAATAAAAAATTCCTACTTCTGAATTTGGTAGCTGTAGAGTAAGGTAGCGGCTCAGGAAACACAGCAGCACTTCATGAGCTCTGGGTTTGTGATTCCAGCAGCAATCGAGCTGCATCTTCAAAGCTGAAAGAAGGAAAAAGGGTGCCAGCAGCACCACCTCAGTAGCTGACCCCTGACTCATGTAAAGAGCAAGAAGATCTCCAAGCAGCATACAACTTGGTCATTAGATGTTCTCCTTTTGCCATCAGCGAAAGAGATTGTGGGGGAAAATCCTGCATTAACTTCAACTCCCTGCATACAGAAAAGAAATCAGATTAAAAATGAATAAAACCTTTGGGCGATTCTCTGCACGGCAAGCAGGGACAAGCAGTGCAGGCCAAGCCACCATTCCCACTGCAAAGAAAATAAAAACACAGGTGCTGAAATGTACCGAAGCCGTGCAGATTAGCCCTGTGTGCAGTACACACTCTTTACAAGAAGAAAAAACATCACTCTTGTTATTTGGCTATTGTTCACTTGAGGCATGTTTTATTTCAGCTGAACTCCAAGCGGAGTTATTACAGATCCCATAGCAGAAGTTCTCCATGATGAGGGAAACGTGATCTCTGGGCCCTAGAGAAGGAATTATGCTGGGAAGGCACCTCCAGAGGGAAGCTGGTGCCGCCACCTGAGCAAACACCCACTCCAGCCGGCGTAAAAAGGCAAGCATATATGTGTATATATATATGTAATGGCTGTACAGAAAAGGTACAGGTTTCTCACCTGGCAAAAGACTGTTTTCTGTGCACATCTCTTAAGACCAAGAGCAAGGAGGTTCAAAGAGCAAGTGCCACTTTGTTCCCCAAGCCATTACAATTGGTGTAGTGCGATTGCACACAGTGCTGGCTGACGTGCTGTTTGATGTTCTTCTGTGCTGGTTGTGAACTTCACGGTCTCCTACATGGGAATGTGTGTCTATGAGGGATGTAGGGGATGTGGCTTTGGATAAGTGAGTCGTTCAGAGCTGACCATGGAGGATCCTGCTGACAGTGCCATGTCACCAGACCAAACCCCTTGAGAAGAGACAAGTTTTCCTTGCAGCAATGTTTTCTCGGTGGTGGGACACATCTTAACCAGAGATTGTGGGTCTAGTAAGAGTAGGGGTGACTTTGTGCTGCTCGGAGCAGAGCTGGTGTCACTGACCGAAACACCTGGTGGCAGGAGACCTGCTGGAGCAGGATACAGGGAAGCACATCTGAGAGAGGTGAGGAGATGGGGCAGAGGCTGGTGGAGCTGCAGAGGGGGTTTCACCTGATGGCAGCGAGGAGAGATGGACATAGGAGCCACAGCAGTGGAGATTGCTTTTGTAAGTAAATTCCTGAAAGCCAAGCAACTAACAAGCGTAAGCGTGGGATTGGCCTTCACATGCAGAACAGATTTTGCTAATATCACTTTGTTATGCAAATATGTAATTATTTCATTTCCCCCAGAAGGAGTATTTGCGGTTTCCTCTTCCCCGGGACTTCCGAATGCTTGTGTGGAGGGAACAAATAACTGTGAAGTTACCAGGTATGTGCAGTACATGGCAAGCTCGGAAAAAGCAGAAACCTGGAAGTTTTTGATGGAGGTTTTAAACAGCAGTTTTGAATCAAGGGACTGCTGGAGCATGGTCAGGCCAGCCCTGGCAACGGCACAGGAGTTGCTCATAATTTAAATAAACTTAATTAAGATTGAAGTGTGTGCTGGGGGCTAAGGAATAAAAAGGGTAGGTTGCTTCACAAACTGGAGACTCCTTGGTGGGTTGGGATGGAGCTGCTGGGGCTCAGCAAGGAGGGAGCGGCATCTGCAGACCCGGCTGGAGCTGCGCTGGCTGAGGCTCAGAAGGATGATGTTTGTGGATTGTCAGATCCTTACACACGCAGGCAAGAACGGGAAGCACCCGCTGACCCTCTCGTTCTGTAGTACCGTGGTAGAATTGAGTATAGGTGGGTGCTCATCTTAGAAAGTCCAGTCCTGCCTGACTGTAAGGCAAGTAACTTTTGTATTGCTGAAGGGGAGAGAGACAGTTGGGCTGTCTAACGTGTAGCCAGATTTTAAGTTAGTTCCTATTTGATTTTGCCTCAAGTATCTGCCTGCAAGTGCATCTGTACACATGCACAAGAGCACATGCGCACACCAGCCAGCGTTTGGTGCCTACTTCTAGATCAGCATTATTTTACCTCTTTGAATTTTTCCTATTTCTTAATAGAAGGGGGAGCCAGGAAGAAAAAAAAAAACAACCCAAAACAGATTATCTGTAGCAGTCCAAATTAGTATCTCAGCTCCACAGATGGAAATCTAGAGTGACTATACTGGATCGGATAGAGACGCTCCATAATCACACCAGTGTGTACTCAGAATTTGTCACATGTGGTGGTGGTTATTCTTTTTGCCTGTCTGCATGTTTTGTAGCTGTTCGTGCCCCTGCAGCTGTTTTGTGTAGAGACCTGCCCTCTAGACTGACTAAGACCTGATTTGTACATTTGTACCAAAATGATTTGTATGCTGTGCAGAAAGGCAGATGAGTTTATATATGGATATTCCAAAGAAGTGATTTAGGAAGTTGAAGAGTGTTTTGAGATGTGGAGTGCGTCAGTATATCATACTGAAATGTTTGCCTTGTTTTTATAAACACGGAAAAGGTAGGTAAACTTTTATTCTACACTTGCTTTGATGATTATGCCATTGAGCTGCTATGTTTGGCAAACCAAGACAGAAAAAAAGGGGAGGGCAGAAAAATAAGAAATTAACACGGCATTTAGTCATCTCCATTAAAAATGCAAAATATGTAGAGTGTTTCTGCACCAAGTTTGGACTAGATCTCATTCTGCACAAATCATTTTTACTGCTGTTGCATCAACATTAGGGCTCAACACATTCTTTAACCCTTCTTAGCTTTCTAAATTACTTGTTTTGCCTTTATCAATAGAAGACTCAAAAATCTGATCAGGGTGCACATCAGCTGTCACCAGATGGGCCCACGTTCTGGGACAAGTTCAGGTGTTTCCTTCACCTGAGTTTCTCTTCAGGCATAATTGGGAGCAGCTCTGCTGACAGCTGAAAAGCTGAGATGTTAAATTTAGGAACTGTTATTAACACTTTTTGCACTTCCTAGGTCAAAAGCTTACATGAGGAGAATAATTACTGCTTAAATCAGTGTAGTAATTCTAGTTTGATTAGTGAATAAGTATCTTAAGAGTCTCAACCCCCAAATTTATCACAAAAAGCTATCAAGTGGGTCAGACATGATTTGCCCTTGGTAAATCTGTGCTGACTGTTCCCAATCACTTTCTTCTCCCTCACATGCCCAGAAACGTGTCCCGAGAGGACACGGTCCATGATTTCCTAGAGACTGAAGTGAGACTGTCTGGCAGTCAGCTGTTGGTGCATCTCCTCTTCACCGTGTAACGCCAACAGATCCATGGAGGAGACTTTTTTTTATCCTGTGCCCCCACAGTCCTTGTCTTTCCTACTCAAGGGCACAGTTTAGCTGTCAGGGAGCTGCTGTGCACTGATGGGCGACAGTGATTAGTTTCTGATAGTCAGTCATCCGTTGTGCAGACTGAGGTCGTATTGGGTGAAACTGAGTCTGGACTTCATGTTGTTCTGGGAAGAGATTCAGATCTGACCTTTTTATTTGGCCATTTTGGTAGAAAAGACTAAAATGTCAGAGCAGCACCATGGCCATCCTGTTTCTTCCTTCTTTCCAAAACAGAGCTAACAGAACCTCTTTTAAGGAGATCACCACTTGCTTTTTGAAAGATGTTTAACTTTTTCCCTTTTTAACCAATAACTAAACTGGAAGCAAATGAAATTGCTGCCTTGATTAAAATTAATATTAATTTTGTCATAGAACAAAGTGCAGTAGTAAAATGTATCAGTAAATGCTGGCTTCATTGTATTATTAAGTATATTGGCCCTATGAAACTTGGCCAATCAGTGCAGCCAGGCTAAAGCTTCACTTGGAGCAGAATGCAGGCCACAAAGTATATTAAGAAAAACTGCAGAACTACATTTCCATTCTGGAAGTAGCTCCAGTGTCAAAATATCTACTGGAAATGAAACCACAGGTTCTTTCCATAGCCCTCATTGCCGTTTGTAAAATGTTAAAGAAACTGAGCTGAAAAGATGCCAGTGGAGAATTTCAGATGGGGACATAGTCAAAATCCAAACTAACCAACCACAATTTATTTCAAACAAAATATTTTATTTTAAATGAAACCATTTTCTCACTTTGCTAGATCCTCTTGCCTACTTCCCAGTGCTTTAATACATCCGTATTTTAGCAATAAACATTGATAGATGGAAAACAAGCCATGGCTGACAGGACAGCAGAGTTGCTTCTGCCAACTCATCAAAGGCCATTAGCTTGAATAGTAGTGATGAATATTCATCAGTTGATGAAAGATTTTTCTTCCCACTATCAGCAAATTCAAATACTTCTTTCAGATGCAGAGACTGCTGTTTGTGTGTGAAGATGTGTATTTTCAAAAGTGGGCATTAATCTCTAGAGCCTCTTTTCCCTGAATTCATCTGGCTGCTCCTGAAGAGGAAGGCTGCAGAATCATCCTGGGGGCTCACGATCTAACTCAGGAACATTGTTCCAGCCTTTGAAGCTGGAAGTCACAGTGGTGCAACTCCGAGAGCATCATTGCGGTTGCAGGGACAGCAAACTGGCCTACTGTTGAGTGAGGTGAAAAGGTCTTTAGATCCTTCTCCCTGCATTGACGAGAAGAGTGTTGTGGACAACCAGCTGGAAAAGAGACACCTAAAGCTTAAATCTCCACAAAGATGCACCATTAATAATAGTGGGTGCTTGTGGTGGTCCCCTGTTTGAATTCCAGAAGTACCTAAAGTGGTTGACAGTAGCGGGTCCACTGACTCCTTGCTCTTCTGTTGTAGTAGTCCAGAGGAGCTCTGGGGAAAAAACTTACTCTGCTTTAGTAGTGCCTTGACTTGCACTGAAAACTGGTGGTACGTGTGTATTTCCCGTATGCAGGAATATTTTCTGCAGAGTGCTGAGCTTGCATTTAATATGTGCTTCACCCTCATGGATTTTGAGCTGCTTAGTTTCAATTAGACACAGCTTTTTCCTGCCAAAACTTGGTTCACTTTCTAGATCAAGACTGGTAGACTGCACATTTCACAGTCACTTACAGGGAATGGTGAGAGCTGAGGGTGTGGAAGTAGGCTGGGTCCTTTCAGTGCAACTTCACTGTCCAAGCTTGTGTCTGTAGCATACTTACTGGATGTGCATTGTCCTGCTAGAACCAGTAAAGCTTTCTCCATCAGTAATACCGGGACAGTTCCCAGTTCTGAGGCAGCCATTCCAGCAAAATGACCGTTGCAGCTGGGATTAGCTGGTTTCTTGTTGGTCAGCTGCAGCAGAAAGCTTTCAGAAAAGAGGGGTCATCAAGATTAAACCATCCCCAAATGAGAGATGGTCCTTTCAGTTCCAGGTAAGTTCTGGTTTTGTGTAGGACATTGCAGAAGTGCTGCATGGTAAACCTGATACTTATTATTAGTGGAATTATGGAGTAATTTTAGCATGCACGAGGAAGCAGGATGGAATTTCAAGCTTGGACTCTGCTCATACTGATACGAGTGTTAAACCATCCCGCTGGGTTTCATGGGGACAGGAATATCTCATCTGCTGTGCAGTCACTGAAGACCAGAACAAGGGCAGATTCTTCACTGTCATCTGCTCCTTGTTGCCCCATGAGAGCAACGTGAAGAGTTGGAGGATGACCTGCAGGGAGGGGAGCTCCTGTCTGCTTTGGGAGGTACCTAAAGGTACCTGCTGCCTGCATCCTGCTTGGGGATGGATGCGGGAAGTGGTAAAGGTTATAGCCCCCTTCCCTCCTACCAGAGCCCCCCAACAAGCTAACAATGACTTGGGGCCTGTCTTGCCACAAGATAGGAGTAGTCCGTCAGTGAAGGATGCAAAGCGAGGTCATGTGTATTTGGGTATCCCCACCCAAAAAAGTGCAGTGATAACAAGTCATTGAGCTGTCACTCATTAATGGAGAATTCAGAGAAAGATTAAATGGAAGTCAATGTCTCATTCTTAACATTCTTGATCTATTTTAACTGGTTCCTCTTTTTCCCACTGAGTTTTGTCAGGCAGCAGCATAATTCACCTGTGTGTGGCAACACTTGGGTGTTCAGTCAATCTGCGCTGGATGAGCATCTCCTCTTACTGCTACACAGCTGTCCCCGTCCACTTGGGAATTGCTTCCTTCCACTTCCCTTCCTGTCCCATAAATGCTATTTGCAAACACGTTATTATAGGCTTGTAGAAGCAGCTGGAGTCTGGCTAGTATCTAAATAACCCATTGAATTTGATATTTCGGATTCTTTAACCAAAAGCCAAAAAGCAGAGTGTGCCTCCTGGTTGGAAATACTGCATCTGTCAGAGGAAGGGGTGGTTTCAGTGGCGCTCACGATCCTTGCAGTTAAAACGGTTCAGTTGGAACCGTTGTTTTGAGGGTGAGGCTGTGAGTGCCTCTACCTCCACGATATTTATAGTGGAAGCCCCATGCCCCTCTCCCAAGGCCAGGAATGCAGCTTTGCCATTGCACGGGCTACCAATACAGGTACATCTACAGCTCCAGGGGGCCTCTTTCTTCTCTTGGAAATCAGCATGACTCTTCTGGAACCGGTGGGATTAAACTGTAAGCTCTCTGGGACACAGTCAAAGTTTTGTTCTCTGAACAATGCTGAACTTGCTAGCGATTTGCAGCACTTCCATGCACGAAATGGAAAAGAAAGAAAGGAGAAGTGGAAAAGCGCTGTTATCTCTGAAGTCAGGTCTGGGAGTTTGCTGGCCGTTATTTACTAATGAGGAGTAACTCCTAATGTGTACTGGTTTAGTTTGGTTTGTGCAGTCACAGTGCTCTGGCATTTAAAAATCTCATGCCCAGCTTGAGCTAGGGATATTTTTTAACTTTGGAAGCAACAGGACTGTGTGTAATGAGCGTCCCACCATGTCACAGGGATGATCTGTACAGCAAAGGGTATTTCAAACCCCATGTGCTGTTCTGCAGCACTCTCAAAAACCTGCAACAGTTGTCTAAAAAGAGGCATTCAGAGAAGGCAGCTAATGCTCTGAGAAGTAACTTTTCTGCCTCACACCAAGTGTCCTCTCTCTCCTCGCTGGCTGCAATAGGATTTTATAGGGCTAACTTTCTATTTTAGACACTTAACTTAAACAACTGCAGTCAAGTGGTGGGGCAAGGCTCTGGAAGCCAAATTCTGAATTAATTTTGCATAAACAGAGCTTTCTGCTAACACTTAAAAGATTTTAAATAAAAGCTCGGCAATAGGGTGCGTGAGCTTCCATGCTGAACTTAAGTCAGTTCTTGTCAAATGCTCCTTTGCTTGAGTATGGTGTTAGATACATGCTGTCTCTGAGTTTTGGTTTTGTTTTTTTTACTGAAGTCATTCTTGATTTACAGTGGTCGAATCTCAAGAGTCAGGCTGCAGTTTGGAAGATGTATTGGATATGTAAAACATCACATTCTTATGGCCAGTTATTTGGTGCTGGAGGTTTAAAAGCGGATTCAGTTATGCTTGTTTTATGTAAAGAGTTGTGGTGTGGTGTTGGTTTTGTTTTATAAAAATCACATCTTTCATCAGTAGAAAATAACATGACTGAAGGTGAAATGGCAATTCCAATATTTCAGTTGCCTAAAGATTCTTCTTTGGGGTTGACATTTCTGCCATGGATATAGGCCAGAGATGGCTGCTAGTGATGAATTTTTTAGCTCTCAGTTCGAATCCTTTTGTTATCTTTCTACAGAGATCTGCATTGGTTTTATTATTTGTGTCAAAAAACTTCATAACACCTTAATGTTTTAATTATGTGTATTCGCTTCTACTGTTTTTGTATTGCACTAATGTAAGTTTCTTACATAGAGAAGTGAAAGGTATAACTAATATTACTACTGGCAATTAATACTTAAATTGTGTGTGCTTGTACATATATGGATAATATCTTGAGATGTATTTGGCAAACTCAATGCCTCAAAACTGTCTGAAAATGAGACACTGCCGTGGGTTGTATTTGAGCACTCAAATATGGAAGCATATGAAAATCGTTACTCTGCTTTTGAAAATTTTCTCTTTCCTTCCTGCCTGCCAGTAGGCACTTGCCTCTTGTTGTTACAGATGGGCCCTTTAAAACTGCAAAACAGTATCTGTTACCGATCCCAAATTCAGTGGAATTTGAAAGGCAAGTTCACCCTCTGATACGTGATGTATTTTAGTGTTATATTTAGTGCTTGCTAATGATACACTTTCTGTATCCCATTGAAAACACGAATGCCCCGTGTTGCAAATAATGTGTGCTAAGCCCCATATACTACTCGTAAGGTAATTTTCTTATTTCCTTTCTTCAGGTTAGAAACAAAGTCATTATTGTGACCTCCATGAAAATGCAAGGAAGCTTCTCTTCCACCTCCTGTGTTTCCTCCCGAGATGTGTGAGGTACGGCACCTTTTGTGTTGCAAACTGTATTTTGGTGGGGACAGTGTTACGTATATACGGTGGGGTGGGGTCACGTCTGATGCTGCGGCACTGGCGAGGGGGATGAGACATTTCTATCCTTCTGGCGGTGAAAAGCAGCAAAGGCAAAGGAGGTGTGTGAAGTGCTTGAAGGCGCTTCTCCTGGTGCGTGTCCTGTCCCAGGGGCTTAGGCTGCTGGGGACACCGCTGCCAGCCCTGGCCAGGTTGGAGGGTGACAAGTGAGAGCAGAGTGCCACTGAGGTGGGATGAACCCCAGCACAGCCCCATGAGCATCCCTTCACCTGCCCACCCAGCTGTGCTCCGAGTCCAGCCGGGCCGTGCAGTTTTCCAGGGGAGAGGGCTGAGTGTGGTTTGACTCATGTTTGTTTTATTGCTAATCCTGTTGCTTCACTGCCTTCGGCCGAGGCTGGGTGGCAGCGGGAAGGGGAACATCCCTCCACCCCGCTCCCCGGCTGCCCTCGGGGACACAGTCAGTGCCGGTGATTGCATTTCCAGAGCCAGGTCTCCCTCTGCGTGTGTGCGAGCGTGTGTCTGTGAGTGTGTGTGTGCTTCCCTTCGGGTGGTTTCTCCTGGCTTTGCCTCCCTCCTGCTCGCAGCCGGGGCCGGGCGGGAGGGCGGTGCGATTGGCTGCGGAGACCAGCCCGGGCGTCGGGATCGCACTCACACACACCCGCACGGCACACGCACAGAGGCACGGGGCGCACACACTCACGCACGCCCGCACGGCACACGCACAGAGCGCACACGCTCACGCCCGCCCGCACGGCACACACAGACACAGGGCGCACGCACTCACACCCGCACGGCACGCACCCCGCACACGGCTCACACACCCCGCACAGACTCACCCGGGGGCCGGCATCAGCAGCGCCGGGATTAGCGCCTCCGCCTCTGGCCAAGCACAACCTGCGGGGAGGGCAGGAACCACCCGCCGCCAGCGCTGGGACGGGCGGCCGCTCTCCTCCACCCCGCGTTTTCTCTTTTTTTTTTTTTTTTCACCCCTTCTCCTTTTTTTTTTTCTTGTCTTTTTTTTATTTTTTCTTCTTTTTTCTTCCCCCGAAAGAGGAATCCCCGTCAGTGGATTTTAGCGCAGCCCCATCCGCAGCCGCTGGAGCTCCGTCTTCCCGAGCCAAACCCCGCCGGGGGCGCGGGTGTCTCGCCCGCCGGCCGGGACAGCGGGACGGGGCGGGGGGGCTCCGGGCCGCCCGGCCGCTCGGGGGGTGGGG
>JAOXJM010000023.1:118676660-118687359 GCA_026413425.1 Tringa solitaria | reverse complement strand
GTGGTGGGTTTGTCAGTGGTGGGTTGATGGTTGGACTCCATGATCTGAAAGGTCCCTTCCAAGCTAAATGATTCTGTGATTGCATAATTAGTTTAAAAGTCTTACTTTGCCTTATAGAGGAGACCCTGATAATTAAGACATGCTGCTACAATGAGAAATTTTTAAGGAGAGTTGAATTGTTGGAGTTCCATTTCTAGTCTGAGACCATTTCGGATTAGATTTCTTCAATTTGAAACAGAAGGGCTGTTCTGTCGCAGAGGCAGGTGGGGCCTGGAACCAAAGCCGCTCCGTTTGGTCCCGTTTGGGCTTCGCACGGCCTTGCACAGACCAACCCCACTTCTCGGGGCCGGGGCACCAGGGCTCCTGGGGCTGGCGTGTGGGGTGCTGGGCCGTGAGCGATGCCCGAGAGAATGAAGAACAGAAAAAGACTAAAACTGCTTATTTTTGTGGAAGGGAAAGGAGCAAGAAAGCTGAATGCAGGGACTCGGGGTGCCCGATGCCGTGTTGTCCTCACGGGCAGGTCGCGCAGAGGAAACAGCAGGGAAAAAATACAGACTGCATTGGAAAAACCAGACATCTAAAAGACAAGTTTTGCTCCAATTCGCACAAGGGAGCTTTGCTGCTGTTGAAACGGGGCTGAGTCTCCCTTGGGGGTTACGTGCTGCAGCTTCGCCAAGAATGGCTTGGTTTGTCTTTGGTGTTACCTCTGAGATCTCCCCAGAAACTACCAAAAACCTCCAGAAAAAAGTGGGAAACGGTTACGTGTTATTTCTACTGTTATATAAAAACTAAAATCTGTTTAAAGTCAAAGCGCACTTTGGGTAAAGAAGAGAGATCTAAGTTCCTGGTACGTACCCAGTCTCTCTTCTGAGGGGGGAACAACAACGAAAAACCCCAACAAAAGGGAGTAACTTGCATTTACAGGACACGCAGACCAATTAATTGTGCAGATGAAACGAATTTGAGAGTGGGACGTGCTCGTGGCCGTCCCCGAAGGGCAGAGAATGGGATGGGAAACTCCCCTAACACTGCCTCACTTCCTTAAGACTTTAGGGTTATAGGATTGGTTAAATATAGCTAAAGAATTATTGCATTGTAATTAAAATAACGATAAGTCTACAGCTTCAGGAGGGCACCAACACTTACTCGGCACAGACTTCTGTAAAATTCCAAGGCCAGGGTAACTGTCAGCAGCTCCTCCTCGTGCCAGACTTTCTGACAGCACATTTATAAGGAAAAATTAGGAATTGTTTAAAAATAGCCACTAGCACCTCTCCAGTGAGAGCGTCAAGGGCAAATACATCCCTGGATATGCTGAGCCAACACTTCTTTTCCCATAAAAATGGGACATAACTATCCCAGTATTACATCGGATCTCACCACCCCATCCTGGTGCAAATCATCTGAGCAACTTTCAAGACAATTTGCATGTATATATCACAGATTAATCACTCCTTCCTTCCCGCTGTTATTCTAAACAGTAGAAAAGAGCCAATTCCTGTTCTTTATTATTCAAGAGTGGGGTTTTTATTTCTGGACTAGGAACGAGAAATGAGGTCTCTGCTTCCCTTTAAAATATTAAGGTGAGTTTTCTCCATGCCTTTACGGAGCTTTTCCACATCTTTTTTAACTGTGACTAATTTTCCTAACGCCACTTAGGAATAAAGCAGCCCAAAGCTCCCTTGATGCAAAGTAAAGCAGAAAAAAAAATAACAACAACATAATGTATAATCCAACAGCAACTGAGGTTAAAAATGCATAACCCCAAAATAGCAGCCGCGATATTTGCCAAAGAGAAGCTTTTTGAAGGCGTTTGGCCGGGATAACGCGTCCCTCCCCGCTCACTGCCAGGGAACGACCTCCCACCGCTCGGCCGGGGCTCAGAGCTTTCACCTTTCTGCTCTCTCCTCCAAAAATCTGCAAACTGAGGCTATTTCAGCAGCAGGAAGGACAAACAGACTATTTTCCTTTTTACAGGGTTTGCAGTAGTTAATATAATTTAAGCCGTGTGCTTGTGTTGGGATGGGCAGAGACAAACCAGAGGTGCCAAGGAGTTAAAATCCAACCACAGACCCAAGAACACGCACTGATATTGGAGATTCTACACAAATACGAGCACGGAGGAAAATAAATCCCTGAGCGCTACAGCAACACCTAGTGAAAATACCTACAACGTATTCTTTCTGAGCAGTTTTACAACGAAGTCTTCGCTGTTGGGTTTTTTTTTATGTAATAGCCGATGTGTTTGTGTGCAGCGTCTCTACCAGCAGCACTGGGGAGCCTTCCCCAGCAGAGACACCGACACCCCCCCCCAATTCCTTATCGCCCCCATTTATTTCCAGTCATTTGCAATGTGCCTATCGCCTCTCCCGACGAAGCCTCAGGGTAAATCCTGCTGCTTTCCACCAGAACGTCACCTGGCTGGGAACAACCCAGCGATGCTCATTCTCCTTGTAAACAAGGCAGGAGCGCGATGTCGCTCCATCGTGACTTTGTTCTTGCCCTGGGGAGGATGACTCAGGGCAGAGCCGGGGGGGGGAAGCGTTCGGCGAGCGACCCCTTTGCTGTGACACCCCCGTCTCCCCCCTCCTCGAGCTTCTCCCGCAATTTAACAGCAGCCAGGAAGGAATGGAAGCCGGCGGGGGGGTCAGGCTGCCGCTCCTCCCCGGCACCCCTCTCCCCGCACACCCTCACCCCGTCGCGGGGGGACGTTCCCGGCGGTGCCTGGAGAAGTTCTCCCGCCGTTAACGACGTGCCCCGGCGAAGGATTTCAGGCCCCGGCCACCAACGGAAAACCCGGCAAACCTTTGCGTTGTTGGCGAACGCCTCCCCGGTCCTCGGTCGCGCCGGCATCCCGCGGCAGCATCCCGGCACCGCACCGTCTCTACGGAAACGGAGCCGCCACGTGACCCGGCATCTCCCGACAAAACCTCTTCAGGATGGATTTGGCAGTCGAGAGGGTGAATTGTCCGGCGACAAAGGCAATGGCAATAATTTCTTTAAAATATTTTATATATATATATTTATTTTTTTTTTTTAACCTGCCCCCTTTTGGCCCGTGTGAAGGTGACGGGAGGGAGGTGCCCGTGCCCCAAAGTTCTTTAAACCCCCACCTCCACTTTGCGTTTCACCACCTCCTTCCCCCTGAATTAACGAAAAGTGCAAAACTTACCTCTTCGAAACACAACGTTCGTCAAGAGGAAAACACACACGTGGCAAAGGGAATGCCAGGCTGAGGTTAAAAAGCTGATTTTCAGAGGGAGAGTGCCCGTGTGGCTGCTCCCAGCCGGTTACAGCACATCCTCCCTGGATTAATGATGGGATGGGATAATTTCTCTCCTTTGTACAACTCCAAGTCCCCGGTTATTTGCCATAAAGACATTTAGGATTTTAAAGTCTTCAGCAGCTCAGAATTCTTCCCATTCCAGCAGGATGCCAGGTTTCAGCAACATCAGTAAACCCAGGGATTTAAGAGGCGCAGCGTTAGGAACCCAGCGCCCGCGGAGCAGCCAGGGACAGCACCCGGGAGCCGCGGGAATTCCAAAGGAAAGGGCAGCAGAGGGGGAGGACCAGGGATATGGAGCGGCTGGAACACAAGCACACATCTAACCAACACACACACCCCTAAACGCAAACCCCTGTGCTCTCTGAACTGAAAGGAAAATTAATACACGGTTGATAAATTGTAAGTAAAACTGAGATTATCCCACTGTGTAACCTGCCCTCCTGCACAGAGGAACACAACAAAACTTAAATTTCCCCCACTTGCTCCAGCATTGAGACGAGCCACCTGGGTTTGCCTAAAGCCTCATTTCAACAAGTTTGGATCTAAAGCATCCGAAAGAAAAGGTCGGCACAACTTCCCTCGGTTGTCTATTCCATTACTATCTTGATCATAAAAAGTAGATTCTTAACTGACATTTGTTCAGCTTCAGCAGCAATAGCTCAAGTGTTAAAAAAAGGTCTCAGCTCCTTTCTCAAGTATAAAAGGAATCCTAACAAGCTCCATGCTCTGTCCCAGATTAACAGCAGCATTTCCAGAACCTTGTGGCTGTGAACACACGTATTATAAGATGAGAAATTATTATCAAATAAATATTGACAGTATCCCATCACACGGTGACATAACGTAGTGCCTTGAGAACGTCGCACTGCCAAGGAGCGGGCGAGAGCAGCTTCCCAATACTGTAAAAAGATCACTACAAGACTGATGAAGAATAGGAATAGAGAAGAATTCAAAGTAATAAACCAGAATTATACTCCAACTACTTGGAGGTTCCTATTCATTTTACTGGATAATATCATAATAACCTTCTACCAGCCTGAAATCAATGAGAGATTTCTCTCAGCTGGCAAAAACCGCACATACTCACAGCCTACCATGGAAACAAACAAAAAGAATTCAAAATAAAGAAGAATTTAGTTCAGTCATGGAGAATAAGGCAAGCTGCAACCAAAACAAGTGCATCACCCAAACCTTTCTGCTCTCAGCTCTTCAACATAACAGTGGCCAAAATGCTTCAGGAAAAAAACCCACCAAAGAGCCCAGAGTAAATATTGTGGGAGGGACGTGGGTCTGAAAGCTGGGAACGAGCTTCAGGCTCAGACTGTGAAGCAAATGCCCGTGGGGTCTCAGTCAAAGCCAACCACCCGCGTGGAGACACCTGAAAGCATCCTCCTTCTGCAGAAGCCACGATCAAGACAACTACAGAAAATACAGGAGGGTGCTGCCTGTGCCGGGAAAGGAAGGCCAATTCCATGGAGCAGGTGTGGAACTCAAGGGCAAAACCTCACGGAAGAGCAAAAATCAAGGGAAAGACTCATTTCAAACATGCTCAGCTTCATAGCCCTTCTGTAAAAAATGATGTAACCTGTTTGCTGTTCAACATCTTCACATTTTTAAAAAATGTATATTTATACAATTTTGGTAAAAAAATGCCCATAGCTTGGCGGAAGCAGATACCATTCCTCAGCAGCGACAGAAGGAGCATGAAAGTTAAAAATAAGCCATCGTATCCCAGCAAAATAAATCCAGAGGAAATGCTCCTGCAGATCTTGGGAAAACACAGCAATTTTCAAAACAATGCCAAAAGATAAAAACCTCAGGAAGCCGCAATCCCACAAGTGCGTGCAAGCACCTAATCAATGCTGGTAATTAAGACAAGGGTGGTGAGACACATTGGTAACCCCTGGAAATCAGGCGTGGGTGCCTTTCCCAAATACAAATATCTGGGCTCAGTCGAGAAGGAAGGTGGTGACATCTAATGATAAATGAGATACAGGAGGTCACACTGGCTGATTTAATGTTTTCTGACCTTAACTTCTACAAAAAACCATCTCTGATGTATATTTGCAATAAATACCGGTGACCTAAGCGTATTTCTCCTTCCTTCCCTTTGTGGTCATCTAGATTTTATTTAAATTATTTAAGAAGCCGCTCTGGATCAGCAACCCTTGATTCCAAGAGAAAGGATCCATATTTTCTTGGAGGTTCTGGAGGCCACCAGGGTTTTACATGAAGGTTTTCCAGGAAACGTCCCTGACCAGGAGAAGACCTGTGATTTCCTTGCAGTTGGCTCTCATGGTGGGACAGAGGAGCCTCACATCAAGGATGAAGGAGAAGAAGAATATCACTGATCAGAGCAGTCTCCACTCCCACCCAGAGTGTGTGGTTTCAGCAGCAAACGCTCTGGTCTCTAGAAGACTAATAATATCTAATATTTAGGCGAGAACTGGGGAAGAACTTGTTTGGTGGGAGGGTGGTTAGGATCCTGGCCCAGGTTGGCCAGAGAAGTTGTGGCTGCCCCATCCCTGGAGGGGTTCAAGGCCAGGTCAGAGGGGGCTTGGAGCAACCTGGTCTGGTGGGAGGTGTCCCTGGATGTAACCGGACGGTCTTTAAGGTCCCTTCCTACCCAAACCATCCTGTGATTCGTTCTATGATTCTAAGACACCAGCCCTGCTGTACTGGGAACATCCTGGCCAGTCCCTTTGGGATCTGCTCAGGGACCCCAGCACTGATCACCCTCCTCCACCCCCAACACCAACCACTAACCTCTGCCTTTCGCTTCCCCAACCCCTAACACTCTTCAGAACATCCAAAGAGCATTTTTCCAGTCCCTTGGGTAACTTCATTTCTTTAAAAGTGACTAATTACCCTTTCAAGGGCTTTTTGAAAATCCAAATACACAAACCCCACCGGGTTCCCTTTGGCCATGGTGCTCCGTAGAGGATTATCGCTGTCAAAGGAATCCTGAGCGAGGCCACGGTGATTTGCCTGGAGACTCCACAGAATCAACAATCAACCATTTACAAAATTTATTATAAAACAGGGTGGGGTTGGGCTCCCAAGCAGGAAACCATAGCAAAGCATTTTGATTTGCTCTAAAATTGATCGCACCAGGCATATCTGGCAGTTATGGACAATTACTCAAAATTCAACACAACTTTTTATCAGTAGGAGGACTGGTTTTTAGAGATACTGCACACAGAGCAGTTTAGAAGGACGCACAGATGTAGAGTAACACACAAGTTAAGACACTTAACTTCATAGCTAATGATGACGGCCTGGGACAGGGGGCCACCATGCCAACCTTGGGTGGTCACCATCACCCAGACACAGTCACAGAACCAGCACTTTGGGGTGGAAGGGACCATCTCTCCCTTCTCTCTCCTGGGGACAGAGCACGAGGGCAGCTCACAAGAGGTGCCTCTGCACCTCCAAACCTCAGAGCTTCCTGGCAAAGGCAAGAAGAAGAAATGATTCCCACCAAAAGCAGACTCATTAAATCAGCTAACGAGGATTTAGCCCCACCATTGACACTGCAGAGGCAATGGGCAGCCTGGGGCAAGAAACAGGCAATTTTCTGAGCAAACCAGGTTCTGGTTTCCACTGGAATCCACGTGTTTTCCAAGCTCTTGAGCAGAGCTGTCTGTAGCAGCAACAGCAGGTGATGAAGGGAGATGACTTTTGACAGGTCATTGCTCACCCCGGGGTTTTGAGCTGAAGCAATGAAAGAAACCCAAGTCACTGCTGCCCGGGAAAGTGTTGGTGGGGAAAACAGGGGAACAGTCAGTAAGTAGTTTTTTTTAACAGTCAAACAAGATAAAACTTCTGGGCACGTCTCTCTGATGGTGCAGAAACACCTCTGTGACCTGCAAACCGGTGTTCTTACCGTAACTCCTCACCAGGATCTCACAAGACTCGCTTTCATGTGCAAAGGCAAACCTTTCACACGATATCATTGCAAATAATTTCTGGGAGGAAATATATTCAGCCTCAAACCCGAATCTCCTCCCAAAGGGGCGAGAGCCCCGCTGGCGGGGAGCAGAGGTCGCTGCGATTCCTTAGGGGCGATGCAGAACCGCGCTCCGCTCCAAATCCAGCAATTCCTGCCTTCCTCAAAGAGATAAACCATTGTCTTGGTCTTTTGGACCCAGGGAAATGTATGAAGTGTTATTTGGCTAGAAAAAGCATCTAATTCACGTTCTAAATTAATCACAGAATGGTTTGGGTGGGAAAGGACCTTAAAGCCCCCCCAGTGCCACCCCCTGCCCTGGGCAGGGACACCTCCCACCAGAGCAGGTCGCTCCAAGCCCCCTCCAACCTGGCCTTGAACCCTAAGGTGACAGGAAGGCTGATGTGTGCCTCCAGCACTGGTCTGACGTAATCCATCCACCTTTATCCCTCGGTGGTGGCTTTGTGTATTTGTCACTCGCAGCAGACTCACCACCTCTCTCTGAGTCACCGCAGTGGGACGGAGGGTTCCTCGTCACCGACCGGGGCGTCACTCATTAGCACAGCCCCGCGTCACGCCGCGCTCCCCCCGGCCGCCCAGGGGAAGGTGACACACGTTCCAGGGAAGACGCGGCGAGAAGGGGATCAGCGCCGGCTGCCACAGCCCGGCGTGACACAGCCCATCTGTCACCGTGACACGCGGCACAGGGACACCTTGGCACGGTGACGGCGGCCGTAGGACAATTCTGGCAGCTCCAGCTTTTGCCGGCGTGCTTACTGCAGTTAAAAACAGTGATTTTTGTGCAACAGGGTCGTGTCACTAAAAGGATCCATCTCAGATAATAAAATAAAGGCTCTGCTGGGAGGGGTTTGCATTCGATGGGTCCAGAGCCAGGGGAAACCACCACATTATAACCTGAAATAACACCACAGTGAAGGAAAACTCCCAGAAAAACCAGTCCACGTCCAATACAATCCCTGCTTTACCAAATATAAACTAAAAAGAGTTTTTAAACACCTATTATTTTTTTTCCCATGCTATAAACAGTAATCCTTTAAAAAAGGGGGAGCCTCCAGAGCCTGTGAGTTCCAGAATCATATTCAGAAACCCAACACCTTGAAATTCAGGCAGAATTTACTCCCCAACAGCTCCCACCCAGACACAGCACACAGGCTGGAGGAGGATGCGGGGAGAGACGCCGAATGTACCGAAATAGCAGAATTTCCATCTTTCTATTCCTGACCCAGCGCGGCTGCGGGGACTCAGGTGAAGAGAGGCAGAGGGGGCTTCAGAAAAACTCACTTCTTTTGGAAATGTACGTAAAGCAAATCCATAATTGCCTTAAGGAACACATGCAGAGTGCTCCAGCAGCAGATTCTGTAAAATTCCTGGCTCCGAGACTACGTTAACATTTTTACATGCATTTTTCATATCTCATAAAGCTGTAAGCAAACACGGCAATAGCCACGCTGCTGTCAAACACAGAACGTAAGACTGACTGGAATTCTTATTTGATTTAAAATTTTCAAAGTTTTAACGTTCCGGTGGTGGGAATTCCACCGCCACTTCTGATTTACAATTATTTACTTACATTCACTATTAAAAACATACTACTAATTTTCATCCTGAGTTTGCCCAGCTTCATCCTCCGGTCTGTGCCTTCCGTTAAGCCCATCTGCTAGAGCTCCCTGGGATTATATCGAGTGTCTCTAGGATAGATATTTTTAGAAATATCAAGCCATTCTTTGACCTCTGTGTCGCCACTGGCCTTACTCCCAGAATTTGGCTGTGAGGCTGTGCTAAAGTCCTGAAAACGGCCGTTAACGGGGCAAAGTGGGGTTGGGTCTCTGTGGGGCTCCTCCTGGAAACACCCCCTCCCACAGCCTGCTTTTCGCAATTATATTGAGGACAATGGGCTATACAAATTTTTTTTCCCCAACCTGCTGTATATGCACTGTACTGATTATTGTTTTCTAAATTATTCACTGCTCCTAATCAATGTGTTATGCCAACAATACCACTCTGTTAATCAAAGTTAATCTCATAAAAAGAGACACAAACTGGCTGCCTACAGCAAGCTGCCGAAAGCCTGGGCTTGACTGGGACGAGTTACCTTTTTATTTACTGACCAACAAAACGGCTTATCTAACGCTCGATGACTTTATTGCCCCTCGCAGTCGTGTTGCTGAACAGAACGTGTCGGAGATCGCCCCCTTTGACTCCGTTCCCTGCCTCAAAAAAAGAAATCAGATCACGTGGATATTTTTTCCCCGTGCTCTGGGAACTTTCCAAGGCTCCGAGACACACCAGCCGCCAGCAGCAAGTTTCCAGATTAAGGAATTATTACAAAATGCGGTTTGGACCCAAAACGTGGAGGGTGTGATCGAGCATCCCCCGGGCTCTCTCCGGAGGGTGTCCCCCCCGCGGCACGGGGCAGAGCAGCCCCTGCCAAACCACAGCCCCAAAACTATTCTCCAGTAACTTTTAAACCCTTACTTTACATTCTTCGCTACCAATTTTTGTCTTTCCCCCCTCCCTTGACGAGCACAGCTGGTTTCCCTTCCCTTCCAAGCCCTGCTTGCCCCGGAGCACTTGGCCAAGCCTTCTGAAGCTGTTCCCAGTTATGGATATGGTTACACTGGGGTTATTTACCCAGCTGAAGCTGGGCTCAGCTTTGCGGGACAGTCTCCTCTGAAAAGTGTTTGTCAGATGCTGACGTGCACCTCCTTTACTTGAAAAAATGAAAAATGCAATGGAGCCATGATCACTGACACCTCAACAATGACTCACCCTGGCCCTGGGCAATTCCTCTTTATGGGCCGAGTTCTGGCAAAGAATCAGTCCCTTCTCACTCTTGACAACTGGGGGAAGGTCAGGTGCTGCTTTTCTTTTTTTTTTTTTTCTCCTTTTTTTAAAGTTTTATTTCAGTGCTACCACTTATAGAGAAAACCCCAAAGGTCTTATATCACTGATATAAAATCCCCAGAAGGTCTATTCAGTCCTATCTTCATTTTATTTTCATGCCCTTTAGTGTTTGATATCGATCGCCTACGTACATCCCACAACACAGCGCTTTTCCCTTCCCCGCTCCTGGTCGAGCCGAGGGCTGGAACTCACCTCATCCCTTCACAAATTAACCAGTCCCAGCAAAAGAGAGAGAGAAAATCATCACTATTGGCAACCCGTGGCAGCAGTGAAACTCCGGCTCGTCGCTGTGGGATGAGCTGGGTCACAGCTCTGCTGCTGTCAGGGTTTTCAGGCGCTGCACTTCGGCAACTACATGTTCTTGTATTTTTTATAAAGCATTACATCCTAAGTGACTGATTTTCTCCTGTGAATGTTAACGCCTTTCAACGGGGAAGCAGCACAGGGAGGAATCTAAAGAAAAAGCATGAATGGAGCACAGAATCACAGAATGACATGGGGTTGGAAGGGACCTCTGGAGATCATCTCCTCCAACCCCC
>JAOXJM010000023.1:118658369-118668397 GCA_026413425.1 Tringa solitaria | reverse complement strand
GGGTGGCACTGGGGGGGCTTTAAGGTCCCTTCCCACCCAAACCATCCTGTGATTCAATGATCTGCCTCATTTTACTGTCATTTCTTGTAATATCACAAGCTGCCCAAGATGCAAACCCCAAGTAAGGCAGCGTGATCCCCCTTCTACACTGAAAATTGGTAAAGAAGCAAAAAAAAAAATTCTGGAATTCAGTGCAGAGAGAAGTTTCCCTCTTCTCCAGCAGCAGAACCATGTGAGCAGCCAGGTGGGCTCAGCAGAAGCCAGCAGGGCGATGGGAGGGAGCTCAGCCCAGGGGCACAGGAGAACCGGTGCGCGAGGGCATCGTGCCCTCTGCTGGGAAACCTGCCCTGGGAAAGGAGCTTCTCCTTCGGGAAGAGGAGCCCCGGGGATGAGGAGGGAGCCCAGGTACGGATGGCGACGTGTCGGGGACACAGAGCCCATGATTTCATACCGTGTCCCCTCTTGGCTCGTTCCTGGGGGACTGAACACAAACACGCCCAAAAATTTCTCATACCTTCAAGGTGGACTAAATGGGAAATTAAATGAACCAGAACTATAAGAGATGGAATTCTGAGAGCAAAAATCTTATTAACAGCTACTTAGGGTCTCGCCAGCCTTTAACTGGGTGGATAAAAGGGCCTGTCCGGTGTCTTGGATTGGATTAGTCCCCGGCGCAGTGACTTCCCAGCGGAAGCCGGAGATGGGATCGCTACAGAAACAGCTACACCTGTGTTGGGCTTGTTGGTACCTCCTCCAAAGCCACCACCTCGGGGTGGTTATAAATAACAAACATTCCATTATTTATAGCAGGAAGAACGTTCCAGCTCAACTGCAGCTGATAACAAGCCACCAAAACTCACTCCCCCAGGCCACCCCTGGAGGTAACGCGGCTCTTTCGACATTTCACCTGACGTTTAGGGATGACGGAGACCCCTGAGGTTCAGCCGACCGAAAAATAAACAAACAGAGCCAACACTGACTAATCTGTGGGCTCTCCAAATGAACCATCAGACTTTCAGTTCTGCTGCGTGTGCATAACTAAATGAATCGTTGTTTAAGGCTATTTAATAAAACCAAACTTGAAATAGGCCAGAAGGAAGAATTTGGGAAGTGTCTGAAGTTCCCCCCCCCCACCTCCCCCAAACCTGCCCAACAAGCAGCGTGTTTTTGCAGCAAAACTGCTTTCAAGAAAAAGTTTCTACCTGAGCTTATATAAATATATATAAAATCACCATAGTAATATCTATTTTTATATATATATATAAAAATCACTATACTATGTGATTTATAGTATAAAAAAAATATCAAGGGCACTTCAGAACTTCAAGAAAAAGAACCCTATGAAAATACTATGAAAACAGAGAGGTGTCCCTGCCCAGGGCGGGGGGGGGTGGAACTAGATGATCTTTAAGGTCCCTTCCAACTCTAACAATTCTATGATTACCCACATTAAAAGGGCACATTAAAAGTTAAAAGAGGACAATATTTAAGACCAAATTTTCCTCTCTTTGCCTTCCAGCTACTGACTGGTATTAAGCCCCAATTTTCCAAATCAAACAGTAATACTATAATGACTCTTCTTCAAGAAGAAAATTACTAATTATAAGCCAATCATAATTTGAACTTCTCTTTGAATAAGCAAAAGGTTGGGCTTAACCTTTTGCTATAAAATAGGGGTTTTATATATAAAATTATCTATTATTTCTTGAGATGTGATTATCATACAGTCATCTGGGTGATATTTCTCATAATTTCTTTAAGGCTTTGTATGTAAGAGTTTTCAGTGGATATATTTACAGTTGTCAGGACAATGACCATACTAAACCCTTCTCTTAAAGAAATACTGTCTTTAAAGATGCCACTGGGATAAAGTCCCTCCGTAGGCACAGCATCCACGCCAGCTGGTTTACCTTTCTGAGGAGGCGAGGTATCGCAACCTTTAGGTCTTTTTAAGCTTGAAGAGAGGAAAATAGGGGAAAAGTAGGATTGACGTGGAGAGGGGAAGAAAACACAGGTGTTAAGGCTGAAGGACCGTGCTGCCTCGTGTGCTTTAAACAGCAACGATGACCGTCAATGAGTTAACAACACAACTGTAATAAAACCAGTACAATTTACCGATTTCTACGCTTTTGCTATTGGAAACCTTTAAAAGCCCTGCTGTGCCGTTCTACTATAAAAAACGTTAACTTTCAGAGGAAATGAGCAGAGAGGCAGCGTTTCAGCGGGACAGAGAGGGGAGTTACCCAGGAGGAATGCTCCTTCATCTGGTGCTGGTTGCTGTGGGGCCCGTTGGCGTGGCCGCGCCAAAAGCAGTTTTGGCAGAGCTGGTAGTTGTGGCACTGCTGGCATCGGTACCGGAACCCCATCATGCTCTCACAGCGGCAATACGAGCACTCCACGGGATGGAAGACTTGGCGGAGATGGGAAAAGAGGGGAAAAAACAAACAAACAAGAAAAAAAAGTAATGAGCAGACTTCAGGAAAACATTGACTGTCAAGTTTCATTGGAGCTTCCAACCCCCGCCCCAGGTTTGTAACCACTAAACCAACTTGTTACCCTGGACAGGTTGTGGATTTTGAGTCCAGAGCAGGCAATTTCCGTAAGATCAACCATAAATTTAAGTTGATGGTAACCCAGCAGTTCCACCTGACAAGTTCAGTATTTCTTCTTCTGATTTCTCCCTCCTCTGATCCACTCAGACCCCCAAGTCTCCATGGAAGTCCAACACCAGGTGATGGGCAGGGAGTGCAGAAAGGCTTTATTCACCCCGGGTAGCTCCTGCCCGAGGAGATCGTTGCCCTGGGGGCAGCTGAGAAGAGACAAACCCAGAGCCCCACGATGGGCTTCTGCTCTGCCTCTCCTCTCACCGAGGACCCTCCCTCCCTCTTCCCCAACCGTGAGCTGCCTCTGGTACCCTACAGCTTGTGCTGGAGAAACCCCCAACACACTCCACATCTTAACATCACGAGAACTGGACAGCTAAATGCGGTGTGACGTGCAGGAGCAGGCGAGAAAATAGAGAAATGCTTCTTCCCCGTTCCTCTACCCATGAACAAACGGTCACGGACTCGCTCCATCGAAGAGATAAGTCTTCGGAACAAACAAAAGAGGAAGGGAATGAGGGAAAGGAGATCTCTCACTGTGTGAAACGCATCTCGGAAGGTGAGGCACGGGAAATGGAATGGAGGGACGAGGGTGAATTACAGGAGAAAAGGGTTTAGCATTGCTGTGGAGTGTAACTAACTACAGGCTGATATAAATAACTGTATAAATAACAGCAAAGCAGCAGCTCACTGGCCAGTCAGCTGAAATCCTGAGCTACGTCTGTTAAAAACGACTGAAAGATGGGAGAGAAATCATTAGAAAGAGCCTGAGGTTTTGGTCTATGATAAAAATTACGACTTAGCTGTTGCAATGAGACTCGAGCAATTCTGCAGAGGGCAATGAAGCTCCTGCAGAGACACGGCTTCTGCGGGAAGGTTTGCCCCGTGAAGCAGAAGCGCCCGATGCCCCCAGAGCGGACGCACACACCAGGACTGTCAAAACCAGATGAGGAACAGCTAAAGCAAAGACGACTTGAGCATTGACCCGGTGGGGAACGCTGTGGGTAATTAAGGCTGGATGATCAGGCGGATGATGCTTTATCGCAGCACAAATCAAGGCTGCATAAAGGACTTGATGGGGTAAGCGATCTCCATACACAAACGCCCAGTGGGAATGGACCGCAGAGGAACCGGTGACTTGGTTTTTTTTAAACACAAAAAGTAGAGAAAGCAACAAAAAGAAAGACTTCTAGATTTTTATCAAACAGTAGAAAAGAACTGGTTGGAAAAAGATGACAAGTGACCTGAAGTCAACGTGCCAACAGAGCCATGTTTTGAGTTTTAGGCAGAGGAGGAGAGAGAACGTGTCTCCAGTGCAGCACGTTTTGGCAAACTCACGGGAACGAGGACGTAAGGGACAGGAAAAACAATTCAATGAGAAAACTGAGTTTGAAGAATTGTCGGCTCCTTAAAGAAATGATGCTACAGAAACCAGCATAAACTCTCTCGGCACAGAGGAAAGAGCAGACCATAGTAAAAGACCAATTTGGCTGAAATTAAGAGTTCCTCAACAACTTAAAATTCCAAATGAAGCCTACAGAAGCAAAACCCAGGACAAATTATTATCGAGGGTTAAAAGAATAACTCAAATATTCAGAGTCAGAAGAACAGAACAAGGGAAAACTAGCAGGGGATTCAAAAGAGACATTACAAGAATTGTAATTATGATCCTTAAAAGGGTGTGAAATTATGCATATGTAACTACTGACTTCTCATGTTGTTTTAACTTGTAGAATACATACGGGAACAAATACGACAGCAAAGTACCATAAGCATCTGAAGAACAACAGAGAAATGAGCCGTGGAAGACATCTGCCAAATCAACCTAACGTCTTTCCATGACAGTAATTGACCTTGAAAATAGGAAACAGGCATCAAATGTCATCAATTTTTCATTTAACTGCAGCGCTCCTTCCATCGGTCTCCCGTGA
Organism: Tringa solitaria; assembly: GCA_026413425.1. NCBI lineage: Eukaryota > Metazoa > Chordata > Aves > Charadriiformes > Scolopacidae > Tringa > Tringa solitaria. Next base: position 118,663,863 of record JAOXJM010000023.1, on the reverse strand, counting down.
GAGCCTCGTGACGGGGGCAGATACAGAGGAGATGAAAGGACTGGAACCTGGATGGGAGTCCCACCGGGAAAAGACCAGAGGGCAGCTAATTGTCCAAGTGGAAAGATCTAATAAGCAAAGGGCTTTATTCCAGCTCACACACTGGTTAATATTCCTCATATTGAACGATCATCAAAAATGTCCGATTTGGGGCATCGCATTTCAAGGAAGAGGCGGGTTGAGGATACGTACGGGAGAAAGCCATGGAGCTGTCTGGACACCGAGCAGATGTCTCGGGCAGGACAGGGTTTCAGCAAACGTGCAAGAGATACTTACAAAAACAGCAACACATTCTCCAGAGCCAGGGCCAAAAACCCAGGTACTTAAGGGTTTAAACTGCAATAAGAAAAAAGCTCATGCCAGAATATTATAAAAAACCCCAACTTTCTCACTCTGAGAATATTTAAACCGTGATCTCATCCCAGCTTCGAGTCCACGGAGGTGCTGAAACTTTTAGATAGAGGATTTTGAGCAGCAGCAAGGTAAATCTCTTTCAAGAATGTTTATATACATTCAAGTTTGCCTTTGGAAAGGGAGACGGATGAAGCCACAGGTTCCCAAAGCCGCGGCAGGGAAAGGCAGTAACTGGTGCCAGGTCTGGCCCCCTGGACCTCTGCCTCCTCTGCCCACACATCTCCCCTCTCCTCTGCATCCAGGAGAGATTCCTGCTGATGGGAAGGGGGCAAAAGCACTACAGGGTCCTGAATGAGGTCCCTTCCAAACCATTCCATGATTTTAGGAAAGGCAGAAATTCTCAACCCCTTTCAGAAATTGTTGAAGCTATTTCGATCTTCTGGGAAAGTTAAGGATTTATTCGTGGCAGAAGGTGGGCAAAGCTTGAGGTTGTAACACCCGACCCGGGTGAACAATGCCATGGGGCATTTTTAATTGGGGAACCGCTAAACAGCAGCTGCGTTCTCCACATCACACACCTTTGGGTGTTTAAAATAGTTCTGTTACTGGTAAGATGCAATCCTTGCCCTGGAGAGTTGATGAGCTAGCAAAATATTTCTAAAAACATTAATATAAGCTTACGATAACAGCTATGGCATGCTTAAAAGCCAGACTTTTTTTTTTTTCTTCTATATTTTCCCTTTGTTATAGAAGGGAGAGGAAAAAACCCTCATAGCCTGAAGACTTCTTCCACTCGCATTTACAAAGGATCCTATTTCTACAAAAGCAGAACTAAAGGGATTAGAAGCCAGCACAAAAGCAGACAGTTATTACGCTCACATCAGCACGCAAATGGGGATGATGGCTCTGGGAAACAAGGGCTGGGCGATGGGTTTGGACCAGAGCTCCCAATCCAGGGAGTGTATGTGATGCCTTCAGAAAGAAAATGTGTCATTTTTTTACCTGTAAATGTTATTTTGCCAATAAAACAAGCCCAGTTCAGAGCTTAATTGCCTTTTGCTTATATTGGAGTTGAAAAGACAACCAAGGAAATTGCAGGATTATTGTTTGTTGGGGTGGTGGTGGTTTTTTTTTTTTAAAGGTGTCAACCAAGGTGTTCAAGAGTCTCTGAAGTAACTCTGCAGCGACTGCCAGAGTAATTAACGAGAATATTTACAAGCTGTGGAGGAGACAAACATCTGGTTGGGAGGGAACAAAAGCTCTAGGCTCTGAGAAGTGCAATCCAAAGAAAAATAACTTGGGGGGAAATCACCAGGTTGGAAGAAGCCGACTGCTAACGACTGCACGGAAAGGAGTTCAAGGCAGTGGAAGCAAAACACAAAAGATGGATCTTGTTTATCGATAAACGTGGTTCACAGCCTGGTGGTGGAGGAGAAGAACTTCAGGGGATGGTTTAAGGGGGTTTTCATTGCAATCAGAGTGAGAATCACAAAGTCCTGAAGGGCTGAGGCTGGAAGGGGCCCCCGGAGCTGCTCAAAGCAGGGCCATCCCCAGCCACTGCTCGGGACCTCGTCCCATCAGGTCCTGAGTATCTCCAGGGATGGAGAGCCCACAACCTGGGCAACCCGATGTGGGGTCTGACCACCCTCACAATAAGAGAATTTCTTCTCAAGGTTAAACAGAATTTCCTGCATTTCCATTCATGCCTGTTGCCTTAAGGGCCCAAATCAACATCTGAAGCTTAAGCCCTTTTAGTCCTCATGCAGCACCAGGACACTACTCCAGAGCTTTGTCTGGGAACCTAGTGCCTCAGACTGCAGCTCCAAGATCGCCACAGGGAGATGGTTTTGCCTACATTCTGGGAAAGTTTTCCATTGAAAGGAGGAAGGCATTCCTGCAACCTCCTACAAGCATTCATTTCAACAAAATATAAGGTTTTCTAACATACGCAGACATCAAAACATACACGACGCTTCCAAAGTAGCTTCACGTTAACTTAGTCACAGAATCCACAGCAGCAGCCCATTGTCAGCACAAGCTTTGCATCTTCCATCTTCTGCTTTTTACAGATGGAAAATCATGACTTATAAGGAGATACTCACTCCAGACCCACAGCCACAACGAACTCTTGCCCGTGTCCTGTCCCAGACTTCACGCTATAAAAACTTCTGGCTTGTGTTTTCCTCAGGGGACATATCCATGGTCAGGGCTGTGCCTTCCCTCAACACTTCTCTTCCCACCCATGTCCCAGTAATCCCAAACTCATTCCTTCTGCTGGTCCCATCCTCCAAGTTGCCATTTTTCCTTTCCCGTGGTCAGGTCCCCAACATCAAGCCGCCCTTAACTCCTTTTGCTGTAGAGACATAACCCAGACCCGATCTCCCCACTGCTGAGGGTCACCCCATCCCTCTCTACATCAGCTCCAACCATTTCTATTCAGCACCTGTAAGCAGAGGAACTGCTCCCTGGCCCTGGGGAAAAAACACCACTTGCAACCAAATAAATGTTTCTAAGAAAAAAAATAGAATTGCAGTAAGTTAGAGGGCAAGGACTGGAACAAGTTGTCGACGGTAGCTCGACCGGTTACTGGTCAACCTGTAACTCTCAAACACGTTTACTGCCTGTTTCCTTACTGTATTCACTCCCCCCTGGAAGTACAGGTTTATAGGGACAAGAGGAAGAAGGAAGATGGAGAAGGCAAGAAGTTGCTGCTGGTTTTCTATTAGAGCACCCTGTCACACGGGGGTGGGAGGGACTGCAGGTCACCTCGTATTTTCACTAGATCAACCTCCCCTCCTTTTTTAAAGTTTTCCCATAAGATTTGTCTCCATGAAATCGCTCCCCTCAAAGTTCTCTTTAGAAATTATTATTTATATTTTTTTATTTGACGAGACCCACAGGAAACCCCTGGAAACAGACAGAGCAACAGGGAGATTCACCCCCTCCTCTGCTGCGAGGAAGAAAAGGCTCATCGAGCATCTCGGCTCCAGCCTCGTCCAGCGCTGAGCAGAGGCAGGGTAAATTCACAGCCAGCGACGCTTTGCAAGAGGCTCCAGAGAAGGCAACGCAGCAAATGCCAAGACACAGCACAAAGTCACACCGGGTGACGTGACAATCACTGGAATAAATGTCAAGGAACAGCGGATGGAATATAAATCACGGAAACTGGGCTGGAGACAGCCTGGGAACAGCCAAAGGAAACCCAGAGGCCAGAGCTTGTCCCCCTGCCCCTTGGAAGGAAGAAGCCCTTGCACCTTGAGATGACCGTAAGTGCATTAAGCAGAAGAGGAGGTGCCAAACGTGGCGTGGGGGTTTGAAGGATGATAACATGATTATACTCTGTGGTGAAGGAAACAAATAGTTTATGGGTGAAGGGAAAAAAAAAAAGGGAGGGTTGGGTTTTTTTCTAGAATTCACGTACAAGAAGTCATACCCATGTACTGCGTGCAGCTGTAAAAGGAATAAAGCACACCATCTTTTTGGCCTCTAAAAGCAACAGGTAGTTTCAATACGCTTTCACAGCCTTCTGCAGGAAACCTCTTTGCCCCCTGAACTCCCCCCAAGCCCCTCAGCCAGATGGCCAGCCAGGAACCCCAGGACATTTTAGTTAAATAGAGGTCTGGAGGTGAGAGAGCTCAGTGTTTCCCTCCCATAGCGAGGGCTGGTGACTCACGTGCTCAAACGCTGCTCGAGACAGTCATTTGAAGGGGTACCAAACCTTCTGGAGCCCACACCAGAAAGCGTGTGTTAAAGCACAGTTCAAGTGAAGTTTTTTAATAGTTTCAGGATAAACACGAACATTTAGAGAATAGTGGTTTTCTGCTGCTTGTTTTTCCGTCTTCCGCTACTAACGATGCTAGAACTCTAAAAGTGATCTCATTTTGCAGTGCTGCTGCTGATTTCATAAAGAACCAGTCTCCATCCCAGCAGCGTTTCAGTCTCACAGAAGTCTGGCCTGAAATGCTGTGGGGTGAGACAGGGGAAGGGATGAAGGCAGGAAGCGCCTCGTTACGTGCACATTTACAGCTGCTGAACAGAGCCCCTGCTCCGGCCAGACGTCTCACACCAGAAAATACTCCATTTACCATTTTCAACGTGGGCGAGTCTGTGCATGAGAGGCAGCCACACAAGGCACTGCGGCGGCGGATCAGCCATCAACGTGTCTAGAAACATGTTTAGCGTGATCTTTTTCTGCAAAGAAAAGAGAAATACAACTTGATTATATGAAAAATTTCAATTTTCTATACCCAAAACTACTTCAGCCTCAAAATCTCCCTATGAGTCAACTTCTGTCTAGCAGGAATATTTCCTGTGCTATAAAGAGATAAAAATCACAGCTTTGCTCGGGGAGTTTCAGTCTGTATCAGGCAAATAGTAACACCACAACGAAGGTATTAGTAGAGACACGATATAACGGTACAAAAATAAACGATAAACAGATGAACAGAAAGCTTGCAGAAATGGAAGACAGGACTGGCTCCTGAGCTGCAGCTCAATATTCTTCTCTTGAAGAAGGATACAGCACTGCGAGCGGGGGTTGTTTAACAGTGCAGAACACAGCATTTCAAACAGAGAGACAGCGCTGAAAATAGCAGACACACATAAAAGTCATTACAACTAATACTCATACACGATGCACACAGTATGTGATTATTATTTTTTAAGGAATAATAAGAAAAAAAAAAGAGGGAAGGGGAGAACGAGATGGGGAGCACAGTGTCACCCCCCAGACAGCCCCCCGGGAGGGAGTGCGGAGCCGGAGGAAAAGCCAGGCTGCTTCTGGCGGAGCTTTCACGCCAAAAAATAAGATGGGTTTTGTTTTGCAGTTTTGTTGTGGTTGCAGGTTGTTTGGGTTTTGTTTTGAATTAAATAGAAGGTTTATATTTAGAGCATCAATATTTCTGTGATTAGTGGTGAATATATACTCCTAATACTTCTGCAGCTAACTACCCTGGAGAGATAATACAGAATTATAATTATCTGTCCTGGTTACCATTAAGGAAAATTTTAAGAAATGTAGAATCATAGAATCGTCCACGTTGGAAAGGACCTTTCAGATCATGGAGTCCAACCATCAACCCAACACTGACAAACCCACCAC
>JAOXJM010000023.1:118613603-118636769 GCA_026413425.1 Tringa solitaria | reverse complement strand
GTCCAACCCTTCCCCCTCCTCCTAGGGCTCCCCTCCCTCACCCAGAGTCCCTCCCTGACCTTCAAACAATTCCCCACCATGAATTATTTGAACACTATTACCCATCACTAGGTGGTACCACATCTACCAGCTCCAGCAATTGCCCTGATCATTACAGACATGGGCTATTTCAGAAGGGTGTGTTACCCTCTGCCAAACACACCCGGGTACCCCCTACACTGCCCAAATGAGATAAATGATGTCGGCATGAGAAACGATACTGGTTTGAAGTCCAGCATTGGTCACTTTAATTTGGAAGCAGCCAACAAGTCAAGTCTTGAAAATCCCATTAATCACAAACCCAAATGCCTCTCACACGGCTCACATTTACCCAGCATTGGCTGCCACATCCTACAAGCAGCACAGCTGTAAGGTGCAGTCTGGAACAACCCCGGGGCACCTGGGCAATGGCACGGGGACACACGGCTCCTGAGCCCCTCGTGTTCACAGCAGGGCACAAAGGCAGGGTCTGCTGCAGCCTTTCCTACTCCTCCCAAAAACCAGAGCCCAGAGGAGCAGAGAACTGGAGCAACTGGGACTTACAGAATCCTGACTTCTACAAGACACTTCAAAAGAAAAGCAAAAAATCCAAACCCCCAACTTCCTGAGGAAGGCATCCCATTGCTCTATCAATGGGACTTGCTCAAAGGTGGTAACACATTCCCTCCTACATCCTGGATGCAGAAACCAGCTTGCAAATACCTCATCTGAATTGCCTTTGGGTACACAACCCCCAACTCACAGCTGCAAAGTTAACAACCAGAGTATTCTTGTCTTTGAGATATTCCATTACCATCTCGCAAATACAATGGCAAAGCATCTGCGTGTTCTCAGAGACCTGCTCAGTGTCTTCAAAACGATATACAAGGACTATTTCTCTTCATCACGAGGTGAAAAGACTCCAGTAAGACCAGTGAGGAGGCTGATTTCCCAGTCCAAGGTTCCCCAGGACTAAGACAAGCCAACACCCGGGGAGTGTTCTGCCCTACAGAATGGTACAACGAACTCCGGTGGATTATTTCACACCATCATCTTTAGAAAACTAGTCTCTCCTCTATTTCAGGGAAGCGCGTGGCCAAGTAACGTAAGTGGAGTGTTTAGATCCAAGGCTACAACAAAAATAGGTAATTTTGTATTTTCTATGCAGTATCCTTCCAAACCTCTCAATTAGGGTGTGCATGCCCCTGTCTCTCAAGCCACAGAAAGCGCGTCCACAGACCCTGAGTCTTCTCAAAATGCTACGTCTGTGTAAAATATATGTATATAAAGTTATATAAAACATGTGTATATATATATACACACACAAAAGGTCATTTAACCGCTACATGCAAAACCAAAGGCTTGTCCTTTTTCAGTCCTTGTCCTCCTGTGTCCCTTTGCCACAAAAGCTTCAACAAGGTTCTTCTTCCAAGCCACCTGAAGATAAATGGGAGGTGTTTCCCAGAGAGCCCCTGCAGCTCCGACCCGCAGCCCTCCCAGGAAAAAGGTTTTTTCTCACATTCAGATGGAATTTTCTATTTCAGTTTGTGCCCACAGCCTCGTGGCCTGCCCCTGGGCTGAGAAAAGTCTGGCTCCATCTTCTATATACCCTTCCAGAAGATAAATCCCATATGTGTTCCCACTGGGTGCATCTCCTTGGAGCTGGTGACAGGCCTGAGGGACAGGACACCATCCAGAAGGACCTGGACAGGCTGGAGGAGTGGGTCCCTGTGACCCTCACGAGGCTCAACAAGGCTGAGTGCCCTTGGATCTGCGGTTCAGAGAAACGAGACCACCTCACAGAGAATTCATGCCAGTCAGCTCCAAAAGCACTGCAGACCCAAGGATCTTCCTCCTTGGAACACATCTGTGGGCAGCAGGGCCAGCGGGGTGAATGCCAAGGGCTACGCTTGTCTCACAGGGGCAATTATCTCCATGCTCCAGCAAACGTGGGTGTTGTCATTGACCAACAGCCAGTGGTTACTCCGGGATTCCTTCAATAAAATAGCACCAATATACTGCGATACTATCTGTTTTAAGACAGACCTTCATCAGCCTGTAATGGGAATTCGTGCCTAACCCGGGAGTTTGGCAGCCCGTGCTCCCGTAGGGAAGGAAAATAACATGATGCCATGCAAACATACAATCCTTCACCTCTAACTGCACATACCTTTTTAAAAGGTTACACCTCAGTCCTTAAAGTTATATTATCTCCAGAGAGGCTTTTGATTCTAGTAACAATTATGGCCTCTTCTTCAGAGAATGGTCTTGTATTAAAAAAAAAAAAATCCAAGACCCCTCAAACTGCTTCTCTTCAGAGTCGTAACAGAATTGTGCTGCCATTATATATATATATTATTTTTTTAAAGATAAAGGGTGATCTGTCTGTTGTCATTACTTATTTTATCAGTTGTCCACAAACTTTACATATTGTCACATATGGGAAACGTGAACATTCCTTAAAAAAGGAGCTTCACGGAACCTAGAAATGAGTAACCTTCCAGGGGGCTGTGACCCCCCCTCCTCCCGACCAGCACCCAGGACGCTCCACACTGGATGAGGCAACGCTCTTGTGGAAACGAGATGTAAATGATGTAGGAAATGATGCTCTCGGCGAAGAATAAATGACATTATGTCTTCAGATTTGTTACTTACTCATTTCCATGAACAGCTGTCTCTTCTCTGCCATCGTCCTCCTCCTCTTCCCACTCTCCTCAATCATCCTGGGGACAAAAAGTGGCAAACACTGTTTGTGCGACAATTTCTGTTACAAGAGCAACTCGCGGCGAACAACATTATTTTATCCCTCAGTTGAAACAGTTTGCTTATATTTGGTAAAAGCCTAGTGGAAAGACTGACGCCTCCATAGCAGAGAGGCGCACTGAAACTAGAGTCTGCAGAACTCAGAGCTGCATACACACATATAGCAATGGCCTGGAAAGAATTCCTTTCTGCTCAAAGAGGGTTTTTTTGGAAAACACAAAGGAAGAGCCCCATGGAACCGCGTGTCTGGCCAAAAAGAGAAAGCAGATCCCATTTTTCCCACTCCTCTTCCCCACCTGGGGTTTGGGGGGAATGTCAGGTTTGGGGGTGAGGGTTGTCTTTAAACAAAACTTGTAAGAATTCATTTCACTTTGAAACCTCATGCCTGAGTTCAAACCGTATTTGTCAGGGAGGTAAAGGTCTTAAATATAATTCAGGTGGAAAGAAAAAAAAGCCTCACAAACATCCAGTTTGGTCCCACTGGCCTCCCTGTCTAGGAAAACGGATTGAAGAAGTGACAAAGATAACGGAGCTCATAACAAGGTGGGGAGGCAGGAGACAGTGCCCCTTCCAGCTCCCTGCCCTCTCTGCTCCTAAAAGACAGGAGCTATATCTCGCCCAAATCCAGTGGGAAAAAAAAAAAAGCAGCTAAATTCAGTATTAATGTAAAATTTCACTTAAAATTACTATATTATATTGTTCTTTCATTAACAGATTCATCAACTAATTTAATATGTTTCTTAAATGTCTAAAAAGAAAAAAAAAGACCAAAATACCCAACAATTATTCTCCAACGACCCCAGAAGCCAGCCGTGGGGGTGTTACTCAGCCCCCTCGCGCAGCACGGCGGGACAGGCTGCACCAGCCTTAAATGCCAACCCAGGGAAGGGGTGTCTTGGCACTTCACCCGCTCGCTCATTAACAGCTTCCCTCGCAGCTCTGCCTGCTAATTGCTCTCTGGTGAAGATCTCACTACACACAGGGAAGCCACCAAAGCCTTCCTCCTCCCCTGTTCAGAAAAGGGGAAGCAGCGTACAGTGGTACAAAGTAATCTGCAAATATGTTTTATTTTCTTATTCTTTTCCTGCTTTAGAAAAATCAAAGACTCCAACCAACATGCTTCTGGTTGTTTGTTGTTTTTCTTTTAAAGGAAAAAAACTCACTGGCATTTTTGCAGACATGTAAAAGTTTGGGGTTTTTTTCCAGCTTTCTTAAATAAATTCATTCGATGAAATTAAAGGAATAAACGCAAACAGAGTGTCCAAAGCAGGCAGTCAAAGAGCCAGCCACTGGGAAACTGCCCACACAACTCATTTTGTTCCCCCACAAGTTCAGCTTTTCCCATACCCCCAAGCCCAAGAGGTTTTGGAACCAACTACTACTCTATTTCCTCATCATGTAAAACACACACATCATCCTCAAGAACACCAGTCACTGTACCATAATTAGCTTCATTTCAAGTGCTAGCGCCTCTCTAAATTCCATGACAGATGGACTCCAAAGGGTAGATTAGTTATTTGATCTTTTAAATTGATTTGAGTAGAGAATATTTTAAAGACATAAGGGACAATACCACTTGAATCTGCTGCAACACCAAAAAAATAATCATGATGATATTAAATCTTCTGGTCCTTGGGTGCTCACATTCCTCACTCCACCTTCCCAACCCCCTGCTCCCAACTCAACCCCATTCTTCTGCAAAGCTCAACCAGTCCCTGGGGAACGTGTCTCACATGGGAGTGACCAGGTGGAGTCACACTACTTATTTCTTAGGGGTCACTGAAGCTGCCTGGACCTCAGTCAGAGGACACTATCATCCCTAATTCACTGCTAAATAGGTCAGATTGACCAAGACACAGGCTTTTAACATTTTAAAGGAGCCAGCATCACCCTTGGTGCTCTCTGCAAAGCAACTGAATGAATTACCTCTTCAGCACCCTCCTTGAATCGAGATCTGAATGAGCAAACTGCTCTCTCCAGGACTCCAAAGTGCTGCCAGGACACACCAACCAAGCCTCATCAACCCAGATTTCTCAGGTATGCTCTCAGGAAAATCACATCTAAGGAGTGTTGCCCCAGGATCTCCTCCAAGTGTTTTGCCTTTCTTGAAGGGAGCAAAAGATTTGAAGTTTTCCTTAGGTGAAAGCTCAGCCATCACGTACCTGCTCACCAAACCCATCAAACCTTACCCTTCAGATTCATGGGCTCTCTCCCCGTGCTGGTTCTTCCCTGCTATTACCTGTGAGGGGGGGGAAACATCTACGAAATGATCTTTCCGGGCCAGAGAGTTACATGTTTAAAGTACAAATAGAGTGAAAAGAGAAGAGACAAACTGGCAGATGTTTGGGAAAGTTGTGGAAATGACATTAGCCATATGAGCTCTATTGGAATAATTGACAAACCCGCTCTTGAAGCCTCAACAATCAGCTGCAGCAGGATCCCCTCGCTGCTGGGACCCCCCTCGCTGCTGAAGGTGGAAAGAAGAACGATGGAAAGTCTATATTCACCTTTGCACTTTAAACCCACCTCAAATTCAAACCAGGAAAGAACTACCACCAGAATGAGTGCAATTATGCCAAGGATGCAAATTACAGCGCTCAGCACCAGAAAACAAGACGGGCTGCGGTGCCCAACACACAGAATGTTATTGGACTTGGACGAACCGAGAGAGGAGAGGTGAGGGTCAAAATTGCTACAGGCAGCAGAAAAAAACCCCAGCTTTTCCAAAATAAAGTAACTAAACTTAAGTTTTCTGCTATCCATAAAATATAATGCTAAAATGCATCTTGTTTTCCTGTAGCTTTGAGTACGTGTGGCTACATCCTACCTGGAGGCGCAAATCCTGCAAGCATCCAACTTGCAGCTGCAGAACCCACTCAGGAATCGATATGGATGCAGAAGATGAAATTAGGAGGGAGTTTTAATAGAAAACTACCCTAAGTATTAATCAGACTTTTATAAAAGCAACAGTAAACGCTGTATCTTAGTATATGTATTAGAAGGGGAATGGCTGAGCCTGAAAGGGAAATGTTAAATCCTAACTTCGGTGTTTCTTTAAGTACAGCCTTAAGCTGCATAAACAATCCCAGAAATGCCAGTTTTAGCTTTCTGTGGCTTTGGCCACAGCACAACGTGCTCCTCTATCCAGCCTGAGAGCCCTAACACCAGGCAGAACCATCATTTGCCATAGACCCAGCCCAACAGCTTCTTATTCCTTCCCTTCGGCTTCCTGCTGCCTACCCTTCCAGTGCCTCACAGGTAAAGTTCATCAAAAGAGGCTGTGCATGGAGATACCAAGACCTGAGATTAGTAGTGTTTAATTAAGGAATTTGCTTCCTTCCTTCCCCAGCTCCAAATCAGCATAAAACCTCAAAATAATTACACTTGACGTGCGGTTCCCCAGGAGCCCTCGTGGCACAGGAGTCCCATCACCAGCAGAGACGCTCCAGCTGCCTTGAGATCCGGACAATCCTGCTCCCTATTTGTATTCAGCTAGAAATCAACCTCCCCGCACTGCATGGAAAACTCTCAAAATATTTCTGCTCAGGTTCAGAGACGTTATGCCTTAATTATTGGGAAAAAGCTGGAATTTGCTTTCAAGATCCTGGTTAAGTATGGAGCCTTAAGTGCTGTCTTCTCCCTGCTTCTGCATGGCTGAGAACACCGAACTCCCCTTCTGCACCCTCCCAAATTTGTAGGGGTGGGGTTTTGTTTGCTTATTTTAAATAGAAACATGAAAATGACCACTCTATGTCAGACCAAAAGTATGGTTCCTCATCAGCCTTTGCTTCTTTTAGACTCTTTACTGGCTGGTTAAATTCCATGTCCCCTCCTGCTCCCAGCCGTTTCTGTCCGGGATGAGACAGGAGCAGCGTCTCTTTTCCAGGCTGGAGAACCTGGAGACCGGCTGTTCCTCGCACAGACACCGCCCAGGGTTTATCCTTACTATGTTCTACCATCCCTTTCCTTCTGCCCACATCTGCTTTTGGAGATGGAGGAGGAACAGAGCAGAGTGTTCAATACATGGACACACCACTGCGTTACGCAGCAGCAATACCACCACCCTTGTCTTTTTCATTTTTTAAAGGACTAGTCATATTCTATTAGCTTTTTTATTTTTTGGACCATGACTGAATGTTTGTCCGATGCTTTCACAGAACTACCCTAAAGCATTGGGATGCCATTCCTGAGGGACAGTTTGGAGCCAAGGAGCAGATCTATAAACCTTGGGCTATAGAGGACTATAAAACTCCTCTCCCAGCCCTTTATTTGCACAAGGTTACGTGCCTCCACGCTGGACAGTAACAGAGGAGCTGAAATCCATTGCTAACAGAGTCCTTCTCACCTGCTTCACAACTGCCTCCTGTTTTTAATGGAATTTCCTTCAGCAGCCACCCCACTGGCCACCCCCTGGTGATCAGTCACTGCTGTTTACGTGACAGAGTTATCCTGGGGACGGTGACACTACAAGGAACTCATCTCAGACTCTTTAGCTGTATTGGTTTTCTGACCCAAAACATAACCCGACTCTTAGAGTAGAGGGATGCTTTTCTCACCTCTACCCTGTTCTGAGGCTCTTGGTAAGATAATGTGTTTGTCTGGTTCTGTTCTCCTTCCCCTACCCCAGTGTTTCCAAATTAGAAATCTATAGAAATATAGTTTTAAAAAAAAATAATCTATGTTGTATGATATGAAAAATCCCAATTTTCTCTCTTGCTAAAGAGACACAGAAGTCATGGTCAAAGTAAACACTCATCACTGAGCCCAAAAATCAGCGGTCTACAGATTGTTTCAAGAGCTGAGACTCGTGCAGTTTCAAAATGTGTAGAACTGGTGCCCATGTAAGTACCTGAATCACAACACTGAAGTTTCATTTCTTTAGCTTTAATAACACTCGATTCAACCAAAGGCTGAAACTGCCTGGACACAAACCTTCTGTGTAACCTGCTCTGGCAGGGGGTTGGACTAGATGATCTCCAGAGGTCCCTTCCAACCCCCTATCACTCTGTGATTCTGTTCTGCCACCACCCTTTATCAGAGGGGAAAAGCCTAAAATCTGATAAAGACGTGAATTTCACACAGAGGGGTGTCTGGTGACGAACATCCTGTTTTGCTCTTCTTGCAGAGGCAGCATCACCAAATACCTTACTCTGCTTCCAGCCGCGGGGAGACAGTGAGGCTGCATGGTCTGTCCTGGAGGGTTTCCACAGGTATTTCTTCCTCCAAAAGCTTTCTGTAACCAGGGTCACCTGCATCACAACAGCTGTGGGTTCACTTAAGAAGAAGGACTAAGAGTAGGTACAGCATTTTTCCTGGAAGGCTGCTAAATCCAGTTAGATTTGCACGACAGAGCCAGGCTCTCCTGCTGGATGTCTCCCAAAGCTTCAAGGATCCCGATAAGCATGGAGAGCTGGATGGAAATGTTAGTTCCACAGGTTTTGGTCTTCCCACCAGGTCCTGCTCTGACAGCGAGGGCTAATTCACACTCACCACCTCAGGTAAAGGAGAGATGACTCACAAGTGTGAGCCAGTGAAATACGGCGTTTCCTGCCCGCAGCCACAGCACAGCGCTGAATTTACAGTAAGAACCGGGCTGGTGCCGCAGGATACGGCTCTGCTTTCTCTCAAGAGGCAGAACCTTTAGGGAAGAAAAGCTGAGAGCAATAAGATAAACCCAGAGTTGGCCAAGGGTTCATCTTGTATATGTGCTAGAAGTTCAGGAGCCAAGGTCCCCGCTGCCACCAGCTCCTGTCCCCGCGCAGCTGTGGTTGGGGATGGAACTTCAGAGAGAGCGAAACCAGCCACAACTGCTCCCATTTCAACTGTCCTGGTGTAACACACGGGCTCTACTGGCTTTTCCGAGTGCTCCGATAGAGGCTGAGCTCACTGAAAACTACCGAGGCCTTCTCATATGATAATGATCATTTATTTTTACTTACACATAAGCGTGTGTAAACATCTGTATGGCTATATACATATATAAACGAGGATTTATTTTTTTTCCTGCAGTGGGAGGACTAACCTCAAGTCCCACAGGAGATTTTAGTTCAAGATACCTACCTATTTAAATACATAACTTTGAGAATCAGCAAGGAATTATCTGCACTGCAGTAAAATATTCACTACAGAAACAGAGTTTAATTATTACTAAATAATACTAGAAAAGAATCATTAAATGCTAAGTTATTTGTATATTCTCATTGCAAAATAATGGTCACCTTAAAGCAGGAAAATTGTGTAAGGTACAGGACCGTACAGAACTACATGAGGATGTTTGATGCAAACCTTCAAAAAGTTTACTATTTCCCTTTCCCCCATCACCTTCTCCCTCTTTCACCAGGCACAGTAACACCGTTCCGTTGCCTCACGGGTCGCCTCCGTGACGGAGTTCATAGCAAAGCTAATTTATAAATTCCACACCAGTAAGTGTGGAGAATGCTATAGTCACTCGCCATCTAAAACACCTTCAATAGCACCTTCAACTCAAACATTTCTCTTATTGGACTCAATTTTTTTCCCCTTTTCCTGTTTGCATTTCATTCTTCTGTTTCACAGTTCTTTTCCTTACCTTTAAAAGCTCCCTCCCCCCCACGCATGCATGCATTACGTACGTACACCTGGCTGGATAAAATCCAGTGCTATAAGTAAGAAGTAAAAGCTAGTGCCTGGTGTCCCCTTTCCGTGCTCCAGGAGCTCCTGCTGACCCTGGAGCACACTTTCCAGGAGTTCTCCATCCCCATGTGGCTTCAGCGCAGAAGGGACCGCCAGCCCCTGGCGTGTCAGGCCAATACTACAGGACCTCTCTTAACAGGTTTCGCTCTTCTTGGAGCTCATCAGCTGTAGGTAACGGCCTAAAAAAACCCCAGCTTTTCCTCCTCGGATCAAAGAGGGGGAGACAGACTGTGTCATTCAGCTCAGGTAAGGCAGCAGCCTTGTGTTCCTGCACTAAATCCAGCTGCCACCTCCAAACATCTGCCCTCACTGCTATTACAGTGACTTATCATTTGGGTTCCCCTGCAATTTCAGGGGCTTCCTCACTGCTTTTTGAGTCACTAAATCAGTTAATTAGATATTTTTTTCCCTTTAAAGTCAATTTTGTTTTATTTTTATTTCCACCTTTAAGATACACTCCAAAGGAAGTTCTGATCCTTGTGATTTGATAACCATTTCCAGCCAAACAGAACACAGAAATAAAAGTTAACTTATGAATTATTATATTTGAGTTGGTTCAGATTCTTAATATTGCATTTTACTAACAGTAATAATAACTTGGTATCACTGATAAGACGACTGCAATTGCTGTGTGAGGGTAAAATTGTGCTTATACTTATGTTCAGAAATAAATGGTAATAAAAAACTTAGAATACCTGTTTGGGGCATATGTTGATCTTAAACATACTGGATACACAGAGAAGGAAGTTTACTAACTGTCTGCCAATTGTGTAAATAGAAGGCAGACATCTTCACAGGTGGCTGAAAGAAAAGCTCTCCTTCCCCTCTGCCTCTTCTGAGAGAACAGAAAGTGATCTAGAGTTTATTATTTCGGGGGGAGACATGGACCACAGTTAGAGCAAACCCCAGGAAGACACAAGCCAAGCCTTTTCTACTTATGCGAGCAGACTGGGAACATCTTCTTTTAAAGTATATTTTAACCATTTCTGATAATTCTCCTATTTTAACTGAAAATTTCAAACTCTGTTCCCATCACTCTACAGCATCAGTAACTGAAGCATAAGCAATTGTGTACAAAAGTATTAAAAATATTTTTAAATGTTACTTCTGTATCTACAGCAACAGGAGTAACAGAGCATCTTTGACAATAATATGCATCTTCCAGTAGCACATTTTCCTCAGAACTTAAAGGTCTGGATCTCTCTCAAATTTTTAAAATAAAGCTTTCTTACAAGTATTGGGCTCAAAAGCTTGGGTAAGATCTTTAGTGTAGAAGGACATAAGTGAAATAACCCAACCACTAGACTAAAACCAAGAGAATGGATTAGAACCTTGCAGTGAAATTCTATACAAGACAATGGTTCCTTTTAAAAAAAAAAAATTACAGTGGATCAAATGGTACTCTTAGGTAAGATTTTGGAAAAACATGCATATACTATACAGTAAGCTTTCTGGAAAATGGATGGGCAATCAAGTAGTTCAGGGGAAAAACTTCAGTACTAAGAACTAAACATTTCCCACTTCTGCCAGTCCTTATCACCTTCATTTGCTGTTCTGGGCAACAGGCAGAGCACTGGCCTAAGCCCAGCAGGAGAGCGGCAAAACCCCCTCCCACCCGGTATGAAACTCAGATTTTACTAGAGAGAAGTTAAAGATGGAACAAGCAACAATATGAAACCATGGGTTTATTTCAAAGCCTTCAAAAGCTTTTAACAGTAATTTAAAAGGAAGTTCCAGATTAATTTAGGACAAAATAGAAAAAATTCCAACCCATGTAGAGTTCCAAACCACCCGAATTACTGTAACACGACATTTCACTCCGTGTCCGTATTCGTTCAATGCCCAGAACAGAAAGAAATCCCTGATGCACAGAATTCACAGCTGAGGTGTAAGTCTACAGCAGGGCTGAGGAGACTGACAGTAGGTACCCCATGTTAATACTCTACTTCTTTGAAGTCACAATAACAAAAGAAAGCTTTAAAAAAAACCACTAAAATGTATTATTTTAGGTACATAGCAATATATATTAATTTTTAGTAAACAGGGACTTGTTAAGCCTGGGGGACAGGGAAACTGCAAGCAATTAAGGACAACACCTATCACACAGCGAGAGGTGTTTGCCAGCAAAACTAAAAGGAGTCAGGACACCAAGTTCCTAGAACACAAAACCCCTTTTCTCCAACAATGGGAGAGCCAGCACAAACTCTGGGTTTCCTTTATTGCCCAAAAGCCTGGGGAACAGAAATGGGGTTTTAAAACCTGCCCTCTTGATTTTGGGGCTGAAGTTAAAAGTAGTGTCTATACATAAGATTTACCAGGAGCCTACCAACAAGAGCAAATCCAGCAGTTAAAAGTGTTTCCTTAAAAGAAAAGTGTTAATGTTAGATAATGACACCATGATTGCCACGCAATAAGAAGTTGGAAGTCTCCTAATTAATAGCTTACCTCTCCCTCTCGGGAAGGGAAGGCTCATCTTCTTTCTAACCCTGGAGAGGATTTCTGTGCAATCTGTGCTTCCCAGCTTTTCCGACAGGATCTCACCACCCCTCTCTGGCCATCCTAAGCTGCGGGTTCCCAGAACCACTTACTAGAGCACAGGAGAGAATTCTAAAATTGCCTCTTGGGCAAAATGGAATGTTTCTTAGGAAATGTCTTGAGTAACGCTCTTGCCCTTTTCTCTATTGATGCAGATTAAGGGATGGAGCAGGAGAGGACTAAGCAGAAGATACATCTGTACACTGGCAGAATGCAAACCGACCCCCACCTGGGGCTGAGGGGAGCCTTAGAGCACTGACACCTCTCTCCTCCAGCCCCATCAGCAGAAGAAAATGCCATTTTCAGTGCCTCTCATCACCTCGAGTTCTCCATCACCTGCTATCGCCTTCACCAGTCAATAGTCATCCATCCAGACCTTCCCTCCCCACCTCCCTCCAGGTGGGATCAGCTCAGGTGAAACGTTTCAGCACATCAGGGAAAGCCGGCACAAGGGGCTCCTCTGGCACAGCTCAGAGATGGGAAATTCAGTCAAGGGGTAGCGACAAACACCTGGAAACACCAACTACTTGCACTATCACAAGTGAACTAGGGGGAAAAAAAAACATCTTACCCAAGCTTAATTCTTTACATAATGCTAATTTTATCTCCTGCATTGAAAAGCATTAAAAGGGTCTAAGAGTATAGAATAAGGAATTTACATTAGCCTAAACTTAAAAATATATCTGCCTTTTGCCACACTCAGTGGGAAAGTGAACATGTATATAGTCCCAGGCACAAGAAAACCTGAGTTTTGTTGGAGCTGCCAGAAACACACAACATCCCTCCTTCAAAAATTCAGCTGTAACCAAACTAGTCAAAACCACCAGTGCCTCCCTGCTGCCTCGGTATTTCCTTTGATGTGATCATTCTTTTAAAAAACAAATAAATAAAAGAGCAACTCACAATAATTAAAAAGATAAGATTCCATAAGCACTGCAAAAAAAAAAAAGTAATATAAATAAACCAACTCTGAGAATACCGGTGTGGTTTTTACATGGCATTGAGCCTGGCCCCAGAGCATCTCTCTCTCCCTGCAGTAACTGCCCACACAGCCCAGGTGAAGCCTCTCACCACTACTGCAAGGGATTAAAAACCCCCCAGACTTTATCTGGGCTCCATCCCCCCGGGTAACCAGGGTAAGAAACGCTTTAATGTGAGCACTCCGTAGCACACCTATTCCAAATCACTGCTGTCTGCTCTGCTGTACCACCGGCAGGGTGACAATCACACAGCCAGCTCACTGATCCGGCCCAAACCACCACCCCAGTCTAGTGTTCTTCATGTTTACTGCTCCTTAAGTTTCTCCTCAAAGCCTGCTCAGCTGTTACACCAACCCCACCTACGAGCATTAACAGGGAGCACATCACAGCACAGCTGGGAACTTCACCCCGCCTCCCATCTAACCTCTCTTTGCAGACTGTATGCAAAAATCCCTTTTGGAATATTCAGTCCTTGCCATCCAGCTCTGCATGGTCTGCTATCCCCGTACCCACCTACGTGTCCCTGACACACACACACACCCCTCTCTCAGCTTCTTTTCTATTCGCCTGTGATCCACAAACATTCACACGTCTGACCAACCCTGGACACAAATGAAGTTTTTTCTTTCTTTAAGGAAAAACAAAGTAAGCCAAATGTAAAACTTTAAGTGATCACGCTTGGCATTGTCTTCTGTAAAACCAAGAGCCCTTACCCCTTAGCTTTCTCACTTTTCCCGTTTGTAAAGAAATTTCAACTAGGGCCTAGGCTCCCCCCCTTTTTGCTTTATGGCAAAACACCCTCCTCCACCTCTTCAATGAAGTAAAAAGCTGCCCTTGAAAGCAGCCAGGCTGATAAGGACTAAAAAAATCTCACACTTGTAGCCGGTCAGTAACTACTGAAGAGCAGAGTTATTCTGAGTTTAAGTGTTTTGTAACTCCAGTACCCACTTTATACACCCCATCTGGTTAAAACTGAGATACGAGTCAGTACCTGCTGTCATAATTCCATTCATTTTCACAGAGATACAACCGACCAAATAAACCCCCACAACAGATAGCACATTAATATATCTCCTACCACTTCAAGATTTAGGTTGCCTAAAAAGCTCCACTGGTGTAAGTATTTTTAATAAATCAGCATTACTTAAGCACAGCTGGGAAGTCAAAATACTTTCATTCCTTCTAGTAACCCTTGAAAGCCCAGAGGACTGGAAAGGACCCATGAAACTATTTAAGTTTAGCCCCAGTTTATCAGCGGAAAGCTGTCTGAGCACTAAACCAAACACACACAATACAATCATGATTTCTTCTCCCTGGTACTCAAGGGGGGGGGGAGGGGAATTACCTTAATACAAATCCTTATCACCAGATAAAATGACTCTGAAACCACAAAGTAAGAGAAAGCAGCAGGGATGGATAATGTTAGGAGAATCAGGCTGTGCTGGGAGTGAGTTGAAACCCTTCCCACCAGCTGGGAAATCGTCCTCCTTTCCATCAGGTGACATGCTCTGTACCCACAGCATCAGCACCACCACACCTGAGCTCAGAGAATTATTTACCTTTCCTTTTAAAAGAAGGTCTAGGAAATTATTTGCAAGAAGTGCCTTATCTGAGTACATCATTTAGGTTCTAGAACAGCTTGCCAGGGACCAGCCACACGGAGCCAGACCCTCTGAAGTTCACAGAGGAAGGGCTCTGCGCCCCAGTTAATGCCCCAACTAGTCCCCAAGCCCTTGGTTTAAACTTCAAGGCTTGATTTTCTCCCTCTGCAAAATCTGTCAGGTCACACAACATGCCCCAGATAACACTACAAAGAATTCTAAGTTGCCACTCCTAAAGCCACCTGTGGTACCCAGTGTGCAACAGAATTAAACTGATGGACACATGATGCCTTTATGATATTGCAAAAGCCCTCGTTCTTGCATTATGGCTTCTTCCTTAGTTTTCTTAACTATTCATCACTTCTTAAAAATGTATATTTTTATTGAAACATCTAGGTTCTCTGAGAAACCAGCAACCTGAATGTATTAGCTGCAGCACAGACATATAAAGGAATTTACTGTTCTAAATAACCCACAGCCTAAGACAAGAAGCAGTCTGATGCAAAAAACGGGGGAGTTTGAGACAATCCTGGCACAGCTTCTGTATTCATCACAACAAACCTGTAAGGAAGCAGGAGGGGGTGTCACAAGGCACTTACACAGAGAGCTACCCGATATGACCTCTGAAATGTGAGGCCACGCAACAAGCAGGCAACACGCTCTGGCATCCCAAACACCAGGGCAGGGAGCTCCCTTCTGGGCACTGAACCTCAGCAGATTGGGGGTGCATCAGCAAGTGGCTCCAAAGCAAGGACAAGAACCCTGGGCACGACAACAACGAGCAGCAGAAACCCAAAGAGGATTTAAATAGGACAATACAGTCAAGGCAATGACCTACGCAAGCCATCCCTGGAGCAGCATCCCAGACAGGTGGAAACCTAGCAAGAATGTAAGGGTTAAAGGAACAATGTTGCTGGAAACATGACATGAAGTGACTAATTGGGAAAAGAACTTCAGAAAAGACAGCAACGTAGGCCACAGCCAGCCCTCACAAAATGCACAGGTTCCGGTGAGAGGGATTCAATCCGCCCTGTGCTGTCTGTAGCCATTCATTCTCCTCTTTCCAGCTTCCCTGAAGAGGGAGGCTTCAGATCAGCAGCATGTTTGCCCTTTTATCTGAATTCCCATTAATCCAAAATATCCTTTGGAGAAGGGGAAACACAAAAAGCAAGCATCTTAACCCAACGCTTTTGAGCGCCCTCCTTTCCCTTGGGTGTACTTTATGGAACCATCTAGCAGGGTAGGATCACAGCCACGTACCAGGGAAGAGAAGGAAGCAGAAGGAAGAAAAAAAAACTCAATTCCTCAGTCCAGCACTTCCCAACTTTTAAACCTGGAGCTGAGACTTCTGACACTCCATGCTCAGGCAGAGGGAGTGTTGTCACTGGGCAGCCACACCAGACAGAGCAACAGACTATAAAGTCTGTTTTAGGAACCAGAGGAGGAAAAGAAAACTGAAAGCAGAAAGCGTTTTTAAAGCACAGTCACGCGCAACCATTGACCAAACCCTAATAACTCGGGCTCTACCAGACAGGGATTCTGAAACAGCACAGAAACAACTTCCAAACTATCCCTGTGCCCTCCAGCCTGTTCTCGGTGGCTCAGCAAGGCCCCCCAAAAGAAGAGAGCACTACACTGGTGCCCCGTGTGACACTGAGGGTCTCCCTAACGATATCCATCGGCTTCTCCTTCCCCAGCTAAGGGACCTCTTCCCCAGGAATGTAGTGGTGTGGGAGGTTAAATACAGGATTGCATCTCACACAGGAATATTTTTACATGTCCAATATCTCACATAAAATACAGAAATCACTACTTCACACTGGAAGTTTGTCATAAATGGAAAACTTCAGTAAGTTAAGTGATTGTGAACAAACAGGCAACCGAAATCTGCTACATAACACAAGGCTTTAAGTTCAACACCACACGTAGTCACCTTACCTGAATCACACTAAGAAGTCTCTCAGGGCAACTTCCACTTTCCCGGGCTCAGTTCCTTCTTCAGACATTTAAAAACGATCTAGAGATGGGAGGGGGGGGAACAAGCTTTTTTTCAAGAAAGACATGGTTTTCCAAAAAAAAAAAAAAACCCACCTCCCCCCCTATTTTGCAGATATAGCTACGATTATGCTACTCTTGCCCTGCTTGTGTCTCCTGTTAATTACAGGGCAACGAAGCTGCGGATGCCGTGTCTGTGCGAGCAGCTCTGCTGGGAGATGAAACGATACGGCCCGGCCAAACGCCCCGCTGCCGGGATGTCCCCGCTGCCAGCCAACGGGCTCCACCGAGAGCGGAGACAGCGGGCCCGGGGAACCGGCGAGCCTCCCTCCCTCCAAGGCACAGGCGGCCCGTCCAGGAGCACCGCGGGCGGCAGCGCAGCCCTCCGCCCCCCCCGGCCTCCCACAGGGCGCTCCGCTCGGCCCGTCCACCGCCGCGCCGGGCAGGCCCGCAGCCCGCCAAACCCCCGCACCTCCCGGGGCTGGGAGGCTCCGGCTTGGCGCTGCCGCCGTAAGACCTCCCGGGCGGGACGGGCGCGTCGCGGGCCCGCCGGTCCCCGCAGCCTGCCCGCCGCAGGGACACCCTCCTCCCCGCAAGGCCCCGCACCCCCCGGGGGGTAGCGGTGCCCGCAGCGGGCCCGCTTCAGCGCCGCCACCCTCTGCCTCTGCCCCGCCGAGCACGCACCTCTCCGGTCGGGGGGGTCCCGGGGCTGCCCGGCCGCGGGAGGCGCCGTCCGGGCGGGCTGCGGCCGCCGCACCGCCGGCCCCACGGAGGCGGGCGGCCGAACGCCTCAGCCTCCCCGCTCCAACGGTCCCCGGCCGCCTCGCGCCGCCCAGCCAATCCCAACACGCCTCCGCAGGGGCGCGCGCACTCTCGCCAATCTAAGCCCGGCGCCCGCCTCCCCTCCGCCCCGCCGCCAGCCAATCAGCAGCGGGGAGGCCGGCCGCTCCCGCCCCTCCCGCGCCGTGCGACGCCCGCCCGGCCGCCAATCACGGGGCAGACGCTTCGCCGGCGGCGGACGTGCATGCGCTCACCCCGCGCGCTCCCCGCCGCCCCTCCGCCAATCGGCGGCCGAGGCCGTGCCGCCGCTGGGGGCGCTCGTGCCCTCCAGCCAATCAGCGGCCAGCGCCGCCTGGCGCGCTCCCGTAGCGGGGCGCAGCGCGCAGGCGCAGTGGGCGCCGCTGAGGCGACGGGCCGGCCCCGGGCGGCGCTGGCAGGAGCGGGGCTCCTCGCCCGCCCCGGCCCCGGCTTTGGTGCCGCCAGAGCTGTGTGGAATGGGGAGGCGGCTTCTTAAAGCCATTGAAACGCCTGGAGGTACCTGCGGAGACGCTTCTCTGGGCCTGAGGGAGACCTGTCAGTGGGACAGGGGAAGGCCCGGCGCGGGTGGGCTCTGGCGGAGCGCTCCCTGGGGTTACTGTGACCCCAAAAAACACAGTG
Source organism: Tringa solitaria (assembly GCA_026413425.1). Classification (NCBI taxonomy): domain Eukaryota; kingdom Metazoa; phylum Chordata; class Aves; order Charadriiformes; family Scolopacidae; genus Tringa; species Tringa solitaria. The sequence goes on along the minus strand of JAOXJM010000023.1, from coordinate 118,618,768 downwards.
TGGTGTACGTCTGTATTGGACACGCTGGAGGGAAGCGGTGCCATCCAGAGGGACCTGGAGAGGTGGGCCCGTGTGACCCTCCTGAGGTTCAACGAGGCCCAGAGCAGGGTCCTGCCCCTGGCTGGGGGCAACCCCCGGTGTCAGCCCAGGCTGGGGATGGAGGGGTGGAGAGCAGCCCTCCCCAGAAGGGCCTGGGGGACTCGGGTGGGCTGGGGGGGAAAGCTGGCCATGGGCCATCAATGTGCACTGGCAGCTGAGAAAGCCCCCCCTGCCCTGGGCTACATCCCCTGCAGCGTGGCCAGCAGGGCACTGTGCACAAGGTTGTGTGTGTCACTTGTGCACCAGGGGAGTCTTCTAAGAGCACCCTGCTGTGTCCTGCTGCTTCCCCCGCCAGAGGAACGGCGAGTTTCTCAAATGCCAATGTCCCCTGCTCCATTCTTTGACCATCTGTGTCTGGCTGGGTAACGCTGTTACATGGCAATCAGCTGTGTGACGGCTTGGCTCGCTGGCAACCCGCCGGAGTACAAACAGTGGCAGCAGTGATGAGTCCGTCAGTGCTCTCCGAGGAAGGTTGGACAGGACGGGCATCTGCTTCCCGGAGGCTGTGCGTGCAGCCTCCCCCCGGGCAGCCTCCCTCTCTGGAAATGCCACGGTTCCCCCTGCAAAATGTGTTCTGGGCCTGCGGGAAGGGAACAGGGTTCCTAGGTTGTGTGTGGAGAGGAGGGACTGCTGACATTTTGCGTGTGTGGGAGGGAGATGCGCTGTCATGAGGGAACAGGAAAACGCGAGAGAAAAAGCGCTGCTTGGATGTTCCAGCTCCTGCTGCGTTAGTGTTTGTTCTGAGCCACATACGTGCAAATGATAGTAGATGGGGTGGGTTTTTTCCCCCAAATCCTGGAGTCAGGCCCACGAGCAGCTGTGGAACCAGACTGGGCAGAGGGGGTGTGGAGGGCTGCCTCTGCTGGCTGCCTCTGCGCTCGTAAATGAGGTACCAGCAGGACGGAGGCTTCAGCACTGGAATTTGATGGTGCCGTTTAGCTGCTGAAACAGTTGAGCAACCAATGTATTTTAGTGTGTATATGTAAGCTCCAGCCCCATTACTATTCTCCCAAACATCCTCCAGGCAATCCTGGGCACCTTGCCTGGGACAGGGGCCGTTCCTGGAGGCAGTTTGGGTAGAATCACCGCAGTCAGACAGGTTTGGGTCCTGTGGCCATGTCCCATTCCGTGCCACACGGTCTCGTAGCCCTCGGGCAGGATTCACACACTGGTGTTGCCCAATTCACTGGGTGTGGAATGGCTTACCTCAGGCTGTCTGCAGGGTGTGCAGCACAGCCCTCAGATCCTAACCGCTCCTTCTGCTCCTTCGATGACAATGCCTTCATTACCTTTGTGGCTTTTCACTGGACTGACACCAGTAAGTCCCTGTCTTGTACTGGGGAGCCCAGAGCTGAGCACGTTACACCAGCGGTGGTCTCACCGGTGCTGAGAGAGGAGAGGGATTGCCTCCCTCCATCTGCTGGTGATCTTTTCTGTTGAATCTTTTCTGGTGTGTTGTCTTCCAGCCCGTCGTTCCACCAGCCCCTACTGGTGCAGGGGGTTGTTCCTCCCCAGTGCAGGACTGGGCATTTCCCTTTGAACTTGATGAGATTCTTCTGTGCCCATTTTTCCAGCCTGTTGAGGCGCCTCTAAACGGCGACACAATCACCTGGAGGATCCACCACTCCTCCCAGTTTTGTGTCCTCTGCAGGCTTGCTGAGGTTGTTCGCTGTCCCATCATCTAGATCGTTAAGGAAGATGTTAAACGTCTGGACCCAGCACCAAAGGCCAGGGAACTGGTGGAGGTGAAGAAGAAATGAAAACAGAAAAACACCCCATTGTTTAAGCTTTGTGTGGAGAAAGGGTGAAGGATTTGCAAAGTCAGTAACACCAGAAGTTGCATAGCAATGTAAATAGCTTACTTTTTCCATTATTCTGGAGTAAAAAGAAGTATTTTCCAGAGGCTGTGTTTGTCTTCTGTGTGGTTTCTCCCAGCAGCACGAGAGTATTGAGGCTCCTGTCTCAAAGAACCACAGGGACAGAAGAGGAGGGCGGTGGTAGGAGCTGCCCACCCCGACCCTGCCAGGCGTCGGCAGGGAAAGCTCAGCTCGTGCTGAGGCAGCAAACCCTAACCAGAGTCATTCCGAGGGCAAACGTTTCCTCAAGGATAAATTGTGCAAAACAGAGAAAAAAATGTGGGGGCGGAGGGGGGAGAGACAGCGGCACAATCTTTTGTGTCCTTCCCCTTTTGCAGTTGTTGCTCTCGTGGCAAAACGTGGCCAAATTTGCTTAAAATTCATTTGCAGCTTCTCGTGTCTTGAAAGCAGAGATAAGAGGCTGCGGGAGATGACCAGGGAGTTCCAGACCTTCAGCAGATACCTGGTCTCGGCCCGGTCCTTGGCTGCCAGGTGCCCTTCTCTTCAGCTGCTGCAGAAAGATGTTGGCGAGGGGTGACTCGGGGGCAGAGCTGGCCCTCGCCTTCACCTGACCTCGCCAGGTGTGACACGGGGCACTGAGTTCAGTTAATGGTTACAGCCAGAGCTGGAACCAGTCCCCGGGGTCACCAGGAGCAGCTCCCTGCTGTCACTAGCACCACGGCTATAATTCACTTCATGGATTTATAAGGCTTAAAATCTGTTGGATTTCCCACCCGCCCCTCTACCGGGAGAGCCTCCAAACTCCTGCCTTTGTGCAGACAGAGGCCACTTTCCAACTTTCATGCAAATTTAAAGGCTGTTTGGAGCACTCCAGTCCTGTGCCAGTGTTTCTTCAGCTCCAGTAGTTATTTTACCGCTCCTGGCGCTGCACGGGCCGGACTTCCCACGGCTAAATCCCACCGGCAGCGGCTAATCAGGGGGGGTGATTAATTAACGTGTCCAGTGCCTTCTCACCCTCCTTCCACTCACCGTGCGCCGCCTGCTCCTCCAGCAGCAGCTTGTGGTATTTGTCCCCGAGCCCCGGTGACAGCAGCTCGCCACTCCCGGGTGCCGGGGGGTGTGTGGGCGCAGATATCCCCGTTCATTCTCCTGGGGAAGCCGTGAATTTCGGTGCTGGGCTCACTGATGGAAATCCCGAGGGAAAGCTCCACGTCCCGCCTGATCCTCGCGACACCTCCGCAGAGTTCTCCAGCCTTCTCCAAACCCTTCTCCCCCGGAGCGTCACGCACCTTGGAACCAGTTTTTACTTTACAGCTACTCTTATCTTCACCTTCGCACGTTTTATTACCCATTTCCCACCCATCAGTCTCTTTTATCGGTTTTATTACGGAAGAAATGACCTTATTTTATCAGACCAGAACACAGTTTATCAGCGCAACGCTCGGGATGTGTCAGCACGTCCCTCTGGGGAGACGGGGGGGCTTTCTGTCCCCTTCATCAGCGTCTCTTCGGCCGGTCTCCACATCCGACCTGCCAGAGCCTCCCCCCCCGAGGCATCTCCTCCGGCGGACTTGGCTGGACGCTCGATTCGCTCTTTGCAAGACAGGAACTTCTTCCCACTCCTTTCCTTCTCCGTTCTCTTGACGCTTTCGATGTGGTTATTGTCCCCTGCAGGTTCCCCAGCACCTTTCCACAGGCGGGACGGGGATCGGTGACACTTTTAATGGGTTCAGCGAGGGGAATCCCCGGCTCCTGCGCGCCCCCGGCCCCTCGCTCCTGCTGCTACTGGAGCTGGTAAGTGCATTCAGGGTAAATTATTAAGGCTTACCATTAAACCAAAGGTTTCCCCTTAAAATACATAAAAAAAGAAAATAAATTAAACTTATCCACATCTTATAAAGCCAGAAAAAAGTAGTTCCCTGTCATTTATCTGGGTCCCTTGAAACACTGTCAGTGTCACTGAGGAACAGAGAGGAGCCGCACCACCGCCCGGAAAATCATATGCCTTTTATTTAACATAAAATGAAACATTAAGATAAAATACACGTTTGTCCATGTGCTGAAGAACTACTGTATTTTACATTCATTTATAAAGCAGGTAGTTTTACACGGCAAAAAGAAGAGAGAGGGAGAGGGACAGACTCCGCAGTAAGACACAAGCCTCGGGGCGGGCTCTGGTTGCCCAAGGGCTACCTCCCGGGGAGGGGCAGGAGCCAGCCTGGCTCAGCGCTCCCACCCCCTGAGAATCTCACACCGCAAAAGGAGGGAAAAACTTGAGAAAACAGCCTTTGCCAAAATGCAGAGTGCGGCGCCGTGGCTGTCCCCGGTGAGACAGAGCTCCTCTGCTGGCACTGGCCCGGTTGTCACCGCGCAGGTGTCACCGCGCTGACCTACAACTGCTGGTTTTCCACACACCCCTCGCCGCGTTTCCCATTTAACTTTGCCTTTGCTGCCGGGCTGTGCCAGGGCCGCGGCTCCCAGGAGAAGGCGCTGGAGATGGGCTGTTTGGGGGCACCCCCCGCACCTCCAGACACCCGATAAAAACCTGTAACTGACCCCTCCGTCCCCGAGATTCCAGGTGACACCCGGCCCGGCCGCCCTGGGCCCAGAGGACTCCGAAAATCCAACTCTCGGCCCAGTTTTCCCAACGGAAAACCCCTGGTGCAGGGACGGGAGGGCAACTGGTTCGTGCTGACTCGGGAGAGGGGGGGATGCAGCAGAAGCAGGGGAATTAGGAATGTTTGTTAATTAAGAAGTGCAGCAGCTCAGCACACGCGGCTGCTCCTGCCCTGTCCCACCCCTGCAGCCCAAGCAGGAAAGCGGAGAGAAGAGCCGTGATTCCCTCTCGCCCCCGGTGACTCTGCAGGGGGTGACCTCACCAGAGGCCCGAGACTAAAGCACAGCCGCGTGTACACACCTGTACACCCCCCCGCACACCCCCACAGCCTGTACCTACACCCCCCGACCGCGGGGCTGCCTTATAGTGCAACTGCTTATAGGGAGACCCCCCCCAGCGCGGCCACGGCCGGTTCCGGCACAGCCTCCCTGCTTGGCTTTGCTGTTCCCAGAGATTCCAGTAACAATCGTAGCGGGAGGGAGAAAAACACCAGTTTCCCACCTCGTTTTGTAGAGTTGGACTTTTGAGACCTGACTCTTAAATGCTGCTGCTTTTCCCACACCCAGCTTCCTTCCCCGCGCGCCTCAGTGACAGAGAATTGCTGTGAACTCCTCCGACTGACACACAACTGC
>JAOXJM010000023.1:118581463-118603995 GCA_026413425.1 Tringa solitaria | reverse complement strand
AGGCGGCAGCGGCGGCGGCGGCGGCAGCGGCGGCCGCTGCCCTCTGAGCCTTGGCTTGCTGGGCTTTGGCCTTGATGTCCGCCAAAGTTCTGGCCCCCGTTCTTCCCGGACTGGGAAATGAGACGGGGAAACGCGCCCTGGGAGAGACCTGGCCGGCGGGAAATGGCATCGGGGAGATCCTGGAAACGGGAATCTGCAACAGAGGGGGAGAAAAGCAGGACTGAGATACGGGGAGGTTCAGCACGCGTCTTCGGGAACTTCTGTGCTTATAGCTGTGGTCTTAGAGAAATAATTGCAGTTTGGGAGAAATGCCTTTGGAGAAATCCCTCCTCTCCCTCCCCTGAGCTAAATAATAAAAGCCAGGCACACCTTTGATGCCTGGCGCTCCTGACTGGAGCCTGTCACCATCTTCGGGACCCACAGCTCAGCCCTTGCCGTCGCAGGCGAAGCACCCAGCAGCGTCACTGCAAACCTGCCAAGCTCCCTCGGGAAGAGCTGTCAGGCTGTGCCAGAACTCAACACCTACTGGCCCTTATTCCAAGGTCCACGCTTTATCCAGAAGTCATTTCCACCCTTTCCAAGGGCACTGCCGGGGGTACCCACACCTCTGCCAAGCCCTGTGCGCCCCTGGGCTACGACTGGCTTTGTTGCCACAGTCCCACCGCCCCCCCAGCCAGAACTGCAGAGCTCCCTGCCACGCTCTCGCTGGGGCTTTTGCACAGTTCTCTGAGCTTCTGGCCCAAAACCTCTTTAAACACCCGCGTGTGTACGGGAGACCCTACGCTCACCCAGCCAGCACTCCCTCTGGCCCACAGCGGAGCTTTTGCATTTTTGGAACCACTATTTCCATCGCTGCAATAACCAGGTGCCGTAATTTACCTACGGAACCAGAACTGAAGGGACGAAGCGTTTCTGCCAGAGCCACCAGCTGAAGTGACCCAGGAAACGGGGACGTGTCCTCGTTTCTCTTTACCTTGAGGGGGGGCACCCTCGGCACCGGGGTCCCCGCGGCAGGAAAGGACTGGGGCTGGCCCCGAAAGGCCGGGCGGTGCTGGCAGTTCTCCGTCATGCGCGGCCTTTTCTCAGGAGCCGCCAGAGCTCCTTCGCAACTCTCTGACTTCCTCTTCTGGGCCTCCACGCTGACTTCCATTTCTTCGCTTCCAGGGGGCTTCTTTTCCGGTGGTTCTGGAGCAGTCGCCGGACTTTTCACCTCTGGGACTACCTCACCTGCCTCGGGGCTCTTTGGTTTTGTGGGGGCCAAGGCTGAGGCACTGAGAGCCTCCGTGGCCAGCGCTCCCTTCGGCGCAGGCTGCTTCCTCGCTTCCTCGGGCTTTTGGGTGACGGCAGCCTGGGGTTTCTCCGGACTGGATTCTCCCGGGAGTCTCTCTCTGAGGGGCAGAGCGCGGTCGCTGGGTCTCACCGCACCCGGGGAAACCGAGGCCTCCGTGGGTCCGGCTGCTTTGGGCTGCGTGTCCTCTCTCCGCTCCTCTCCCCCTCTTTTCGTGGCTGGTGCTTCTACGGCCGCTTGTGCTTTGGGCTCCAAGGGAGAGGACACCTCCTCCTTGAGCGGTGCCAGAGAGGCTGCCGCGCATTTCGGCCGCTCGGCTGCTGCGTTTTCAGGCTCTGTCTCGGCAGGGCTGGTGTTTGCTGTCAGTCTCTTGGACTCTTCGGGACTCAGTCCAGAACTGTCAATAAAAACGGAATTTTTATTTTGTAAGACACTCTTGCAAAAAGCCTACAATCCTTATGAGAACAGTGAGGATTCTCTACGCACCACACCCGAAAGAAATGTCTCTCACCACGATCTTTGAAAACCTTCCTTCCGCCCTGGTAGAACTTCCACACGAAACAAAACTTACCAGCAAAGTTTAAACCAACTAACCGAGGCACAGGGAACACAGGTTTGCTCTAGTCCTCTACTCAGATACACATTTTCCAGGCTGCAAAGCCCGTGAATTTGGCCACCAGTAAATATTCCCCTTATCAGCCACCGCAGACATACCTGCAGCACACGAGCCACCCCGCACAGCTCCCACCTGACATAAGCTCACACGGTGACGTTTGTGGAAAGGGACACCGAGAGCGTCCCATCGCTTTTTCCAGAGGGACACGGCCAGTGGCAGAGCCACCGACGCACCCTCAGCTTAGGAATGACACTGCTGCCCTTCTGCACCAGCCAAGAGCTGGGGCTACTTCCCTGGATTGTTCACCCATCCTTATTTGTGAAAGAAATGAGTAAGATGGGACTGGAATTCCCAGAGCGACGTCTGGTTTAGGATTAACTGCATCCATCCCTCCTAATGAAATATCGAATCGTTTTTTTTTAGCCCGAACATGACCCCCTAAGGTCTGAGGAACCAGTCTGGACAGGAGGTGCAGGAGTACAAAGACAGCTGAACGCCTTACCTCTGGCCATAGTAGCTCTCGAAAAAATGCTCCTTCCACAGCTCCACCTTCTTTTCCTTCTCCATTTCTTGCCGTATTCTCAGCTGCATTTCTGGTGTAAACTCACCTGCGAAAGGCAATAAAGGTTACCTTCCAAAAACGCCGCAGACAAGAGGAACCGGGGTAACCACAGGAGCCTTCCCGCTCGCGGGCGTGAGTGCCACCCCGGAGTCCCCTCCGCAGCCTGGGCACGGCAGCCCTGCCCGTGGGACCGCGGCCTCTCCTGCGCTGCAACGTCTGCCACAGAGCCCCGCACCGGTTTGGGTGGGAAGGGACCCTAACGACCAGCCAGTCCCACCCCCTGCCAAGGCAGGTTCATACAGAACCGGGTAAGTTTCCTATGGAAAAGCCTCTTAAGAGTCAATCATCTGGGCGTGAGTAAATGATATTCCCTTCTTCTTATACGAGTCACGGTCGGCGCTAAACTTCATAAGCCCTCTGGCGAGAGGCTGCAGGGTTGAGCTCTGCAGGGGAAACGGTCCCTGCCCACGGGTGAGTCGCTTCCGAAGGTGTGATTTCATCAGACCACAGAATTAAGCACCTCCAAGTTCAAGGTGCCACTGAACGCGGAAGGTGCAGGAGTCCCGTGGATCGGGGGATGGCTGTTCTGAGGTTACATAGAGCTCCCAGCCCTAAGGCCTGGCCGTGCCAGCTGTGGTTTGACGACTTCGCTGACGACAAAGCACTTGACTGCGGGAATATCATTTACCTTCTCTACTGATCTTCGCCACCACAGCTGGCGTACAGCACAGCTCTGCTCTCATCGCAACAAGATTTTAAGCACATTTTTCCTCCTTTTCTTGTCTCTTCCAGAGACTTGCTCATTTTTCCACATGTGAAGTTCAAAAAGAACTCCTTCCTGCAGCCCCCTCTGTGACCTCGGGATGAGGTAGTTCTTGCCCTCGGGGGCTGCGCTGACTACAGCTGTCCTCACCGAGCACGGCACTCCAGCTCCTCCATCAAATATCCTTTACACATTCCCCAAAACGCTCCCTAGCTGGAAACCTTCTAGCCTCGTACTTCACTGCCTGGGGAAGTTTTACCTTCTGAGAGCCGCTCCTTCCAGCCCTGGGCAGCCGAAGTGAAGAACTCGTTGTTGAGTGCGGAGCCGCTCAGCTTCATCAAACCATCCGCCCCCACCTGGAACACACCACAAAGGGGACAGGATCAACCAGCGGGGAAGGCCAGCACCACGTGGTGTCACACGGCATCCGAAAGCGGAGCAGGAGCCCCAACATGGCCACAAGCCTCTCTGGAAGCCGCCTTTAGCTCGCTCAGAAGGAAATAAAGAGCATTCTTAAGGCTGTGCGGGGCCAAGTCCGGGATCCGGGAGGTTGTGGCAAGTTTTCCTCACCCCTGTTCCAGCCCGGCCCTCTGTGGTCCCCCCGCTGCACAAAGGGGGGTGGGCAGCAGATGGCCCAGGCGGCAGGGACAGCGCAAGGGAACGGAGCAGCCTCGGAAAAGCTTCTTCAGGTGCCCCTTCCCTGCAAAAGGAACGCACGACATCGCCTGAGCTACCTGAGCGTAGAAATGTTCACGAAGAAAGAGCAAGGACATAAAAGGTGTCGTATAAAAGTAACTTTGAAATGTATATAACCATAACCATCCATGATTCGGGAAAAACAGGGACAAATGAAGCTCAAAACCCACTCCATCTTCAAAACACGGCTGAGCAAACAGGGGAAATTATAAGCAGGGTAATAAAACACACGCGAGGTTTGCTTTTGCTCTTTGTCCCCCAGGAGTAAACGTGGAATTTCACTGCCAGAAACACAAAAATTCACATTATCATCCAGCAAGTCACAAAACCTCGCAGTGGGTGAAACTGGTGTGTTTCCACTTCTTGCATAAATAATAAATCAGAACAAAGAAGCAGAATCCAAGTGCCAGGCAGACGTGATTAGAGCAGGAGATCTGCGCAGCCAGCGCCCGCCGGGGCAGGACTGACAGAGAGAAACAGCTCTTCCTGAGGCAGCACCCATCACGCAGGCAATTACAACGGTGGAGGTGACCTCATAGAAGGGTTTTTAGGTAAGATTTAGTTAGAAATTTTTAAGCTGTAAGTTAGGAGCAGCGGTTATAGGGATTTACAGCAGCAGAGATTTATTTTCTAGGCTAAATCTCTATGGATGGACTAGAAGGAGCAGAATTCACAGTTCGGTGTTGCCTGTTCCTCGCGCGGGAGGACAGACAGGTACCGTGGGGCTGCCTCAAAGTGCCCCCTTCTGCAGAAGCACCAGCTGTAACAGCTCGGACCGAGTCACTGCCAAGTGAAACACAACACGATGCGTGACCCTTCACGTCCAGCACGTCCAACACCTTACCCCTTCTCCCGTTTCTTCCCGAAAGCCTGATGTTTCTGAAAGCACGGCTCACCAGTCAACATGGTGGGCTGCTCTAGGAGATTTACCACAGTGAAATGGAAAATTTGTCCTCTCTGGAGCCAGGCAATATTACTTAATTAGTCAAAATTTGTTCTCGGTCAAATTCTAATTCAATTTAAACTTAAAAAGTCAGGACAGAAATGTCTTGCCATCTGCTGCGAGGTTCTCGCCAGTGAACTCCAGCTGCAAACTCCATCACACCATATTTTGACACATACCTAATTATTACAAAGGCCACAGGACTTATAAAGCAATTCCTTCAAATATTTATTGGATCAGCCTTGGACTAACAAGTCCCTGGTGAATGCTGATTGAGGATTAGAATTTATGAGACGACATAAAAGGTTCGAACTCGCCCTAACTGCAAACGTGCCCTCTGTGTTCAGCGCAGCACCCTCCGCAGCGCGGACCCCAGGGCGCTGCCAGACCCGTACGTGTCCTTAACACTCGGGGAGAACCAGAAGAGCAGCCACGAAGATGGAGCTAACTCCACGGACCTCTGTGCTCTACGTGTCTGCGTCTGAGCCGGTGTCCCTTCTCAGTCCGTAGTGACTGAGTCAGCCCAGAGTACGGAGGTGGGGACTCGGTTCACCTCGTCCTGCAGCAGAGCCCGGCACTTGGTCACGGGCTCTCGATTTAACCACATTTCCACTTGCTCTAGAAGGAGCCCAGTTGAGACGCAGATGCCTGGGAGGTGGCTGCGGAGGGTAAACGTGGGCATCTAGTACCGATCTGAACACCACCCAAAGTGTCTTCAAGGGACACGCAGATCTGAGACACGACGTACAGAAGATCTCCATCTGGAGTGGCAGCTTGAAGCCACCTTTGGTATCTGAAGAACATTTGAAAGGGCTCTGGGCACATTTGTGAAGGCAGCTGAATTAATGGCTCTGTAGCTGAAGTGGAAGCACAGCCCAGAACCCCACTTGGCTCTGAAGCTCCCTGCCAGCCGGGGTGGGAATGCTGAAGACAGACATAACAGATGAAAAGGAAGGAAGCTTCCATCTACAACTTCTCTGGTATTGAGCATACACAGACTGCACTTCCTCAAATCATTGGCTTTTCCTCCTTTTACATGCAAGTGCAGCATTAGTTCTTTTCTCCTCTCTTTGTATCATCCTTGCCTTCCACAAGCTGCTGAAGAAAACGGTGAGGTTCCTTCAGGCAGTTCTTTTCTGTACCCTTAGGATGGAATTCAGCAGACCCAGCTGAGTTGAAAATAACTGTCTTCTCAAAAGACTCCCTTAGCTCTTCCTCCAATACCAAAGGCTGGGCTCTTACCCCCTTGTCACTCAGGTTAATTGTTCCAGTTATCACCAACTCCTTAGCAAGGAGCTCAGCGAAAACCTCCACTGTATCTTCTGGGCCACTCCCAGAGCAGATAGACCCAGTTCATAAAATCATAGAATGGTTGGAGGGGACCTTAAAGATCGTCTAGTTCCTCCCTACTGAGAACTCTTCTGCTTTTTCACACCCCTCTCTTCACTCAGAGAAGGCTGATACAAAAATAAACCACCTTCAAGGCTGACCCACACTGCTTTGTACCTTCCATCTAGTGTGTGTTTCAGGGCAGGACACGAGCTCTTTGGCACAGGTCGGGTCTACTCTGCCACCTGGACAGTGTGAATATGCGACAGAAAACTCAGTTTTCACTCTACCAAGTTCAGAACCTGACAGCAGTGACCCCAGAGTGGTGGAACTGAACGGCCGCCTGTGTTAGGGCACCCTGGGGGAAGGCACTGGGCTAAGGGGCTGCAGGGTTAATCCTGTACTCCAGAGTCTGGGAGAGGGCAGAGAGAGGGAGATGCTGACACCGCTACGTTCCCACCACTCCTGGCCCTCTCCAAGCCCAACCTAACAGAAACGCTGCTCTCGCCGTGGCTGGGAACGTGGAGTTGATTAAACAGAATTAAGCCACTGGTTTATCCAACCTCGGTTCTTTTTTTCTGGCAGCAACAAATACCCAAACGAATCGCTGAAGAATCTTCCAATTTTTTTTTAACACCGTGCACAGCAGAAGAAGTCTCTCCCGTGAGACACAACCAGTATCTGGATGCTCCCTGTGACGCCCAAGAGCCCGTCTTCTCTCCACGTACCTGCCTGTCCACCTCGGGCAGCAGCAGCAGCAGGCGCTGCTGGCACTCCGTGGGCAGGACGGAGAAGGTGTGCTTGTTGATCAGAGCCCGCAGGTTGGTGTTCACCAGGATGGAGTCAGGAGTTTCCACATCGATTTCAGCGCACTTCGTTCTCTTCAGCTGCCCTGCAAGGAGCCACAAAGACGTAAGTAACGTCTCACCTGAGAGAGGACTAAAGACCCCTTTGGAGTGCAGTATACCTACGATTTTCAAAATGCAACTCCAGCAATCCATTTCGTACCTTGACTTGAAATATACACTTTACCTTTACACATATAGTTAAAAAAACCATGTGGAGGTGCTTTCCAGCACAGAAAATTTCCCCACCTAAAACACTGCAGCCTGTTCACCTGACTTCTGCAGCAATCCTGGCCACCTGGGACTGGCAAGGAGTCTTTCTCGGGAGGGTTTCTAAACTGCTTTTGGCCACATCAATTTTCTATTTTAAGCCCCTAGTTAAGGTCAGTTTGTTCCTCGGGGTTTCTTCTTGGCCTTTCCTACCCTGCTCTCAGCAAAAGCAGTTCAGAAAAGAATCACCAGCTCATTGTGCTTCTGTAGAAACCACAGCAGCAGAGAAAGCAGCAAAACCGAGGAGCTACCCTCTTTGCTTTTCTGAGTTTGCAAGCCAGCGAGTCCGGCACTAACCCCTATGCGACAGCTTCATGTGCTGTGAATTCAGAGAAGAAAAATGAAAAAGAAATGAAACGAAGAAGAAGAAAAGGCATTTTACTGTCTCCTCTATTTTTTCGGACCCATCACTGCCTATTACTGGCAAAACATGGTGCGTTTTGAAGCTTAGACTAAAAGTGCATTATTAGCGAAACGGGCGATATTAAGGCAGAGCCCGACTCCCCCTGCCTTCGGGGATGACAGCATTATTTCTAAGGTAACAGCACCTCACCACATAAACACCACGGGGGCTTGTTCCATTAGGGGAAGTTTGCTCTATTAACAGTCATTCAGAAAATGGCTCTGCAGGTTTATAATCTACTGAAGTTGCAGAATTTCCTAATTACAGGGAGAAAAATGAAACACACCCTGAGCAGCACCTATTTAGTGCTAAAGGAAATGTAGGATGATTAGCGCAGACAGGGACCTCAGAATATGCCTAAGTTCCCCAAGGTCAACCCATCACTGGTATATGTAAGAGAAACCACAAACGGCCAAGACAGCTACTTCGGTGAATGGGAAGGAAGCCAAATACAGTGGGCTCTGACGTATATAGATCTGGGAAGGCATTTCTTTTTTCTTTTTAAAGTTACCAAAGTGTCTGGAGTACATTAAAAAGCCTGATAAATAATGCAAGTCCTTTTTTGCTTCTCAAACAGCAAGCTGCAAATTCACAGGGAGAAACCCCTGATGATGAGAAATGAGAAAAGGCGTATTTGCATATGTAAGGTTTGAATTATTTATCCCAATTCACAGAGCACACTAGCAGCCCCTTCCAGAGCTCTCCAGAAGTCACTTTAGCAATGGAATAATTAAGCATTTTACTCGATTTTGCTATTTAGGCTTTTGTTCTGCCATCAGAGCAAGCAGACCTCTGTAAGCAGAACAATAAATCTCTTACTTGCATGGAGTCTGTCAGATCTCTGGAACGGCTTCTTCCCCAGCCCTGGCAAGGAGTTCTCGAGCTTGACGGAGGGAGAGGAACTGGAGGTGGAGTTCTGCGGGCTGCCCGACTGTCCATCCGACTGCTTGCCTTCCCAGGCTGCACGGGAAATGGAAACGTTTCAACACCGCGACGGACAAAGAAATATTACACGAGACATCTGTTTGGACTGAAAAAAAGATTCTTTAACGTGCACACCCTCATCCCAGCAGCTCTGGGACAAGCTCGTCTAGGATCCTCATATTCCTTTATTCTTGTAGCACTCAGCTCCCAAGGGGCCGACAGCAGAAGACCCCTTTGTCTTCTTATCACAAAATAAAGGGATGAGAGTCATTTCATTTATGGCTTGACTCTATTTCCCAGTTAGTCCCATCTTATTTCTCATCTCTATCCAAACCCAGTAATGATCTCCTTAAAACTTCCTCTCAGAGGCAGCTTCGGTTTCTGTTAGAGTTCACTGTTAGGAAAAACCTCTTCGTACTTTACGTGTACTTTCTAAATTTGAACCTACTATTGTAGCTTTTGTTCTTTTGGACCACCCTCAGTAATTCCTCCTCCTCTTTCAAATACTCAAGAGGTATTTTCATGTCCTCCTCCAAAGTCACTACTTAGCCAAACTGTGATTTCTCCTTACAAATCACTGCCACCCACATTCCCTTTTGTACAGCAGTATTTTTTCTGCCAGTGGGAAGAGCTTCTTCCCCATATTCTCCCCTTCCCTTCCCCTCCTCGTCTTCAGTGAGACGAACTGAGAACACGAGCTGGTCTCCCCTCTGCTCTCTCGAGGTGTGTGCGCAGTAACTGGGATTCACTCCAGCACGGAAAGGTCCCGTTCCTCGAAAGAGAAACTCCACAATACAGGAGATCAACTCACAAACTGAACACATGCTGGCTCTGATTAACGACTGGCACTAATCAGATCCTTTCCTGAATCCGTGCCAGATTTGTTCCCCATCTGCCTCTCCGTCTCCTCTCTGCCCGGTTCCTTTCCCCTTCCTTCTCCTCCTTATGCTAGCCGTGCCAGCTCTGACTAAATACATCCCTGGAATTGTGGAATAGTGTGTTGCTTTCTATCAGAATATTGTTCTCTCTCCACTTCTTTGCTTAATTTGCTCAATATGGCCTGCTGTCCGGGCTGTGAGCTATTTCTGTGTACCACCACGTGGACAGGAGAGAAAAAGGACTCCACGGATGTTGATGAAAAACATACACACACCCTCACATTGCAGGAACATTCAACAGCTTCTACAGTGATCAATCTACGGTCTAACTGGGGGCTGCATAAACACACACTGCTCCTACCCCACACCAGTCGAGTAAGGCCAGAGCAAAAGGTGAGGAATATGGTTTTCCTGAGCCCACACGTGAAATGAGTGTGATCCTTAACTTCCTTCTGTCCCTCACCACCTTTAAGGCAGGAAGGCTGATGTGGCTGGATGCTGGCGTGGATAGGTACCATCTCTTCAGGACAGACGGGCAAGGGAGACAGTCAAGAAGGTCGTCTCTACCCATACAAGCCTATGGAACAGCATGAGCTGGAGCCAAGGGTCCTGGGGGAGCCCACCAGTGTCCCTGCAAGGCCTCTCCTGACCATCTCTGGAAAGGAATGAAGATGGCAGGAGACTCCCCACAACTGAGAAAAGCAAATGTTGCACCTGCTTTCAAAAAGGGCCAAAAAGACAACCTGGGGAGATACAGACTGGTTCTCTCCTTCCCAGACTTTTTTCCCTGGGAAAATCAAGGAGTGACCCCTCTTGGAGCACATTTCTGATCACACGAAGGAGAAGATGATGACTGGAGGCAGTCAGCATGGACTGACCATGGGTACATCATGCCTGAGCAGCCTGATTGCCTTCTGTGATCGAACTACTGGTAGCCACCACCCTGCTCCTGCTGGGAGGCCAGCAGGAAGATGAAGCCAGGCTTGTCCCAGTAGGGCATGGCAGGAGGACAAGAAAAAACAGGCAAGAATCAGCCAGGATACAAGGAAAAGCTTCATCCCCATGAGGCCAGTCTGCAGTGGAGCAGGGACCCAGCGAGGTTGTGCCATCTCCAGCCTGGGAGGTTTCCAAGACCCAACTCAGGTGGAGCCCTGAGCAGCCTGGTGGAGCCAGGCTGACCCTGCCCTGAGCTGGAGGTTGGACTGGAGACCTCGCGAGGTCCCCACCAGCATGGTGGGGTCCTAGGTGTCTAACAATTTTCAGAATAGCACTGGAAAGGCTGGGTAAGTTGACAGGCAGAACGTACAATACCTTGCAACCCTAATGCAGCAGCAAAATATGGGGAAGTCAGAGAGAAAAAAAAACAACCAATAACAAAAATTAAATAGAGATGCTGGAAGAAAATAGTTCACCCATGATTAAAGTGAAAGTAGCAATATTTGGGAAATATGAAACCAAACTAAAGAGAAAAATCGATATTCTGTGATCTCCTGCCCCAGAGGCCTGACAGGAAGGGCCAGAGAGCAGGCTCCAGCGCCGACTCGGGCCATGCCCTGCAAGGGCCTCATGAGAATCACAAAAAATAGAGACACCAAACAATCCTTTAAGTACTCTACGTAACGTGAGTTTGGGTTACCGACTCCATTAGTCTATTTTAATAATTACTCTATGTTAGCTAACAATCTGACAAAGTATCCTACCTGTTTGAGTCCCTCTTAGGTCTCCCCTGTTCCTACTTCCCTAAGTGAAGACGAATTCCTCCTGGGGCAGGAGCTCAGGAGATGGGGTCCTCCAGCAACGATAGCTGCCTGCTGTGCTAACGAACCATTAATCTAGTTAGCAGAGAAAGTGCAAAAGGCTTTTAAACTATCATTTTATGCTAAAGACTTCGCCCACCTGGCACTGCATTTCCTTAACAGCGTCAAGGGAAATGTGCAATTTTCTGCTGGATGAATTTTGGCTCCCTCCTCAGCCCGCACCCGCCGGGGTGTAACGGGCACAGGCACAGGCACAGGCAGTAGGACCGAGTTTCAACCAAGCAAGAAGATGCCTTGTGCTCTGGGCAACCCTGCTTCAGCAGGGGAGTTGCACTGGATGTCTCTAGCGGTCCCCTCCAACAATTCCCTGATTCCATGAACCTTTTTCCCCTTAAACTTTCCGAAAGGGTCTGAACTACAAAGCTCCCTGGGAACAACAGGCAGCCTCACTGACTGTGAAACACTTGCTCTGCTCTGAAAGGATGCCTGAGGTAGAGCTGATAAACACGCCTGTTCCTTTCCCTGGGATATATGGCGCACAGCCGCCACCTTCATATGGCTGAGCAGATGTTACAAGCAACAATCCAGCAGCGTGTGACCAACAAGCCAGGACAGATTGGGCTAGTTTTGGTTTGGATTTGTTTAGAACTATTTGGAAAGGGAGAATAAACAAACATGCTAAAACACAGAAAGAATTTTATACCAAAGAAAATCGGCATGAGATGAGGAAACATCTCCAATTATGTGAAAGGTGGCAGGGAGAAGAAATCAAACAACCTGCACTCTGTGTCCACAGTGGATGGGAAATCTTGGAAGCAAGACAAGATTCTGATTAGAGGCTAAGAAAAACATTTTAAGGAAAAGTTCACGAAGCAGGAAGGGCAAGACTTGCTGGGAGTTTGCCTCAATGGCATCTCCGAGAGCAGACTGGAGAAAACACCCGTGGAAGGACGTGGAGTAGATGAACTCTGGAGGCTGCTTCTTCTGATGGGTCTATGAAATCTCTTAACCTGACCAGTGAATTTCAGCTGAACATTCACTGACTTATACCAAGAATAGCCAAGTGCAAAATGTCTTTCGTGCTAATCCTGTCTTATTGCTGTTGTCTAATCCTCTCTGGCTTCTTCTTCACCAGTCAACAGTGACATCGGGCACTCCCCTGGCCCTAAGAACAACTGGCCATGTTCACCTCTTGTACCAATGGTATCAGGCTTTACCAAAATATTGTTTTTAAGACTGAAAATTGCTTGGGATTTGGGGTTGGAAATTTAATTTTTTTGTGGTCTGACTGCTCTCACTTCCTTTTTTTTGGGCAAGCTCCATGACTGCCAGTCTCAGCCACTCCGTCTGTGAGGGAACACCTGACCGAAACTTTTAGAGTGAGATTTCTTGCTGGACCTTCCTCATTTTCATGATCATCATCTGAGATGAATCGGGACCAGTCAAGTAAATCAAGGGTAAAGGACGGAAAACAGGGTAATTATTAAGGGGGAAGGACTTTCCATTTCGCAGAAGTGCCTGAGTTTGACAGACAGCACAGCATTTTACCCATGGAATTGGTGTAACAGTTGGGGTGTAAGGGTTGGGACCCCAGAAGCACACGCAGGTTACAGAGGGACTGTGCAGGTGTTGCAGAAGACAGTGAGGCAGGATGAGAATCAGCAGGACTCTGAACAGAGGAGATCATTGCTTTTTGGAAGAGATGTCGGTCTCAAAAAGCCAGCCCTCTTTTCCTCTTGTACCAAATGCTGCTGATCCCGCTCCTGCCTCTCCTGCTCCATACCACACATGCTCCTCCTGCACACCTAAATTCTGTGTATTTCTTAAGTACCAACTCCTCCCCCCACCCCACTACAGCTGCAGAAAGACTTAATGACGATGAACGGCCAAGTGAGAAAAGAACAGGTAGGGTTCCCTGTACAGAAACATGAAGTGATGTACAAAAAGCCCTCCCCTAACCTTAAACACCTGGTGTTGGGCCCTACAACAGGAAGTGACAACTCAGGAAAGAGTCTCAGAATCTCAACAGTTCTAGGAAAATGCCTGCTCTGGGCAAGGTTGAAAACCCCAAACTGAATGCTAGGCATTGTTAAGAGAAGATGAACAAAATACAGAACAGCAAAATGATGCTATCCAAATTTGGAATGCATCTTGCACCCCGAATGCTGCGTACGGCTCTCGCTCTCACTGCAGAAAGCAGCCAGCCTTCTGCACAGGGGATGAGGTGACAGAGCAGGACTCTTCGGATTGAAAAAGAGACATCTGCAAAAGTCACGAGTGGCAAGAAGTTGCTGAATAAACAACAGTTGCTCATTGCCTGCTTGATAACTGGAAGGAATCAAATAAAGGTACAAAACAAACAAAAACGAGCAGTTTTTAGAGTGTAGGACCATTGACAGACTGGAGAAACTGCAGACTGATATTGGCATTAGTCTACAAAGTCATTTATTTATACAACTGGAAAATGCATCTGTACAAACACTGGGGCATTTCTTGCAACTACAAGGCAACAACTCGAGTCATACTCACAGAACCAGGAGCTTACAACAGGAATCAGTTACATTGAAAGGAATTGTGAGAAAATTCAAGAATTTCTGCTAACTAGTGAAATGCTGCTGGTGGTAAGGGGGGCAACGCGCTGTTGAATGAGCCAGAGAAGAGCAGTGATCTCACGAATTTCTACTGCAGCATAAATGCTGGAAACCACTCGGGGATCTTTCAGATGAGCGGGTTCTTTGCAGCAAGACCCGAAAGCCAGGCTACAGAATGAGGAGCCACTTTGGAAAAGAAAAGAATACTAAGAGAAACACCACCTTAATTTGTTTAGCTATGAAAAGCACCTGACCACAGCTACAGGCAGCTGCAGGGAAGACATTTATCACAGAGAGCAACTTTTTACCCAGACAATGGCACCATAAGATCTATTCGAGATCTGTTCTTAACCCAATGCATTCTTCATAAAGTCACAGCCAGGAAAACAGAAGACAGGCTATTTCAGCAACAAAAAGAATGCAGTATGAAAAGAACACTTTCTTCTCTCATCCCCTAAGAAGAAGAAAAGGCAAATTTGAGAGCCAAAACAGTGAAAGAGGAGGTAGGAGTGTCAGTGCCACGTACCGGGTTTGGCCGGGGTGGAGTCCCCAGCTGCCTTGACAGCCTTGAGAAGGACGTGCTGGTTAGAGGAGACGGGCATGCCTGCTCTGCATTGCTGCTGCTGCTGCTTCTGCTGCTGCTGCTTCAAGGCCTGGGGAAGAGGGCACAAGGACGTGAGCAAAGGGAAATTCAAGATACTCTTAGAAATTATTAGCAAGCAAACTGCTTGTTTTACAGCAACTGATACTTGGATTCTGACTCGTAACTACGTCAAAAGCTCAAAACAACTCCTGAAGCACATTCAGCTCACGGGGGACACTGACACTGTCTATTTAAATACTTTACTACAGCTCAACAGACTTCCTACCTGTGCATCTACAGCAAACAGTGAGTGGTTGCAGAGTATCTTAACTTGTGTCTTTTCATGAAAAAAAAAAATAAAAATCTCTAGAGAATGCGGAGAAAGTATTCCAAATCCAGAGTTGGTTCATGAAGTAATTGTATAAATAACTTCAAAGAATCGTAATATAATTAACTTCCATCTCCTGGAGAAGCAAGTAGCAACTTACTAAGCCTTCAAGAGAGATGCTTCTCATTAGGAAGGACTTTTTTAATTAGGAGAGTAACAACAATTAAAACACTAAAGGGAAGAAAATAAAATCCTTTGTTTCAGAGCAGACAGTTAAAGCAACCCTGACACAGCCTAAAAGGCACAAATGCCTAAGGAAGTAAGAAGGCATTTGGTTCAACGGCAGCATCTCCCCAAACCAAAGTGTCTCTTTTCAAAGAATGAAATCCAAACCCAAATAAACTTAACAGCAGAGTAAGTTATGACAGATGAAGTACATAGTGGAATTTCAGGCTAGGAAGTAATGGGAAACATTATGCTGCATATATACAAACGAGCGGGTCTGTTAACTAGAGATCATCACTGTCTGAAATAGTAATAACAACAACAATAGTTAGAACTGGGAGAAAGAATAAAACTGTGCAGAAACCTGCAGAATCTGCCACACAAGGAATGCAGAAGACAGACAGACAGACAGACAGACAGACAGACTTCCAGTTTGTAAAGACCCAGATGAGGGAGACTGACCACAAAAGGATACAGATAGCGAACAGACACGTTAGCTTCCTATTTTCTAATTTATTAAATAGTTCTAAATTATCCACTTCTACCACAGGTTAAAAGAACCATTCAGCCAAACTGAAACACAGCAAAATCGAAAACCAGTAAGAGGAAGTACCCTCTGCACTGCACAATTAACCTCCTGTTATTGAGGTCAAAAGCTTTTAAAAAACCGAGAAAGATAAAAGAGAGCCCTAGAGTTCATACGAGGAACAAACACGCATATGAGTGTTCAAGAAAGCTTTCACAAATTCTTCTTTGGTGTGAAGATGAACCGCAGGCAACCGCGGATGTCAGGGAAGTATTGGACTATGAAGACCTCTCGTATGTTCAGGGGGGTATCTGAATCCCATACTTTCATTGCGTAAATCACTTCAAGTTTTTAATGGTTTGTGTATTCAGTTCAGCTATTCTGTATGCCATTTAATTGCTGCATTTTTCCTGGCTTAGGTAAAAGAATTCTGCATTTGGTGACTGTGTCACCTCAGCTCCCAGTCCCGCAGTGCCTGAGGTGCCCACACCAGAGGTGGCTGAGGCACCCGTGGGAAGAGGAGGAAACAATTACTCATTAGATACCTCTTTGTAAATTCCGTGTCAGCTTCACACTTAGTTCTGTTAGAAATATTTGGGAGCTTCTTTATTATGTCTAATTTATATTGAGTCCTGTCATAATCAGAGAGTAATGCTGGTGGGACAGGACCAATCAACTGGTCTCCAGCCCAACCTCCAGCTCAGGGCAGGGTCAGTTTGGCTCCATCAGGCTGCTCAGGGCTCGGGCTGGTCAAGGCTTGGAAACCTCCCAGGCTGGAGATGGCACGACCTCTCTGGGCCCCACTGCTGGACTGTCCTGGTGGGGCTAAACCTTCTCCTCATCTCCTGTTTCCCCTTATGCCATCCAACTCGTGCCTGCTGTTTCTCTTCCTCCCACTTCCTTCACCATATTGCGATGAGTCTGGCTCTGTCTTCTCAAGAACCTCCCTGTGAGTACTGGGGAAGTCCAGCTTCCTCCCAACGCCCCGTAGCAGGTGTTCCTCTGCCTGGGACAAGTCTCTGTGACCCCTGGACTAGCACCTCCTCTGCAACTCCATTCATAAACCCTTACAGGTTTTAAGTTACTAAGGAGTAAATCTAACCCTGATAAAGCATTTCCTTTCTATGGACCGTGGAAAACTAAACAATGCTGCTGAGGAAACACCTGCACATAACACACTCGGGGGACTAATTCATCTTGCATTTTTCATTAGGAGGAACAAATGATTTGAAGGACAAACCCTCACCCATTCCACCCTGCCTGCACACAATTAACACTGTCTGCACAACAGCATTCCCCGGGCATGGGAAATAATCCGTCCTCTTTCTCTCCTAACACCCAGCAGAGGTGCAACCCGAAGTCGGTGTGTTCTGTTCTTCCCCTTCTTCCCCCCAGCCACACACACGGCACCCACAGAACTCCTGGGAAGGAGAGGTATGCCGCTAAGTCAGGGGATTTAACTCTTTTCCCCAAAAGACCTTCCAAAACCAGACTGTAGAAAGCTAAGCACTCAGCAAAAGGTTGGGAAAAAAGAAATAACGTCTCATTATCTGTTCTCTAATAACGATAATAAAAAAATAAATGCTAGATGCTTACTTAGGGAAAAAGCAAAGAACTAAACAGCACAATATTTTGAACCACCCTTAAGAGAGAGGGGTGTTTTAGCGGAACTGTTTGTGTGAGACAGCCAGGAAGGCCTGACTCACCTCCCCGCAGAGAGCAGTTTCCCTGAGAAAGGCAATTTACCCCAGAAATAAAACGACTCTGACGATGCCCAAAGCAGATCCCAGACCAGGCTACTCACCTGCTTGAGCGCCTTCTTGCTGTGCTTCTGGGACGAGGAGATGACTTTGCCTGCCTGGATGGAAGGCGACGGGCAGGCTGACTGCGGGGACGATGTCTGGGACAGTCTAGATGACACTGCAAAAAGAAAAAGAAACAAAACACGTAATCCCACCTTTATCCATTTGCCTGCAGCACGTTCGCCAGCCCTCACCGTTCCAGATCATCCCAGGAGGCTCTTGGAAACCGCACCTCCAGCAAATGCTACTTTTTGCATGAAGAATCACCTCTGTTTCCCCCCTGGCACCAAGGCAGCTGCTCTCCTCCGAAAGCCAACAGCAATTCCTACCACCAACTTCAGATCTTTCATCTCTCGTCCATCTCTCCTTTTATTCATCTAGTAAATAGCTGCTATCGAACAGCACTGCAGCCGGAGAAAAAGCTTCAGGTTCCCAGGGGTTTAGCCAATTCAGATTTAACTGGAAACACAGACACAGGTAACAGGTGTCTGCATCTGGAATGGCCTGTGCTCAGACACCTCATTGGCAGCAGCCTCTGACCAGAATAAATCCAAAGCCCACGCAAGAGCGGGAAGACAAATGACATGCAAAGGAAGTGGAACTTGGCCATCACTTGCCCCTTTTCTAAAAAGAAACGTGGGAATAGGCAGGATATCCCAGTACATGGACGTAGATGCCCAGCGGAGGAGCCCAGACGCGTAAGGAAGTCTAGCCCTGGCCACGGGCAGTCCCCAGGCACGGCTTCTCATTGCAGGCCATCTGGGGTTTTACAGGTTCTCAATACAACCACCCGGCCCCAGGGAGATCACGGCTTTGCCTCCTTGTCTGGGCAAGTCTGTACTGCCCCGGGCGGCACCCGAGGTGACCCCCCCGCACCAGGCACCCCCGTTTCGCCGCCGGGCCTGCAACCACAAGAAGAAGGCAGTGCCATTAGCTGGAAGGCCCCACCTCGACATGGCCCCACGGAACAGAGAGCCCAGAGCATCAATGAGACGCGGCTGCACCTGCAGCCAGATCTAAAGGTCCATCTGGAAAGAAACACCCCAAGTCAGCAAATACGTGGTCTCTCTACAACCACACCTGAACTTGTCTAGATAATAACGCCCACTGTGAGATCAAGGGAACAAAATGAAGAGTAAAAGAATGTTTGATCTCGGGGCAGTGAGAATCCCTACCATCAAGGACAATAAAGAGATCCCCCGGGTAAACTCTTTAAATTACTGCTTCCTGAAGCAATTAGTTCCAGAACAAGGAGGCTAAACCAGTGTCCTTCTGCACCAGGAAGGAGTTCAGAGAGAAGAACAACAGCTCCTCATTCCCGACAGCCCCGGGGTGATCCCACAGAGGAGGGAAGCTCCTGGAAACAATAGGGAGAAAAATAGGGAGAAAAAATAGGGAGAAAAACAATAGGGGAAAAAAGGGAAGGCCCCGAGAACAGCAGAGAGCAACACTGTCATAAAACGCAGAGAATTAGTAACAGCAGATGATGAAACCTCAAGTTCTCCCAGCTGGCACGGGCATTACATGGAAAGAGCAAGCTTTCCAGAAGCCATGCACCCCTGAGGTGAGGGAACCTCACGCTCTGAGATGTCATTAAAAAGAGCAGCAATGAAAAGGTGTGGCAAGAAACCGGTGATTTCAAAGTCCCTGGTGATTTGAGCGTTCCCAGGAGACACATGCACGTGAGAAAGGTGCCGCGGTCACACAGCAAGCGGGAATAAAAGGCAAAAAAAAAAAGAACCCTGATGTTATACCAAGGCCTGGAAAGCAGCAAGAACGTTCAGAAGCTTGCGTTGCTCTCTCAGTTTGGTGGAAACTGCAGTTGAGGAACAAGAAGCAGCTGGAGAGGTGAGTGTGAGCAGCACCCGAGAGGAAGAGCAGGTCCCCCAGGCTCACTGCGATTCTCTGAGCACAACGATACAGAGAAGGGGAAGAAAAGACGGTTTGTTGCCATGAGTTCACTCACGCTTCCAGAGAACTTCAACAAAAGGCTTCTAAAAATTATTTGGCTATTGTTTGAAAACCAAAGAATTGGCAGAACTGTGATGCTGGACAGGAGAGAAGGCAAAGAACAGAATCAATGATAATGGGGCAAGAAATCAGCCAAAATTCTGCCTGGTCAGGTACTCAGGAGGGAGCAGCTCAGTGCTCAGTGACAGACGGGAAGGCAGGAAACAGCAAAATATTCAATATTCCCTTTAGTTAAGACCAGAGCGAATTGTGTGGCAATTCAGAGAAATATAATAAAGGAGACAAAAGACCAAAATTACCAAGTAAAACGTCAAAGAAGTACTTTTTGGAGGAAAAACCCCCAAGATGCTCATGGAGCCCGCAGTAATCTACATTAACTGGGGGACCTCAGGAGAGGGACCCACTCCGGCTGGCAAGCACCTGGGAGCGGCCAGCGAGACGATGCTGTGTGTAACCAGGGGAAGATGAAGTACATAAAATTCTTACGGGGAATTCCCGTTGACTGTCTCACCTACCGCAGTGCTGGTCACACGACGTCAACAAAACTTGGTGGGATTCAGGAAAGTAAGGAAAACATTTAAGGACACAATAAAAACTAGGGATACTGAGGGATCTGATGTTACTGTCAATGGAAGGACCGTGAGTGAAGCAGACAGAATGAAATGATGTAGTTTCGTGTCTGGGCGCCCTGTTTCTGTGAGGAAGCACCAAAACACGGTGCTCGCAGACCCCGTTGAGCCCAGCCACAGCCCAGCCATCGCCCTCGCTCCCACCAAACCTGGGACATTCCCAGCCCTCGCCTGGACCCACCGTCCTAATCCTTGCTTGTAGGTGTTAGATGCGAAGAAAACACAAGTTTGGCTTCACATTTGAAACCCGGGCAGAGGAGCAGCCAGCCTGTTGCTGGGTTTGAGACGTTTGAAGAGCAGGAACATAAACCACATCCTCTTCGAAGCCCATCACTGCTGAAACTGCAAGTTCTGCGGGGAACAGAGACGGAGCCCAACAGGCTGCTCTGCTCCGGCCTCACCTTCTGCTCATGTTTTCATTTTTATGTCGTTTCTGAACAAAGAAAAGTGGTATTTTCAAACCAGGCTGAACCCCACACCTGGGAAGGCAACTCCCCCCGGGAGCAGAGAGAATAAAGCCGCTTTAGGGTATTTTGTGCACCCTCTGATGGAGCAAAAGCCCTTGGTGCCACAACGGCTGCTGTGTCCCACTGACAGCTGTAACCACAGCACCTTCTCAAGAACAAAGAGGAGAACCTGAGAAAGGCGACCAAGTGGCAGCTGTGGGCCCCTAAATTGAAGCGGGGGGTGGTGGATGGGAGGGTAAACCTGTCCTGGACCCTAAAGCCCTCAGAAAGGCTCCATCCTCCCGAGAACGCTGCACGCAGCCGAGCGGAGGAGGACACAAAGGCTGCACGGGCAGGGAAACAGCCCGACTCCCAGAAGGACCAGTGGAGTTTGCTTCCTTTAAACACAATTTCTGTAAAGTTAGTTCTGTCTTCACTTCAGGCTTTCCTGTAATTGGAAATGTGTGTGGAGCTGAGATCACACCTCCTGATGCCCTTAAATCCTCAGAGTGCTTTTGGAGGGCAGCTGCAGAACCAATTAGAGAGCGCGGAGCGACAGCCGGGGAAGCGGTGCATCCCGTACAACACCGGGGTTAAAATACTCCACGAGTCGCTTTGCGCTGTTTCTGTGTAAATAAAGATCTCCTGGATGAGCTAAAGCTGAGGGAAGACTGTGGGCCAGTACGTGACAGAACCAAATTTGTGAATTAGAAACAGTAAAGAGAATCCCCTCGTCCCAAAGAGGCACCCGAGAGATGGGATGGAGATGTCCTCTGGATAATAAGTGGTAAGGACAGAAATGTGACTAAAGGACGGTGACAAAAACCTTGGGTATTTGAGAGTGGCGGCTCAGAGAAGTAATTAAACATACTCGTTCCCAGGCCAGCTCCAAAGGAGGAGCTCCGTACCCTTGGCCCTGGTCACTGCCCACTGACGGGTCTTCATGGCTGCCTGGGAGAGGGCTCTGCCGGGTGAAACGCCAGCAGTTCCCTTGGAGTCACGTCCAAAAAGTGACCCCGTGTCAGCCAGACCTCAGGAGTCCCCATTTGTTAGATAAGCTGAGAGTGGAGCCAACACGGTCCCACGGCCCGGCCAGAAGAATAAATACTGGAGGAAGGTCCATCCAGTGACAGCTGGGATTCGGGGGACAGAGACTCCTTTACACGTTACACTTCTTACTTGGAGTGTCGCTGACACGAGAGCGTTTCTTCTGAGAAACGAAATTACAACAGAACTTTAATTATGTTAGAGGTCAATTACACTGGAAATCTCAGTCTGGCAAGATCTGACGACATTTTACAAGGTTCCCTTAAGGTTTGCAAACCCTAAACCATTGGTCAATCAATTCTCTTTATACCAATTCTCCATGTTTCGGTTTCTCTATTTATAAAGAAACTGTGCTAACAGCAGCAAAGAGAAGTAGTAAGATTTATTTAACAATCATTTATTGAAGATGATGAGTGGTTAATTCTTTTAGAAAAACTGCAGTGAATTGCTGCAAATACTAAATGTGGGATGTAGTCTAGGGATCCCATCCAAGAGGAACAGTGAGACGGCACAGCTTCGTCATGTCCACGCACTCTGTGTCCCCCCCCAAAAGAAGGGCCAAGACTCGTAATTCTCAGGGGGTGCCAGGGACCAGCAGTCGGGCACACTGCACGGGACTGAAAAGAACAGAAAGGTGAAGATGCCCAAAATATTTGTATCTCTTTTTTTTTCTGCTTGGATGTCCCATCTTGCACCAGTTATTTACCTTGTAGGGCGTGAAAGTAGCAAGGTATTTGTCTGAAATCCCACCAGCTTCCAGCAGCATCTGCTGGCTTGCCTAAGGTAATATTTAATACTAATATTCTGCCTGATGTTTGTCTTTCACAAATAGCGTCAGAAAGACAACAAGAAGAAAATACCCAGAGAGAAGGGATCCTGCTCTGGGGCAGCAAGACTGGCTGTGGGACTGAAATGTCCCTGTAAGCTCGAGCCGTCTCTTGGACAGAACTAGAGAGACCTCTGCTCCCTCAGCCGCTAATTTACTTTCTGATGGACTTTCTGGAGCCAGCGCAGGACGGGCTATTCAGAGCCCAGCGGTTCGAGCCAGCGCAGGACGGGCTACTCAGAGCCCAGCGGTTCGAGCCAGCGCAGGTCGGGCTACTCAGAGCC
>JAOXJM010000023.1:118537974-118554291 GCA_026413425.1 Tringa solitaria | reverse complement strand
GGGGGCTTGGAGCCACCTGGTGTGGTGGGAGGTGTCCCTGCCCAGGGCAGGGGGTTGGGATGGCCTTTAAAAGTCCCTTCCCTCCCAAACCATTCCATGATTCTATGATATGACAGAGAAACCACTAACGTCAGCATCTCGCTTTGATCCCTGCCAAGAGTACATGCCTGTCTTCAGACACCTCGGTTGATAATCCAGCCAAAATCCCTACCCCTGAAGAAAAGCTTTTCCTAAACACATCTGCACACACCAGACCACCTGTCTTCATCACCTCCTTGACTGACCCCACCGAAATCAGCTCTTGACTCATCATTCCTGCTGCTCCCATGGCTTTTCCATGCCCCTTCCCCAGCGCTGAGGGAAACATGAACACCACGGCTGGAAGCCACTCTTCTCACAGCAGCTTCACCACAGCCATGCACTGATTTCACAAGACCTTCACAATCCTCTTCTCCAGAAAGCCACAGGTCCCCCTGGAAGCCGTAATTGAGTGCAATTTCCTACAGCAACCCCAAATCTTTTCCAAATGCACTGCTCCCCAGGGTACACCCTTCTCCTCTTCTCCTCCTTGCTCCCGGTGGGATTTCTGCTAGTGAGTACTTTGCACGAACCGAACACAAGGATATTTCAGACAGGTCTGGCTGTACCTGAAATATAAACAATATCCCTGTCCTTCTCCCAGCAGTGCCTACCCTCATTCCTCGTATCGCTGCATCGAGAAAATTACCATTTCATGCCTCTTTCCAGGTGACTAATAGCGCACTGGAGAGCAGTGGGAGCTCTGGGGCAGTCTGGCATCTCCGGGGCTTCCCCCGAACCCCCTCCACTGTTTAACTGCTCACCCCCTACTTCTGCCTTCTTTTTTTTTTTTCACGTTTCCCCATCTATAGATCCCCGTCTTCCTCTTCAGGCTCTTCTAAGAAAGCTGGCACTAACATAATGCTATTCGAGCCTTTCATAAAGCTTATTGCGAAAATGATAGAAGCTAAAATTCAGTCAGCAAGTCCTGCCTAACTTAAAAAAAAAAAAAGAAAGAGGTGGAGGTATTAATTTGGGTCTAAGATGTGTGGTCTTCATGAGGTGTTACGTTCTTTCTACCTCCACGAGCGACTGATCCAGACCTTGATTTGACCTACAAACCTCCAACATTTTCTTCTACTAATTGAGTTTATGATGTCCTTATCTGGGATAAGCAGTGGGTTCCACGCCAAACTCAGTTTCATGGCCCCCCAGCTAGAAGGCTTTTATAAATAAACAAATGGACTTGAACCAAGCAGCTTTATCTAGATAGGGCACGCTGCGGATTTTACTGAACGGCTGGGGTTTCCCCCAAGAACCAGACGTGATGTTTTATTAAAACATTATGTCACACCCTGAATTTTTACAGCTTAGAGTTCCAGTGCTCATTCCAGTAAGTTTTTCAACCCAGATAAATATTATTAAATCACACATGCTAACAAATAGGGTAAAAAACATATTATTTCCCATTCAGCTTATGCATAATCGAGGCAGGATAAGAATTCCCGAGCGGGCAGGTTCAGGAAGAGCTGCTGGGGGGTTCCCAGCTCTCAGGAGCTCCCATTAAAGTGAAAAAACCCCCCAAAATCTCTTTGTAAGAGTTTAGAAGAAGGAAAGGTAACTATAACAACATTTACCAGGATGAATTTGGTTTCCATGGTGTTGCGAGTGCACGCTGAAACTTCCTAGATTTTACTTCCCAAAAAGCTAAAAATAGTGCTGTAGATCTGCCAAAACACGGGCAGCAAACTCAGCACAAGCAGGAGCGGTGGAGCCAGCGCAGGGTCACAGTCCCAGCTGCCCGGACCGGACCGGGGATCTCCTCCAAGCGAACTGGGAAACACGGATTTGTTCACCGCCTGAAGCTTTAAATCCTTCTACTCTCCCATCCCTTACACGTTTTCCTCACCTGCAGCGTGTTTCAC
This sequence comes from Tringa solitaria, assembly GCA_026413425.1. Taxonomy (NCBI): domain Eukaryota; kingdom Metazoa; phylum Chordata; class Aves; order Charadriiformes; family Scolopacidae; genus Tringa; species Tringa solitaria. The sequence goes on along the minus strand of JAOXJM010000023.1, from coordinate 118,552,348 downwards.
CTTGGGACAAGCCGGGGAGTAACACCCCCACCCATTCCGAGCTACTTCCATCACAAGCAAAAGAAATTAAGGGCTGGTTCAAACCACAGCATCAAGAATATTTTCGTTTACAGGTGCCGTTTCGGAGGGGTGACACCCAGTGAAGAGGCTGAGCAAACACATGTTCTTATCTTAGACTTATTTTCTCTGCCGAGCCTCCGCCTGAACGGTTCGAGGACACTGTGTTGGGGCAAGTATTGAGTGCCCATGAAGTGGCTATTTCCCTTATGAATTTCTTCTGCTTTCCACTGAAAATGGCGTTTTGGTGATTATTCCCTTCTCACTCTGACTTCCCAGCTAAAAAGAACCAATTTAACCGATTTACTAGAACTTACAAACCTGTTTATACTTATAAACCTATGACTGCTTCATAAACTTTTTTTTTTTAACATTGCTGACTAAACAAGGGGGTTTGGCAGCTTCTAAATACTCTGTTTTGAAAGTTGAATTTTTTCATATCTGCACTTCCACTCCATTAATAAATCAGAAAATTGATCTCAAAGTGACCGAGAGACAACCCCTCTGCCTGCAGAACAGGCGCTTCTTTACCTATTTTATCAGATTGCTGAGAGGGCTATAATATTATTATATATACTACAGTATTATAATATACTAATTATATAGTATAATAGTCATTTTTGTAGTTCAGAGATAGTTGTAAGGCCAGTCAATGGCATAAGAAACACATACTCTGAGCTCTTGCTCCCCCCAAGGATTTCTCTGAGCTACCTGACGGTTGGGACACATACCTACCAAGTTTTCCTTCTGAGAATCACCAGATTTAAGCCATCCTTAAATCACGACATTTTAAACTCCACACTCCTTCAGCCTGAGCAGGAGAGAAGGGTGTGAGGGTGTTAAAGGTGCAGAGGGCTAAGGCCAGGGCTCTCTAACCTGAGCCTGTCGGGGCAGATGGAGAGTTTCTTCCCACGCTTCCCGTCCCAGTGAACCCACTTGCGTTGGGTCACACGTGGATGGGACACTGGAGTGAAATTTTCCAATTGTGTGGTATTTGAACTGAAAAGCCCTGCCCTCCAAGCATCACGCAAGGCATGTTCATCTATGGAAAGGTTACTTTATATTAAAGCTCTTTTTTGTTTTTAATTTTGTTAGCAGATTTTAGAGGAGTCTCCACATGTACACAGCAGCGTGGTGGAGCCAGCAGATCCCCCACCGTAGGACCCCCCACCCCAGTGCAGACAGAGGGGCAGCTCCTGATGCTGCTGGGCACAGAACACCATTTGGAAGCCCCTGGTTCCCCACCAGCAGCCTCGGCACCAGAGAAGAGTTATTTATTGCCTTCTGCTCTAAGCAGAAGCTTAGTATAAAGCGCACCCACTGGCGAGTGTCTCCGCTCCCCACGGGCACTGTGCGCTGATGGGGCTGGATAAAAGAGCCCCAATGAAGTGAACTGGGTTTAAGGGTGAGGGGGTTTCCCATTTTCCCCACTTTCCGCTCGAATCAGACATTCACACAAACAGCCTCTTGTTTATTAGTGTATTAAAATGTGATGGTTTTTAAAAAAAAAACAACAGTTTGAGGCGGAGGGGAGTGTCAGAGCAGAGAGGTACCGAAGCAGACCCCGCCACACCAACGTCAGGCTTGTTAAACAAATTGTTCATTTAGGAAAAAAAAAAAAAAAAAAAAGCAGCTTACTTTAGGTGTTAGGATTTGGCTTCACCCCAAATGCAGTGCACGAACCCAGGCCATGCAGCCCCAGCACCCCCCGCTCCCCGAGGCGGGCGTGCAGAGAGCGGGGTTAGGGATGGACACACACATGGGGACACACACATGGGGACACACACATGGGGACACACACATGGGGACACACACACACAAGCAGCAGCACATGCCAGCAGCCAAAATTGTATTTTCCACGGACTTCCCAAGCAAAGGGAGCTCTGGGGCGGGCAGGGCAGCGCAGAGGGCATGCAGGAAAGGCGGGCACGGGTAAGAGAAGCGTTAAGGCCAGATATACTACCGTTACTTGGGTTCTAAGTCTGCGTGAAACAAGCAGTTGCTCTTAATTAAGGCTTTGGCAGGTTGCGTTAATAGAGAAGAGCAGCTTTAGAACAATCAGCAGTGGTTCTTACCTTCTGGAGTTGGAGTGCAACCCAAAAAAAGGAGAGAAACACCCCTTTAAAAACTTGAGCAAAACAATCGTCTGATCATTAATATGAGCCCTCCCCCCCATCCACCAGAACCAAAAACTGACAGCATTTTGGGCAGATTTGCAGTAAAACTGAGCCCAGGTTCTATCAAACAAACACGGGGGAGGAAGACGTAGACCTGTCAGACTTTTTGAGTCTATTTCCAGAGGAGCTGGCATTCTCTGCCAACCCCGGCACCTCCCACACCCAGCTAGGTCAGCCTCCACCAGTTATTGAACTTCTTGGGGAAGTCTTGGAATCTTTCCTTGGGAGACCTCACACACAGCTACAGGGATTTCCTGCTCTTACCCTTCCACCCCCTCCTCAGCACCCGAACTCCTTGACCCTTTCACACCACCCAAACTCCTTGGGAATTTGTGCTGGATGAAAACAGCAGGAGTTTGGGAGGTGGTGGCCCGGCGGTGACCACAGGCTCAGAAGGAGCCACTCTGGGACCACAATGTGCCAGGGCCAAGGAGACACGGGTGGGTGAACATCAGCTGGAGGACATCAGCTCTCGGGGATACTCCGATACTGGGTTTCACTTACTGCTCTAATGAATGGGCGGTCAAGATGGTGTAGTAAAATTGATATTAATTAGAAAAATGAAATGTGACACGGAATTGAAGCAACCAAGGGAACCTGCCACCGCTGCTGGAAGTTATCCACACAGCCCCAATAGCTCATTAATTACAGAGAAACAGTAACTAGACATGATTAATCTAAGATTGAATTAAGCACCTAACTCCTAGACAAGGCAGCTTTGTTAATAAGCAGGTATTTCTGTCAAGAGAGTGATGAGCTGCAGGCCTGGGCAGCAAACCCAGAAACCCCCTGGAACTGCCGAGGTCAGAGGAGGAGGAGGTAAAAGGGAATTTGGGCAGGGGGAGATGGCGACCACCCACCCAAGGGACAACAAGGGATGAAGATGACAGAGTCTGGGCACTAATTTACATAGGAAGCAGAGAAACCTTGACCAATCATTAAAGAGAATAACAATAAATATGTATTAATTATCAGAATATGTAATAATCAGTGTATAAAAGTGGAAATTTCTGGAACTAAGGTGTGCCCCCTTGGGACAGGCGGCCCATTTCTGCGCTTTAATGGCATAAACTTGGAGATGACCTCTGCTCTGCGTGTCACTGGCTTGCACAGCGGGTAAAGAGCCCAGATTTGGGGCAACAGTGACAACTGAATGCGAGCTGCGGGGACACCAGCAGCCCCTGGGTGAGACGAGAGACCCCTGGAGAAGTCTCCTGACTGTAGACACGGTTACAGGTGTAAGAAGCACCTCCTGCTTCCCGGCACTGGATGAGCTCCATGGAGCCCACAGAGCAGGTAGTTCTTCCCGTGCCTTTCCCTGTTGGGGAGCCCCGGCCAGGTTCAGACCAGAAAATCCAGAAAAACAGGATAGTGGTGAGCATCCAGAAGAGACGCTCACTGAAGACATCATGAAGGTCTCAAAGAGAATAAATACCATGGTCTTGTGGTCTTCTGTTAAAAATGTTAAGTTGATAACTATTTTCTCCAGAAAAAGCCACATCCAAATTTCAGCTGACTAAAGGGAAAAAACCCACAAGAACTTACTGCACCAGCATTTATTGGCCTTTGCTGCTGCCAGCCCCTTCTCCTGAAGGCTTCCAGTAATTAAAAGAGCAATTAAAATGTGCACAACCTGTGAGACTGGCCCTAAGGCAGCTGCTTCCAACAAAAGCCCCTTTCCCCATCAGCAAAACATCAGGAAAGAGCCCCAGAACCCCAAGTCCTGCACGTGACAACCCCAGGAGGTCAGTAACACCTTTATGGACATTTTAATACCCATCTTCCAGCAGAATGAAGATAATTAACTAGAACCAGCAGAGGTTTGAGGTAACCCAGCTCTGGTAAGAAGCACGGATGCCCAGACACCAGTCCAACCTCCAGCTCAAAGCAGGAGCAACTGCATCAGGTGTCTCAGGGCTTTGATCAGTCCAACCCCAAGTATCTCCAGAAGTGGAGGTCACACAACCCTCTCTGGTCCTGTGCTAGTGTTTTATCACCCTTATGGTGAGAAAAAACACATTCCCCTCATATTCTAATCAGAATTTCCCATTTTGCGGTCTGCGTCTATTGCCTGTCTGTCTAGCATTGTGCACCTCCACCACCAGTCTGGGTCCAGGCTATGGACAGAAGCAAACGCTCACCAGAAATGCCAGCCACCAGGTTATGAAGAGCAGGTTTGGACAGAGCAGCTTTTAAATGTACTGTCACAGAAAGAGCTCTGGCAGGAGAAGTCTGGGGTGGGTCACTATGGGCTGCCAAAACAACGAGGAGCTTCAAACACTCTACATCAGACTACATAAGAAAAGTGGGGTTTTGGCAAACATTGTGCTGCCTCCTCGCCGTGTGACACCACAGTTACCACCAGGCAAATCTGATCTTACATGTTATTTTAAGAAGTTGTGAAAAGCTTTGCTTGAATAAATTAACACTGTAAACAAAGCAAGGACAACTCCTTCCAGCGTCTCCTCCTGATGGGGCCCTGCAGCCCAGGGCAGGTGAGGGGCCCTGATGCCCAGGCATCAGCTGCTGCCACCAAAACAATTCATTTTGTCCTCAGAGGCCGAGAGAAGCCTTTAGGGAAGGTGACACGGGCACAGGTGATACGAACTGGAAGGAGCTGCCTGGTGTATTTTCCCCTGCAGTTCCCTTGAGGACAAGTCCCACTGCAGTCTCCAAACACCTCCCATTGGGAGCACCAGCTGCACAACACAACGTATGTGCAGGAAAGCCTGCTCATACGACAAAGATGCTACACGTTACAGTCTTTGCCACTAGAAAAAAAGTTATTGGTGTGTTTAACTTGTATTGAAGCAGCTCCATGGTCAGCCGAGGTCAGAGGACACTAAAGGAACACAAGTGTCCTCTGGAGGATGCTCTGCTGTAGGGCCATCCCTGCAGCGCCTCTGGCAGGTCCTCCCACCCCAGCCATTCCCACCTCCTCTTCCCTGCTCCCGTCTGACTCCCTATGCAGCAGCAAGAGGAAAAAAAGCTTTAAATTGGCTTTCACACTTCAACACATTGTTTCCCAGCTCCCTGATGTGGTGAGGAAGCAGGAAAGTGCAAGTGAGCAGAAAACACCATCCTGCAGCAGGTCCCATCACCACCTCAGGAACCTTCCCCTCCCGGGTCCTCTCTCAGCCAACAGCTCAGATGAGGAGAGGACACTGAGAGAACACTAAAGATGAGCTCATCAGCACGTCAAGTGGCCTGAAGCCATTTTAAGAGCGACACCATGAAGGTTGCTCTGACCGGAGCTGATTTCCTTCATCAAAATACAGTTAACTCATCAGTAACATATATCATCTGCCATACAGAGACAGTTCCAAGCTGCCAGTGCACAGATAATTCACTAAAGGGAGGCAGCAAGAGACTGCAGAGCAAGGAGTTGTCTCCTTGGCATTTTGACCCCAGACATCAAGGATGAAGGCAAAACTCTGGACTTACTCCACAAGAAATTGTCAAATGGATCATCAAAAATTCTACCACGATAATTGTGTATATTAGTCAAGCACATTGAAAAGGCAGGCAATGGCTGATACGTGTTCTTCAACTATAAGGTCGTGACCAGAACCAGACTGAGCTGGTGGAAACACTTCATTTCTCAAAAGCAAACAGAAGTGCCCAGAGCCACTCTGGAGTTTGCTGAAGGATTCAGCACACACTTAATGTCCTCTGGCCTTGTGAAAACACTGAACAACTGGAGAAGCTACAGAGGAAATGAGTTATCATAAGACCTGCTTTTTGGGAGGTAAAATGATGTTATTGGACTCAAACCCAAGATCTGAACTCTCATGGCAGACTCAGGCCAGCAAATCCTCACACCGAGTTTCGTGGAGCTGCCCTTCCCAGCAGGGGCAAGGCCACAGCTCGGGCTCCACGTGCAGCCCAGCAGCAGGAGCAGGAGCCTTGTCTGCTCTCCGCCAGGATACCTGCCTCTTCCATTCCTGGACAGTTGCAGTTTTCCCATATCCCTGCTATTTATTTAGGATGGTTATTTCATTCCAGGTAGATGAACTGACACGTCCAGTTATCTTCCCCCCCACACTTTTCTTTGCTCTTAGGAAACAGAAGTATAAATATTTTCTACTTGTTCCCTCACCAAATCAACCCGTCCCTCTCTGGGAAATACACAACTCAAGAACTGAGCTGCGGTAACAGCAGTTCAGGAGCCCTCAGCCCAGTTGCTGGGTTTCTAAAGCAGATCAGAATCACTGGGCCAGTGCCCCCCTTTGCCCAAACTCCCCAGGGGAGTCCCCAGGACGATGCTACAGCTCAACCACACACCACTCCAGACAGGGCTAAGAAACTACCAGGAGGCATAAAGTGTTTGAAGTAAGGATTTGTAAGTGACACTGCTTTTTTTACTTCCTGGACAGCTTTCAATTTTGGTTTAGGTCATTTCCATTACAGACTAGTCACTTTTTTTAAAAAAAAAAAAAAAAAGTAGTCAAGTTTACTTCAGCACCTGGAGTTTGAACTGCCTGATCAGGACAGCTGACCTTACAGGAGGTAAGCATGGGAGTATGATCCCCATCTACTGTACTTGGTGAAAAGTACCCGTCACTTGAGAGCTGCTTTGCAAACAGGTCCTAGCCCCCAATTCTGCAGGTACTTAACATTTCAATTCCCAAAATACTTATGAGATAGGGCTTAACAGTAAACTAAATTGTGCTGGAACCAAAGTATGAATGTGCTTTACTGGTATGGACACTGAACTCACCTGATTTCTTTCAGTCCTTCCTTCTGGATAACCTGAAGGATCTCTTTATGGCTCATAGGTGTATTAGGATATTTCTCCAGGACCTGGCAAGGAAAAGCAGATGGAGAGGAAGTTACTAATTTGCGTTTTCATTTTAACCTTAGACTGCACAGAAAGCTACTCCGAATTGTTTGGACATCTCCATGGATGCAGACGAGGAAGAACCACTGGCCTTCTCATCCCGTCACCACCCCTTCCCTGAAGGGCACAGAGACTCCAGGAGACTGGCAGAAGGACTGGCTTCAGTGCAATTCCCGAGTTTTATTTCAAAAGCACTGGCCCTAGGTAACACCTCTGTAAGAGAATTAAATGCTCCACAGCAACAGAGCGGCTTCACAGACACAAGTGCCCCTTGAGAATGCTGCAGGAATTCCCGAGGTACCTCAGACACAAAACTTCCAAAATCCAAATCCTTAACCTTTGCAGAGTTGAACCAACTACTGATCAGTCTGGTTGTAAGCATTAAAGAAGTTTTAGGAAATTTGGTGTTTAATGCTGCCAGGATTGTTTGAAAATCTCTGCACACAATTCAGGCTTAAAGTTCTTAACTATAGTCTATGAAAATTGTTAAATTCCCAAATACACTTCCCCCAGCCCAGACTCTGCACGGCCCAGTGCCAACCATCACTCACCTCCCTTTCAAGAGAGCTAAGAGGCAAAAGTCTAACCCACAGCAGGCAGGGGGATGCTGAAGGCTTCTGAAGGAAGCTGCCAGTTACTACACGTCATTTGGATATTTTAAGGAATATTCGTGCTGGGGGGGGGCTGGGCAGGAAATGCCTCGTTTCCTTCTTAATCATCCGTTTTTGACCCGTGCCCAGCACATCAACCCCTGAGTGCTGCCTCCCCTCTCCAGCCAGAGAACAGACCCACAGCACGCTCAGTAGAAAACCTACAAGTGACTTTGCAGAAGGAAATTACCCGTTTTAATTTCTCTGTTCAGCAGCCCTGCAGAATATGGGGCTTCCCTATCCCACCCCCCCACACACACACACTTTATTCCCTCCAGGAACTTCCAGTTACCCCTCTGGCTGCAGATCTACAGCTCTCTCTGGGGAGGACTTTGAGAAGACCTTGCTGAACTGCAGCATCTCCCTGCTCAGAGAAACAAAAGCCCCCATCAGCACCTCCTCCAGCTTTGCAAGCCCCAGCTGATGCCCTCAGCACCTCCAGGCTCTGGTTAAGGGATGTTAAAGCCCGACTTTCACGGCCACTTCACCTAGAACCAGGCCACCGCAGTTCAGAGAGCTCTATCAGCTCCCAGCTCCCGCTCCGAGGGGTCAGGGCGCTCTTGTACCATTAACTTGGGACAACTCCTGGAAGCTTTTCTGCAGAGGAAGCCCAGGGAGGGCAAGAAGAGCCAAGACTCTCTCAGCTCCCGCTGCCGTGTCAGCCTTTTCACTGCAGCAAGCAGAACACATCAGGAGAAAAATAAGGTAATGCTATGATCCCATTAAAAATGAACTTTAGGGCATTTACCATTTCTCACACAGAGAAATAAATAGGTGCGTTTTTCTCCTCTGACATTGTGTTTTCTTCTTGACTTTCACTACGTGGACACGTTCTCGGCAAGTCCCATCTCACCCATACCTACAGCAGCAACACCACCTCATTAATTTTGCACTAGGCAGAACCACAAAGCAAGCTAATACAGAGTTCGACCAGAGAATCTCCTCATTAAGAGCAGAGAGGAAGAAAAGCTTTTCTAATTATACCCTTGCACGCCCACAGGATGCCTCTAAGTATTTCTCCCAGGTAACCTGTTCCCGTGTCCTCCTTCCACGGGGCTTCTTCCCGTAGCTGAGCTCAGCAGGATGATGAGCCTGGCCTCCTGCCACTCCTGCGAATCGTGATGGACCTCTCCCGAGCTTTCAGAAGGTCATTCTTGAAGATCAACCAGATCTCCTGGGCTGGCATTTCTATCCTTCTACTTACTCCATTTCCCATGAGGCCTTAAACTCTCATTTCACGGCCACTGAAAGCAAAGGTGCTGCTTGTGCACCACACTTCATGTTCCCCACCAGCCCTCCCTGCTCTGCTAGATCTCCTCCAGCCAGTCTGCCCAGCACCTGGTTCAACAAGGTGTCCTCGAGCAATTCCAGAAGTCTCCAAGATGGGCTGTGCCCTGTATCACCTGGAGCTCCAGCAGATGCCAGGGCAGAGCCAGAACCAACCCACAGTCCATAGGGCTTTTCCCAGCTGCCTAGGGAGGGTTGCAGAAGACATTCATACAAAGTCAACACCTTCAGCTTAGGAACTTCCCTCACAGAAAACTGGGAGAATATTTTGAGGAAAACAAAACAAACCCAGAATCACTCCACACTTGCCTTTTTTTTTTTGAATTTTCTCTAGCCATCTGTTGTTACCTACTGTCAAGACACTATTGTGATAACAGAATTTGATTAGACAATACGACATTCTTAAAATGATAGAAACAGCCTTCAGAAAGTATCTAGAGAAGTAGGGATCCATGTATCTAACCTGCTACACAGGGATCTCAGACTTTCACTTTGGATAACTGGAAACATGGGAAGGAGAGAGAGAGAGAGAAGGATGCAGGAGGGGAAAAATATTCAAAAAGCTTAGCATTCTCCTTCTTTATCTCAAAATAATGGAAAAACCAGCACATGAAGTTGCAAATCTAACAAAATAAAGCAAGTTATGGTCAGGAAGAGAAGTACAGACTCAGAGTGTTACGTATTTTGGCGTGAACAGTGACCTGTAACACTGACACGTGTGTCAGTGCAGGAAAGGGGGTTCACGTCCACTAGTCCTAGCACATAAAATAGGCACCGAAAACCCTTCCGTCATCTGAAAGTTCAAGACAACATCAAATAGGAAAAATAAAACACAGCCACTATTGGAAAAGCACGGACAGGTCATTGTCAAAAGGCTTTTGGATCACTGGAAATATTTTATCCCGTGATTTAGGTATGGTTTAAATAGAACAAAATCACGAGAAGGGTCCAAGATCTGGGAAACACGCCTGATCCTTAACTCAGTCTAGACAAGCTCATCTGGAAAAACAGCTTTTCTGGCTGAGCAGCCACGGGTTCTTCCAACAGCAGGAGGTTTGCATGACAATTGAGACTTGTTTAGAGTGGTCAGATGCCTCCCAGAAACTTTAAAGTACACACATCTCCTGTCCAGCCTCACTGAAGACCTCTCTGGGACAAACCAGAGAGGAAGAGGTTGGGTGACCCACCCCTCAAAGTGGCCAGGGGGCTCCAAGGCACTAGTCCCAGCTTTTCCAAAGGCACGTAGCCCCCCACCAAATAACCTGAAGCAGCATGCCAAGGTCTCCAAATACCCCAAACAGGGGCCATGGAGACCTCAGTCTGCAGGAGCCACCCCACGGCAGGGCCCTTTCACACCATCACAACCCGAGTGGCACACTTTTGTCCACCACTGCCCTTAAGAAGAGGCATAGAGGCCAAGGACAGCCTGGTGGCATTAGCCCTGGTGTTGCTCCACGGCCACTGTGGCTCCCTGTGGTTTTGCTAATTTTAGCTAATCCTGCACTGTGGGATCGAAGTTTCTTGTGCTGGGGAACCACCACCCCAGTGACACGGATAAAACAAGCTTTGGCTACACAGGAGGGAGATTAACGCGCACTATCCTGGTAACAGCTGTCATCTCAGGTTCTTTAAGAAACTCCTTTAATACCACCATCTCTCAGCCTACTTAGATAAGCAGAGCAGTTCACACCTTGGGATGCAGTAATAACTCCCTGCTGCTTTACCAGCTGATCCAGAAGAACCAGGTACAAAGATTAAAGGCACTCTTAATAAAATAGATGTACTTTAATTACCTTCTCCTCTCTCTCCTGCCCTTTTAATCCCTATCACATCTTTCACCCGAGTCCTTTTTTTAGTTACTGCATGTAAATAAATAAATACTACAACCCTCTGCACAGAACTGAATTTGAGAGGCATTTTAAGTCAGGATCTACAAACTACCTCCATACTATGGATTCAGCTTGGCTTATGCTGAGCAAAGAACAAACCAGCAAGTGCTAACACCACTTATTGGAAAAACCTCATTACTTGAGCCCAACTATTACTACAGGGAAGAGTCAGTGTCCAACACTGGTGAAGCTGTGTGCCCGAGCTGGTGTCACCGCTGCTCAAATTAGGGCACCTCAGGTGTTGAAATATTTGAGCTGGCACATTGTTAACAAAATCCATTAAGAATTATCTATTTTATAGTATGCGCTGCTTTATGCCCTGAGGCTGTCCTGGTTTCTGAAAAGGTTTCCAAGAAAACAAGATCATCAGAAAGAAAAAAAAAAGGTATTTCCTAATTTCCCATCCTGGAAGAAAGGCAGGTTCCTTACTCTCACACTATTTACCCTGTAAACCTGCCACACCAGAGCAAAGTCTGGCACAGCACACATTACCAACCTCTGCTCTCCCAAGCAGCTCCGTTTTGCCCCGCTCCCCAGATGTCACCGATTTACAGGCACTGGCAAGAGCAGAAGATGGTGTCACACCTCAAATCCACAGCAAACCCACATTTTACCTGGGCTGTTTGCAGAACAAAAATTTAAAAGTAGGCTTCAATTGCATCCAAGCTGTTGAAGCAGGTATTGGAGATGCTCCTTTATTCTTTAGCAAAAGGGAAAGAACGGAGGGGGGTTAGGTTTAGGTGACCAGAGACCCAAGGCACACAAGGGAATAGGGGGAGCTGGGCCTCCTGCTGCTGCACGAAACCCTTCTCACTCCAGTATCGCTTTAAAACAGGGGCAATCCTGCAACGGGTGATAAAACCAGGGAAACACCCAAGGGGAAGACGTTCCAAGGCAAGAGACGCTATAAAAGGAAAGCAAATTTGACAGTAGAAACTGCTTCCAAGGCTCATGTCTCTTATTATGGTTTTGCTGAACGCAAGCTCAAAGTCCATCTTCTGCTTCCAGGTCCCAGGTGGAGCGACTGCAGCAGGATCCAGAGGAGCCTCCAGCTCACATCTTCTTAGGGGGGAGTTGGGAGCAGAGTACACCCCAGGTGCTGGACCTCAGAGAGGGCCCGCGGTGACCAGCAGCGATGCCTTCGGTGGGGCTGGTGGCCCCGGCATGGAGCTACGGGACAGGAGCCATCAAAGAGCTCACGCAATAAAAGCTTACAAGAATCAGTGTGCCCATGTATCAGCGTAAAGCGCAAAGAGGAGGGGTTTAAGAGTTAAAAACAAACAAACCAGCCTCTAGATACCATTACCTGGGACTGGCTGTTTTGGGAGTAGTTTGGCATGTGTTTTCCAGCATTGCTGACCCCAAACCCAAAACAACCTCCTCCCTACATCAAAGCTTTCACCTTGTTTTTAGAAATCTTTCCAGATGAAGTCAACAACCCCTCTGGCTCTCAGCCCCAGGTAAGTCCTCATGGGGAACTCCCCAGAGCCAGGGCGATTCCCACAGGTCACAGGATAACAACCACCCACCCAACGAGAGGGACGACTGTCCCCACAGTGACATTTGTGGTGCTGGACACTGGTACAGCCAAGGTTCTGCTCTGAAAATCCACCAAACTGACCCACACATCACAGAATCACACCGACCAGTGTTACCAGTGCTGTTTAATGGACATAGTAAAGAGAAACCTGAGTGTCTTGGGCCGCTATATCTCCAAAAAGTGGGAAATGTATCTCCTCTGAACTGCACCCCAAGTCTCTCCAGCGAGCAGAAATCTTTGGTTAAACAGTCACATCTCTGGACTAAGGGAGTTAAAGCCTTATGATACCTTCTCACACAACATGAGATAGACCAGAAAATCTCCCCATTTTGGGGTTTTAGTCCTTTCTTCCATCCTTTGACTGAAGAGGAGGGAAACCACAGGAAGACAGTCTTAAAGCATGAGAGGAAGACAAAGGCTAAGGCTGATATTCATCGACCGATGATTAACCAAAAACAGCTTTGGAAGAAAGCGATGAGAGCCTCAACTCACACCCTTCTTTGTGTTTTGCCTACCCTTGCTCAGTTTAGGAGGGGCTGTGACATACACTATTTCATTTAGGTTCTTTCTATCTAAAGAAGACGCAGTCTAAATTTATGGTTCCTTATATTCTGTGTTTTCCTACAGCTTCGTATTAGGAAAAGTAAAATTACTCTTCCTTTAGAGCTTATAAAGACACCGCAGTGAAGCCCCTCATGCTAGCAAAAGGTGGGAACTAACTAAGCCCACCACTGCTCTTCCCCTTCCCAGTTCCACCCGCTGCAGGTGAGCAGAGCTCTGGGCACTGGAGATGCAGATAGTGCAACACCATTTGGTTTTCCTCATACCAGAGCACCTGATGGGCACCAAGGGGCAGAAAACGCAGTTTCTGGGTACACCCCACCCATCCTCATCTCACCCCTTATCTCCACAAGGGAAAGCTCAGCACAACCAGAGGAGCCTCGGGATGTTCACGTAGGAAGCCTTGTATCTCACCATGCACCAGCCAACGTTCAGGCCTATCTCCTTGTGCTGCATCGTCTGCAGAAGCCCTGTCAGGTAGCCCCATCCCCACGGCAATACTCTCCCGTTATTACTATTCCCAATGGTTACACGAAGCTTTCTAAAAAAAGGTGTCTCTGTCACCCAGCTCCACAGCAGTCAGTGCTCCAAAGGGCCAGAGCACCTCTGCTTCTCTGCCAGGCCAGAGAACCTGGCAGAGAACCCAGCAGAGAACCCAGCAGAGCTCAAGGCCTCCAGATGCCAACAGCCCACTCCCTCCTGGCTAAAGCCACCCAACAGGAATTGGCTTAACCTAACACCTTGCTCTTCCTGGCAAGGGTAGGCAAAACACAAAGGTGTGAGTTGAGGCTCTCATCGCTTTCTTCCAAAGCTGTTTTCGGTTAATCATCGGTCAATGAATGTCAGCCTTAGCCTTTGTCTTCCCCTCACGCTTTAAGAAGCAACCTATGATTCCCAATTCCCTCTTCCACATCTCGCATCCCAAGCCCCTACATTTTACCAAGAATAAAACTGTAGCTTCTGGGAGCGTGCCCACAAACACCAGCAGGAACAGCAAAGGAAAAAAAAAAAAGCAATTCTGGCCAAGCCATTTTGGTCTTGTCTGTCAGCAAGTCCTCCCCCGCCTCTCCGTGTCCCCACTGCCCTGCTTCGCTATTTGTGGCTCTTGAAAGCTGCAAGAATAGGATTTTCCCAATTCAGCTCAGCTTTCAACACTTCTGCAGCAAGAATGTCTATGGTTCTCATTATGGTCTGGTATTTTACTGACAGAACAGAGATGTTAAGTTTCAGAAAGACTAACAGCACCCATGTTCAGTTTGTTGAAGCACCACACAACCACTTTCCCCATCCCAAACGTGCCACACCACCAAGTTATCCATGAGGGACTTGGGTCTCTTTAGTCTGGAGAAGAGAAGGCTGAGGGGGGATCTGAT
>JAOXJM010000023.1:118524370-118537874 GCA_026413425.1 Tringa solitaria | reverse complement strand
AGGGTGGCAGAGCCCTGGAAGAGGCTGCCCAGAGAGGTGGTGGAGTCTCCGTCTCGGGAGACATTCAAACCCCACCTGGACACATTCTTGTGCACCCTGCTCTGGCAGGGGGTTGGACTGGATGGTCTCCAGAAGTCCCTTCCAACCCCATATCATTCTGTGCTTCTGTGATCTTTCCAGCTTTGAACACCAAAATGAGAAAAGCTAACAGAAAACCGTACTGTTGGAGAATACAAGCTGGAGCCAAGGCTTTGAACGCTTCCACTGCTCTGTCCCCCCCCAGCAGATTACATCGGGAACGACCTCCTCCCAGTTGGTTCCCACACCAGGTCTTCAGGAAAATCGGCAATTGCAGCCCAAACCCAAGGGTTTAGCACTGATCCCTGGGCAAAGACAGATGGATGTTATGACAGGGAACCCACTCCATTTATCGTATGAAATTAATCAACACCTTCATTCATAGGGACCAAGGTTCAAGGCTCATTAACAGCTTCCAAGCACTCTCAGGGCAGGGAATTAGCATGCGCCTCGCCGAAAACACAGGCTGCACTGAATCATTCATGAACACAGGAGCCGAAACCCTTGGTAAGGGAATTAAAAAAAGACATCCCCTCCCCCAGATCCCTGCAGCACAAAACCACTCTTACTGGGCCATACTGTTAAGTTTCCTTTTACAGCTCACCCTTTCCCAGCAGCGAGAGTTGGCCGCACTTCCCAATTTAAGAAAGCTCTAAGTGATCAGTTCTGCCCGAGCAACTGCGAGTGGGTACCACACCGGTATGCAAAATTGTGTAGGATAAAAGCCTCCTGGAAACTTGCATTCAAAGTGGTTGGGGTTTTTTGTGTTTTGTTTTGGTTTGGGTTTTTGTTGTTTTTCCCCTGTTTGTTTGTTTTAAGTGGTTTTGTTTATGTTTTACAGCAATCTGTCCACTGAGGTTTGAGCAAGAGATTCTCTCAGACCAGATACCAAAGAGCACCTTAGTCCATTGGCGTTTTCAGCAAGCTTTGGTAAAAACGCCCTTTGGAATTCTTGCCATTGATTATTCCCTTACAGAAAGGGGGAATTAAAAACGGGCAACCTAATGCTGTAAAGGTAATCATCACTTACACTTGGGGCTTCTTCCTGGAAATAGGATTTAAACTTCATGAAAGCCATGAATCTGCAGCAACTCGGAGATTTCTCGGCTGAGTGCCCCACATGCTCTGGAGGGGCAACGTCTGCTCATGGGCTCACACCTCAACCTTGTATCCAGCGGGGACCTCCTACCTCCTGGCCATGGCCTTCTCAGCGGAGAATCTCAGCCACAGGAGCCAGCAATAGCTGCACGTTTCCTTACACGCTCCTTCAGCCAGAAGCAATCTTTACGCAGCACAAACCTTACCCAGAGAAGCAGCTCGGCTATAAAAGCCCCAAGTGTACGTGGAATTCCCCTGGGGCAGGGGGACAAACACCCACTCGCTCGGGCAGCGAGGAGAGGAGCCGAGAGGGGCACTGAAGGACTTGACCTACATTGCAATATCTTCTCCCCTCATCCAATTAGCCAAATGCTATTCGAGGTTTTAACCAGAAATGAGGTCAAGAAGGAATGGACAATTCCACGCTACAAAGAAACCAAGTGCCATTAAATGCCGGTGCACGTTACCATTTTATGCAGCATTTGAGACTGGAGCGTTTTAAAATGTGCTTGAAGGGGAGTGTGAAGAGGCAAGATCCAAGGGTCACAGGGACCCAGGTCATGGGTCATGGGGCTAAAGTCGTGTATCACTAGTCAGCAGACACAGGAACCAAAATTTGAGTATTTCATGTATTTATGACCATTTCATTTCAAGGATCCGGCTGAGAGGAAAAACTGCTTCTTCAAATAAATAATTTCTGGATTTGTGAAAAAACTTGTCCAAGGGAAGACAGGACTATCCTGCAGACCACCCTGTGCTCCCACCCGGATGCCCAATGAGCTCAGCTTTAAGTGCAGACAGAAGAGTTTGAGTGAAGCTTGAGAGGATTACATCAGCCTCAAAGGCTGGGAGGGACAGATTTTTGTGGGTATAACCAACATCCCTACAAAATAACTCAAAGCTTCTGGACTTGAAGCTTCTATCTCTGCATGTAGATAAGGTTTGAGAAGGCTGAGGTTCTACAGCAGCGATCTAAAAGCGATGCAAGAAAGTCACAATTATTAGCAAGAAACAATTAAGCAAGACTTGCTGAACTCCTCCTGGCTGTACATTTTGGCTCCCACACATGGCGTGAGAGCTCAGGGTTTGGAAGCAAAATACTAAAAAGTTGTCATTTTTGCACATATATATGTGCATATATCTGCTTTCTCTCAAGTATAAATTATCTTAAGCTCCCAAGAAGTATTTGTGGAAGCTAAATTACTAAGTTTAGCGAAACGTAGGCATGACTACAGGGCTTAGAGCAAGGAGAGCCTGGGACCCACGGCAAGGTGGTGCAGGTCGCTGCTTCCCAACAAGAAGGTAAATGGCAAGGCACCCGGAGAGCAAACACCGGCGAGGCCAGAGTCCCAGAGCCCGTGCGTGGCAGCCCGACGAGGAAGTCTCAAGAATAAACAGTCCTGGGACAGTCACCACGGGCAAAGAGCTGCAGCCAGCCCCTGACCCGGGCTGCGAGGAGGAGCGCTCAGCATTTGCACGGGAGAGCATAAAGCAGGGGCGTGTGAAACCCAACGAGAGCCACGACCAAACTTAGACAAGTTATTTTACTTCACTCGCTGCCAAGAAACCGCGTGTGTCTCAAGTGACCGAACGTCCTGTTGAAACCCTGAACTTGGGTGAGCTGAAGCCCCCGGGCTGGTGCCGAGAGCTGGCCCCGCACCTGCGGCACATCTCCCTTCCCCCAGGCTGCACAGCCACCTCTGCCCGCAAAGTGGGAAACAGGATCAGGGCTCTAATCCGAGCTAAAAATAGGCTTACCTTTAAAAAAAGAACGAAAAAAACCACCACACACAGAGCCAAGGGTTTTACCATTGAGTTTGCCAAGCAGCTTCACACGCTCCTGTGGCAGCGGAGAGGGCAGAGCTCACACACACCTCCCTGGAACAGCTTCTAATCCAGCCTTTGACTTGCAAATATCACAGGGGACCCGCAGGAAGCAGGGAACAGCATCTCCTGGGGGTGCCAGCATCTCCTGGGGTCCTGCCCAGGCTCATCCTTCTGCTAAGGCAGGGAGGGGGAGAGTCCACAAAAGACAGTAAGAACCAAGTGTTTATGACAGCACCTGGCACAGCCAAAAATCAGCAATGTTGCATGGTGTATTTTCATGGATTCATTAATATTTAAGATACTGTACTTCTCTGCAGGTTCTACCATCCGATGGAATAAGGTCTGAATGCAGCATGATCGCTATTTAAGATCTTACACACTCATTACAGGCCGATTTTCAAACACAAGGAACACGCTGGGAGTCATGGCAGCTATTTCTACGCCGTGTATCAGAGCTCGGGTGCTCAGGGCCAACAACCACACATTCGGGGTGATCTGGAAAGATCAGCTCCATGTACACTCCTGGTTACCAGAGGTGAGACAGCAAACCTTCTGCAACAGCACTGGCAAAGCCATCAGAGATTGTTCTGGCTGGAGAGGTACTCACCAATCTCCAAGTGAGAAGTGTCCTCAGCCATGAGCATCATTGCACTGATGGTACTTTGGTTGAGCTGGTGCATTTAAACACCCTGAAGTCACCAGAACATACACCAATCGAGTATTATTGGTTACCAACCATGAGAAAAACCTTATTTATAGCAACATTTAAGAACTCTACCTTCTTCTAATAATTAAGAGTGTTTAAAAAAAAAAAACAAATCAGAGTACCAGAAAAACATCAATACTACTTCAGCTTTTAAAACGTGTCCTCCCATAACTAGAGCCAGGACAGGATTATCAATCTTTTTTCCTGCAGTAAAACAGTTGCCACCTTTTATGTTCTTTTCTCCCTGCTGGAAAAAGGGGCTCTTTCCCATTTCAGCTTCTACATTGGTTAGAAAGCTGGAGCAGAGACACCATGGGGAATTCGTATCCTACTGACCTGAGGTGAGGACTAACACTATGGGCCTTCCCTCGAGTTGGAGGTTGATGATGAAGAGATTCATCTCGCTAATCATCCCTTCTGAAGGGAAACCTCTCAGAACAGCACTGGCTGCTGAAAGACCGTTTCAGTGACCTTATGAGAGTCCCACGAGACAAACACCGACTTCTTCCCAGCAGCAAGGATGGGATCTAACCTCTGGTGGGGGTTAAGGAGAGCTGAATTAATTCTGACTGATACACCGATGGGAACACTTGGGAGAGGCAAAGACTGTGCTCTGTGAGAATGACTGACCATTCACCCCACCACAGCTTCTGAGGCTGCACAAGCCCCCGCTGCCAGGAACACCAGCCTGACACAGCTCTTCAGCGGCCACAAATCCCCAACGTGCTCCAGTTGTGCATCACGAGCCAGAAAGCAGAAGGGAAAAGAGGAGTACATGGGCTTTGCTGGTCCGGGTGGCTGACGTATCGGGATGGAGGATAGACTGTGCTCAGGAAAAGCTTCCAAACAGCAAAACTGCAAACCATAAAAAGATAATGACCTTTATTGCTGCATCTTGCAAAAGGGTTAAGAGCAAATTCAAGTTTCCCCACACAGAAAGCAGAGAAGAAAGAATTCTTCCCAGCAGAACACAAATGGCATCACCTGCCAGGAAAGGTACAAGGACATTATTACAAAGTGTTCTTATCAAATTAATTCTAAATTCAGAATGCAGTAAAACACAAGTAAGCACGCTCAGACTCCAGCAGAGCCTGTGCAGGCCTTAGAAGGCAAGTCGGTGTCTAATATCCATGAAGCCACTGCAAACAGTTTTAGGAGAGCATATCATTATCAGCAGTGGCATGGCAGTATTTTGTGGTTTTAAAAATAAAGATTTAACCCACTCCAAAGAGAGGAGTTCAGAAGGTCAGTTCCTGCCCTGAGGTTGCATCACTGCAATGGCATCAGCAGGGTTTCCTGGCTGGAAGCAACCAGTCACCACATCACTTTGGCCTGGAGCGAACAAAAACGCACTTAACGAGGATGTACTTAGATGGAACTACTGTGGAATCACACACAAATCAAAATATCCTCCAGATGTGAGGCAGAGCTCGTGCTCCCATCAAAGCATCACACACAGGTAGGAGCCGTTGCCCTTGGTCTGACTGAGCTCTCTCGTGCTCTCAGGTTCTTGCAGGTAAATGTACCTGGAGACAGAAGCACAGGAAACCTCCCGCAGAGCTGGCAAACCAACCCTGAGAAGATCCCGTGGCTGGTGACAGCAGTCATGTTTTAGAAGCACAGGAAGAATTAGACCAAATATCTTGGCTGTTCTTGGCCCTCTATTTTTACTCCTCCAAACAGTTTGAGCTAACCACATAAGCGGGGAACATGACAATCATAGAAAAAAACCAAATACATCAAGCATCCGCTTCTGGTGTGTTTTAAGACAGACTCTAAACAATGCATGGACACGCAGAACTGAGCCAAAGAGTGACAGGATGATCTTCCTTCAGCATCAGAGTAATTTGGGCAGTAAGACCCACCTGCCACGGCATTCTAGTTGTCTAGCTCTGCTCAGGAGAGGACTCACGATGCTGGCTCTCCGCTGGCTCCATCCCCGTGCTCCAGCTCACTGCAGAGCAGCTGCTGGAGAAGGCACTGGGTTCTCTTCGGGTGAAAAGCCTTTGGGGTCCCAGCAGACCCAGCACAGGACAGGCAGCAGCAGAAGCCCAGCCCCGTGGGTCAGAGCAGAGCCACCTCGACGCAAAACCCTGCAGCAGACCCAGCGCTGACATCGAGTCCTCCTCACCACCGGTTTCCCTCCGCAGGGCGATTTTATCACGGCGTGTTACTTGCTGATGTGAACAGCACTTGGTGCACAGAAACACAGACTGCACAGCACTTGGTGCACGAGCACCAAGTATTTGAATTGCCCTCTTTTTGTAGGAAACGCTTGTGTGATACCCAGAGTCCAACTACACTTCAGTAAAAGACGATCCTTGCATTTCTTTAGGACACCAGACAAGGTGTTGGTTACACAGTGGGTACCTTCATCTTAACCACCTTTTGCAGATGCCACAAAGACTATATCCGGGAAACAAAACGGGCTTTTGTTTGAGGAGGTTCTCATCTGGAGAAGCCTTGCACAGAAAATGCTCAAGACCTGCTCACACATCTGCACTTCTCAGCGGCTTCAAACGGAGACCACAGGTTTTGCAGAAAAGCCATGTCAAAGCTCTGGCAGCTGCAGAGACAAGCTCACTCAAGGAAGTCTGCGTGATCCCTTCAAACCCTTCCCTGCTAAAATAACGTTAACGAGACAGACCAAGCAAAAGTACATCCAAGCTCCAAATTAGAATTAACATCTAAACTGCATTTATTATTTTAAACAAGAATAAAGAAAACGTGTTCAAGATCCTTCAGCACCACTGAAGTTTCCTGCAGGAACAGAGAACAAGGGGAACAGTCGCCCCAAGGCTTCGGCTCCGAGCAGGAACACGAGCTGGGACTTGGAAAATCACTTTTAAAATGGCAGGCAAATAATTGGATTACTGTGGTTGGAAGAACAGCAGAGTCTGTAGTCTGCTGGTCGGCTACAGCAATTAAAGTGGATTTCTCTTCCACCTCAGCCTTTCCAACTTCTATTGCTGTATCAGAAGGAATTTTTTAAGCCTCCATTTGTCTCCTAGAGATTCCCAAGAGGAGTTTAAGGTAACTTTCAGTTCACTGGAAGTTCTAGCATCGAGGAGAGCAGATACCAGAGGATACAACCCACACTGGGCCAAAACAGAATTCACATTTGCAGAGCAATTACTGACTTTCCTGTAAAGTCCTTAAAAAAAAAAAAACTTAAAAAAAGCAGGAAAAATACATCCAAGCGTTGTGGTCGATAAGAGATGTGTATGAGTAAGTAGAGAAGAAAACTGCAGTTCTCTATCACCGTGTGACAAAGTTTGTGCCAACTTTTGTTTGGTTTTGCGCAGCCATGAGTCTCTCTCCCTGGAAACCCTGCCAGGGTGCCTTCCTGGCTGGCACACATGTACATGCCTCACATGGCAGGGGGACGCCGTGCGATGGCTTGGTCACCAGAGCCATGGCTACCAACCGCACCGTGCCCGGCCCGCAGGAGTCTCTGCGGTGGGAGCAGGTCTTGTACCTGGACACAGGCTGAGAACCGTGCAGGAAGCTGGGATAATACTTAGGGGATTAAAATAAATAAATAAATAAATAAAACCACCACCAAAAAACTTAATACACAGCAACAACCCCCTCCGAAAAAAAAAAATAAATCCAGGAAACCTTACCAGCTTCAACTCTCAGCTCATTTCACAAGCTTTGATTAATCATTTAACCTTCTACAGTGCCACCTTCTTCAATACCTTGCCAAAAAGTGTCCAGCCAGTTCTAGGATTCACCAGGAAGGGCCTGCCGTGCTCCAAATCAGCCTCCAGACTGAGCCATCAGACCCCTGAAGGACTGGTGACATGAAGAAACCCACCTGGGACATCCCATGCGCTTGGTACCCAGTTAAACTGAGTATCTGCCAGCACACCCCATTCAGCTCCACCAGCCACCATCCTCTACTAGGCTGATCAGGCCCTCAAACTGATGGTTTACAGAATCCTCTGAATTTCTGCATATTTTTGCAGCAGTCTTGGAACCTTTGCGGATTTTGAAGTTGGTCCATACGTGTGAGCAAGTGGACTCAGGTACTTGTAGACAAACGGGCAACTTCTACAGCTTGGATCCTTCCACCCGCTCTTCTGCAAACATCTTTTAACAGAAAGCAGGGAAAAATGGCATCCCTCAAACACCTCACCCCATCACCCCCCAAAAAACTGCACCTTAATGAGAAGGACAGTCTTAACAAAGTCAGCTCCAAGAGCAGGCCATTTGTTTCCCTAACAAATAACCTTTCTACTGGATTTCAGCTTCTGACCTCACTAGGGCAGCTCCTGTTGGCCACGCAGACGGGCCTGTGAACACCAGATGGGACGGTGCGTCCCGCGCTATTGGTTTGGGAGATGACACATCTTTTCATTTTAATTCCTCAGATGACACAAGGGATGCAAACAAACCCCTACAGCAAGAGAGGACCTGAGTTCACATCGCAAGAGCTGCCCAGCAGCCCCCAGCATCACGACAGGACTCACACTGGGACACCTGTTCCTTCAGAGATGTCCACCACACCAGGTTCAGGCTCTGAGCTTTCCCAAGGGCATTCTCACACTGGATTTCCTCCCTCCAAAGCCAACAAAGTCGGTTTGACCCAAAAGGAAACCATCACACAGGAAAAAACACGGCTGCAGCAGGTCCCTCTCACAAACTGTGTTTAGTGTTCCTGGATGACCCGGCCAAGGAGTGTTCACAGCCACCACCTCCAGCCCCACCACCAGCTGTACAGCAGAAAACTGTTTCGCCAGGTCACACACGGGGAATTCCCATGAAAAACAAACACCAAATGTCCTCAAACCGGGCACGTGACAGCATACATTTTCCTCCCCACAAACAAAGCACAAAGACAGCCTGTGTGTGGCTCCTGTCCAGGGACGGGGCTTCTTGTCTAAAGTCCGAAAAGGCCACTAACGTGGCACAACAGCCCATTTGCTGCCACACTCCACCACAGAGCCACCGTGCCCCTGTCCCGCTCAGTTTGGCAAAGACTGTGTTAGACACAGGTAAGAGGAAAAGCAACACCTAGTAACGACTCCGAGACCCGAGCAAAGCGAAGGGCAGAACTTCTCTGCTGCACAACCAAAGCCCCGGTGCCACACGCAACGTGGCATCTGCCCCCCCTCACCCGCAGCCCCCGGGAAGCTCAGTGCTACAACGAGAGCGTTCACCCAAACCAGGCTAATGCAAGAACCACTGAATATTTGTCCTCGTCCACCTGCAGCGGCTGAAAAGGCATCGGTTACAGTTGTCTGACAACCCCTGGGTGGCCACAGCCGCGTGTTTCGCTCTGCAGAGGCACCAGCCCGGCTGTCCCCACTGCCAGGTTAGTACAAGGTCACTGGCACAGGTCCGAATGCGAGAGCACAACCTGAGCCCCGACACCAGCTCCAGAAGGAGCCCGGGCCAGCGTGCCAAAGGGACTGCAAACCCCTCACCCCCTTAACGGAGGGAGGTCCAGCAGCACAGGCACCCATGGATTCTGCCAGGTGGCCACGGGGCCAGACAAGCAGCCCTAAAACTCAGGTTTACCAGCACAGACACGATCTGCCTCTTCCAGTCTTCAGCAGAACAGAGAAATCATCTCTTTTCTCTAGACACACTGTCCCATTGGTGCGTCTCTGCAGTTCGGTTGCTCCAAACAGTATCTGAAGAGTTTACTCCAGGTTAGAGACATATACAGTGTATTTACCTTAAAATTGTGTGCTATTATCTTAAAACTTGTGTACTGTATACTGTCAGCTTCTTACCTCAATGAAGCTTTTTACTTTAACGGCGGGGACACCCAGCCGTTGTCCCAAGAAAAGTCACAAGTTAACAGCCATCTGCAGCTGCAAATTTACTGAATGAGCCAGGAAATAAGAAAAAGGTTGTTTATCAACAGTAACTTCCTCCCTGAGCGCGCTGCCCGCACGGGGCACCCTTTCCTTACCCACACTGCAATTCTGCTCCAATTACTAGCCCTAGACGTCCAAGAGCAAGCCCAGCCTGTGTCCCACTGCATCCCCCTTCCCCATGTACCTCCCCGAGGTCCTCCTACCAAACCGAAAGGCCGCACTTCTGAGGCTGGAAACAAGGTGGTGAGCGAACACTGAAGCACTACACCAGAGTGAGCTAATTCTAGTAGATATTACCTTGGTGCCCTCCCCTCCCCACGTTCCCATCACCTCCCTTGCACTGGGGGACGCCCAATCCCAAATTCCTGGTTGGGAAAGCTAAACTGGCACAAAGCCAGACCGGCACTCTAATAATGAGGATAGGTTTTTGCTGGTTTGACTCTCTGACCTACCCCGGAGCAGCAGCAGAGAGGCGACAGGGCCAGCGAGGAGGCAGAGGGGGGACAGAATTGCCGCAGAAACTTCAGCCACGACGCTCTTCGGGGCAGTTTGCCAGGACGAGCAGGTCCCACAGCCAAAACCCACAGCCCCTGGCCCCTTCCCCTGCAGCTCCATGCTGAGCTGTGACTACCGGGCCCCCGCCGCCCCACAGTGAGCAAAGAACTAACTCTGCAGAAGGGCGCAGAGATGCAAGACCACGCTGGAGACAACGCAGAAGGATTCTCCAGCTTGAGGGAAGGTTTGCGTTACCTTTCAGGAGCAGCAGAACATGGTACCTGAGAGCTGCCTCATTTCTTAACTTGGCTTTATTATAAACCTACAAACTTCAGCCACGGGCAGCTGAGAAGCCAACACGAGCACGCAGGCTGGGACAGGAATCAAAAGGCATTATTTCAAACCAAAAAACGCAGGGAAGCTTTTTGAAGATTGGCATTGGACTTGGACCAGAATATTTTAACATTCCCGCTGAGTATACAAATAGAAATATTTGCCAAAACTGTGGTTTTGGTAAGCATTTGCTCATCTTTCCCTAGTTTGGGCTGCCCCTGCCACGAATCCAGGTGTGCAACCCAGGGTAATGCACAGCCTTTGGTTTTGATACTTTTCAGTGCAGCTTCTCTCAATAAGTGTTTTAGCCTTTAAGTGGATTCTGGAAGAGATCAGTGGATGAACAGCAGTGCACACAGGCTGGAAAAGAGCTGGTCCCACTTCCACCCTACACTGGAGACTCTGCCACTCTTTTTTCAAAACAAATTGTTAAAAAAAAAAAGAGATACAGAAAACCATATACAGAGAAACCAGTGTTCGCCTGCAGAAGAGAATCTTATATTCTTAAAATAGTTAACTGCAGCATGTCTCCCAAAAGAAGAGCAGCTCTTTTGATACCGTTCAAACTGTAAATACAAAGTTCAAATAAATTACTATTTATGAAAATACTGCTTGCAAGTCTCTGCCACAGATGCCTATTTACATTTGCTTTCCAGCCAGGCTTTTCAAGTCTTGTCTTAACAGATACCCCTCTCAGAATGGCTAGGATAGAACCCGAACTCCTCCCCCTCTCCATTGGGTGGATTTGAATCCGCGCCGCAAACGCAGGTCTCGCAGGAGCAGGGGCTGTACTTTCACAACTCAAGGCTTCTGCTCAGCTCCCGCAGGTTGCACTTGTTTTAGTTGTCAGTTTCCTCTCTCACGCTTGTCCCACTACTCAACTTCCCCTTTCTCTTGTCCACCCTCTAAGGTGCCTGCCCTGCACCGAAACTACTGTAAGTGCCTCTTGAAAACACTACAGTAACAACGACTGCCAAACTAGGAGTATAAAAAATTCTCCTTTTAGGGTTCACAACTCGCTACCTGACCTGAGACAGTTCAGCACCTCCTACTGCAACAAGTTCTGCCGCGTGAAAAGACACCGATACACTCAGAGTACCGAAAAAAACCCCATTGCATCTGTCTGCTAATATTATTTACACCCTCGTTAATCACGGCGTTTTGCAAACACAAAGAGGTAATCCCTCCCCCACAAACCTTCCCATATAAGTTTGTGCCCCGACACATTAAGCAACCGGAGAACAGGTCAAAAGTAAATAAATAAACAAATAAAAAACCCCAAACGCGGTCTAGGCGAGTGCCCGGCGTGGGCCCAGAGCTGCGGGCAGAGCCCGGCCAGCAACGGGCACACCCCGAGCGGCACCTCGCCCCTTCCCACCCCGCCGCCTGCCCCTGCGGCCCCGCAGGCCCGGCCTGCGCCCACCCCAGGCTCCCAGAGGGGCCGGGCACCACGGCAGCGGCCGTTCCCCCCGCGGCAGGAGGGAGCCGACGCCACCCGGAGCGGCCCGGAGGCCTCTGACCCGCCCCAGCGGCCTCCCCCGGCCTCCAGGCCCCGCGTACCGTCCGGGCGGCCTCTGCCCAGGTCCTGCCCTTCTTCCTGCGGCCCTTCTCCCTCATGTCGGACGCGACGGGACGCAGCTGACTACGAGGTACCCTGGGGGGGGTGGGCGGGGGGTTCCGTCCGCCCGGGAGAGGAGGCGGGGAGGGGGGCCCCTAAGCGCGGAGAGCCCCGACGGCGGCGGCCCCTTCACCCGCCGCCGCTGCCATATTGGGATCCTACTGTAAAGGGCCCCGGTCATGTGACCCCGCCCGCGTGACTCCACCTACTGTACGGGCGGCGGGGAGGGGGCCGGCCCCGCCCACCCCGGCCCGGCGCGTGCGCAGTCCCCGCCCCGCCGCGGCTGCCAAAGGGCGCGGTCCCGCCCCCGCCCCCGTCAGGCTGAGAGGAAAATGGCGGCGGGGTCTCCTCAGGGCGGCCCGGTCTCTTCAGGGCGGTCCGCAGCTTTTCTCCTCACTCCCAGCCGCCACGGTGGCCTCGCCGGCGACAGCGATCCCGCCTGCTCGCCGCCACCAGCTCGCAGGGCTGCCCCCCTCACTGCCTGCGGTCGGCAGTCGCCGTGGGGTGGCCACCAGCCCCCTCTCACTCAGTGCCACCGCTGCCACCCACATCCCTGTCTCCACCACCCCTGTCCTCACGCCGGCTTGAGTTCTCCCCTCTGCATCTGAACCCTGCGCCGGGTGACCGTTTAGAAGTTCAAAAACGGTTTCTGAGCCAAACGTGGCTTAATTTGCACCGTTGATGTAAGAGCCCACTGATGCGGAGACTTTGATCAGCAGATTCTGGGCAGAATTCTACCTTGGAATATACCCCCCTTCATCAGGAAGGACGGGAGCGGGTGTGTAAAATCCCTAATATCGCAGCTTTCCTCTCGATCAAATGGACCTCTCCCCCAGGCTGGCACACGCTGCTCCTCAGTCACTGCAAAACCCTTCTCCAATGCCCTGATTATATCCATCCATTTTCCTTTCATCATTTCCTAATCCCAAATCGCTATTCCCCATGTAGCTCTTCGCTGCCTCTCACCGTGTTAAAAATGAGGCCCCTTCTCTTCAAAAGCTTTCACACCCCACCCTGCTTACCATCTACCACTGGGCTATTTCCCCAAATCCGCTGGGTTTGTAACGCCAGCCTCCGCTGCCCGCTTGATTGATTTTCAAACCAGTGTATTCCTGTGCCGTAAAACGTCACCTTGGTCCCCTATAGCTGTCCCTCGTCTCTTGTGCTTAGACAGCCGCTGCCCCCCACGCTCCTGCTGTATTTCCGAGGCCACAGGGCTCTATGACCAAGAGGAGGTCTGAATTCTGCAATGTGAGGAGCGAGTTCATATCATTTGAGACGGTGCGTTGAAAAGCCAGCCCTTCGTTCACGTGTCTCACAGCCCTGAGCCGCCGACCGTTCATCTCCCCATTTTCAGCCAGCTGAAAGCTGCTGCTGAGCCAAGAATTCACCAATTTTCTCCTGCACGTCTCGTTCCAAATCAGGCCCATAAAGTTCCCGACCTTCCTTTCGTCCTGATCAACACCAGGTTGCTCCAAGCCCCATCCAGCCTGGCCTTGAGCCCCTCCAGGGATGGGG
>JAOXJM010000023.1:118446966-118457943 GCA_026413425.1 Tringa solitaria | reverse complement strand
TAAGGAGTTTGAATTGGTGGAACAAGAAGGGAGTGCTCTGCGTTTCTGCGCTGCAGCAGGTCGTCGTTACGGAAGTTGGGGAGGCAGAGAGAGAGCTTCTGGGCTCTTCTTCAGCTTCCAACTCTTTATTGACTGGCGGAATCTTTTTTATGACCTCCAAGACTCAGTACCCGCCTCTGACAAAGCTAATGCTTTTCCTGAATGAGTCTACTTCCCTTTATTTATGTGTTTTCTGTCTTGTCAATCTGCTGAGTATAAACTAGCCAGGGTAAGTGTTAACTTGAATCTTATTTTATGTAACTCGAGGAGAAAATTACTGCTACAGAAAGAAGTGATAAATTTTCTGTTTCATAAATAGCAGGAGTTTGTGCAAAAGCAGATTCGATTGCCTTATTTATTTTCTAGCTGGGAAATACAAGTAGGCTAAGGCATGCATGAGAACTGAGCTAATCGGCTGTGATTGAACTTGAACATTCTTAGAGCACATGCTCGGTGGTTTAGAGTAGAATTCCAATTAGTTGTCAATTTTTGAGCAGACTGACAGCTTGTTGGAGACCAGACCTTTGCTTTCCATGACTTTTAGTTGGGGGACCTCATGGGCTTTGGTGACAAAAGGGGTTTAGAGGGAGCAATGGCTGCTTCATGTGACACCCTCCAGAAAATCTGTGCTGGTAAAGGTCCTGACAGAGCTCTGCTACCTGGGCCAGAGTTTATTGAGTATATTGGAAAATGAAAGATGTAATGGCAGAGAATTAAATCAAGCCTCAGACCTAGAATTAACGGACACTAAGCAGAGATTATTGCTCATGGGAAGAACTCTCAAGTGAGTACTGTTTCTTCCTAGAGCTTCATTTCCTTTTTCTTTTTTTTTTCCTGTACTACCTTGTGAATAAAAACCTTATTGTCTCCCTTGTCTCTTGGTATGCATAAAACATCACTAAAGTAGTTCCTTTGTTCATTTTCTTTTGTTTTGTTTGTGGGAGCCTTGTGTAAGGTTTAACTGCTGGAATAACAAAATGAGAAAGTTTCTTTTTTACTGGAAGAAATAAGTGCTTGTGCAGAAACCGTGCGTGGTTTGGTGGACCTCGGTGGCAGCGGAGGTGGTGTCAACAGGAAGCTTCAGTTTTCTTTCTGAGCAGAGATTTTTTACATGTAAATTTGCAATGTGCTTGCAGATACGGAGGGCTGCCTGACCCTGTGTGTAGTTAGACCTCGTGAGACAAAAGGGCTTATAAAGGAGGTGAAGGTGGCTGGGGAGGGGAGGATGAGAGGGCTTCGTAGCTGGTTCTGGCCTGAGAAATGGCTTCTGTCCGTGTTGCACGTGCCCACGGGAGACTCTCTGGGATCCCAGTTCTAGTCTGATTGGCGTGAGCGCTGGGTAGACTCCCCGCACCCAAAATTCTGCTTTGAACACATCGACTGGTTTGATGCTGAAGTTAAATGTGCTGGATTCTTAGGTGTTGGAAACGACTGTCACTTGATACCCAGAACCTGGTGTCTGCATCCATTTTATTGGGAAATGGTCCTTGCCCTGATTATCTCTTGAACTTTGCCCGGGCCCTGATATGGAGGGTGCCAGCTCTCGAATCAAACCCGTGCCACCAACGCCTCTCCCACTGGCTGAAGTTCTGCTCCTGGGATCTTCCCGTGCCACCAGTGCACTCGCGGCTGGATGTGGCCATCGCGTGTTCTTCAGCGATTAACGTGGAGGCGTCACGGGGGCATGGCTGCGGCAGGTGAAGAGCTTCCCCGGTGCCCCCTACCCTCTTGCTTTGGCAGAGGTAGAAAACCGTGTGGGTTTTCTGTGCCACCTCAGCCATCTCCATCGATGTAAATTGCCAGTAGTCCACTTGTTAATCACCCAGAAGTGTGGCTTGAGCTGAGGCATGAACGCCTGTGCCACCATCGCTCCCTCTGGACATGGAGGAGGATGTGATGCCTTTCAAGGAAAGGTTACTAGAAACCAGGCTGTTTTGAGCTCTCGTGGATTTAGCTTTCGTTCGTTAAAGCATCTTTCCCTACAGACCTCCAGTCAGGCACCTCTAATTAATGTTTTTAAGCTCTTGTATCTTAGTTCTTCCCTTGAAGGAGTCATTATTTTCACTTAACAGGAAAGTTGTGTTTTCTACTGATCTTTGCAAAGAAACTTAATTACTACCTTTTTACTTTACAGATCAGTATTTAAATGTACACAGTAGATAGAGTAAGGGAGCTGGAACTTGAGATAGATGTAAAATCCTTAGTTAATCACTGTCCATACCACTCTTTAATGAGGCAGTGCCATTTTAAAGTGCTTTCCAGTGGGTACATGTGGTGGGACCTCAGTTGCGATGGTGTGCTGAATGGTAACGGTGCCTTTCTTACCTCTGATTATTTGGATTTGCTCTTTCAATTCCAGGTATGGGGATGAACAGCACTTCACCTTGTAATCAATCTATTAAACATCTCAACAATGCCACTTGAGGAGAAGCAGCTTGATGGAATTCTTGCTGTGTTGATAGTGTTCACTTCCTTACAGCCTTGTGGCTTCTGAGACCTAAATGCGTGGGCATAATCTGAATTTAAAAAAAGGAAAAGGAAAGTCTTACTGCCTGTGTTCCAGCTGATGTAAAGAGTTGAGTCTGCAAATACCCAGTGCATAGCGGCAAGGAAATGGACTTCTTTCCGTTGGAGAGGAGTAGAGTAGTCACCTAAGGAACAGGCGAGACAGCCTCAAGTGTTGCCAGGGGAGATTTAGGATGGATATTGAGAACAATTTCTTCATGGAAAGGGTTGTGAAGCCTTGGAAGAGGCTGCCCAGGGCAGTGGTGGAGTCCCCATCCCTGGAGGGATTGAAAAGCCGGGCAGACGTGGTGCTGAGGGACATGGGTCAGTGGTGGGTTGATGGTTGGACTCCATGATTTGAAAGGTCTCTTTTAACCAAAATGATTCTGTGATTCTATAAAGTGGAATGAAGGAGATTTCAAGATTCGTTTCTGAAGGTGATTACTATTTTTGATGTAAGTGATGAGGACTGTGGAGGGTCACAGTTGCTGTGGAGGTGCAGCAGCCTGGTGTAGGGAGAGCGCACACCTCGCAACACCTCTCTCTCCTTGATTATTTGGTTATTATTTTTTTAATACTGCCCCCAAGTGCTCTTAAAGAATTTCTTGTAGAAATACTGACTTCTGTGATGATGTCCTCCAAAATTAACATGTAGGTGTTAACTTGTGTTTTTAATACAAATCTCTGAAGGATGCTGGCTGAGGTTTCCAGCGAGGCCAGTAATGAGAGGAGGTTTTTGGTGCCGTAGAAGGCTGTAGTCTTGACCTAGATTTAATATATATCCTTGAAACGAACTGATGCACAAAGGGAGCTTGCACGCTCACGGCTTCTCTGCTGCTTTGAAGGCAGACAGGAACACTTCAAAAAGAATTTCAAGTTGGGAAAGTGCCCTTCACTCCTGAATCTGGCAATTCTGAAGGTTGTCGTTCAGTCTCTGAACTGGCTGCGTGTGGAATTTGGGGCAGGAGCTGGAAAGCTCTGGGGAGGGGATTGCCGATGGGGAAGCGGCGTGAGGACCCCCAGCTTCTGCCAACGGGGGACGTGAACGGATTCCCAGTGTGTGGCCTTTCCCAGATAAGAGGTAGCTGGATAACAATGGCCTTCTATTGTTTGGGGGGGATTAAGCTAGATATTGGGGGGGATGTAAGCCACGGGAGTGGATTTGTCACCAAAATGAATATTCAGCCGAGTCCTGCTATCAGTTAGTGGTGATTTGCATAAATCAAACATCCCTGCAACGCCGAGCCCTCGCCTGTGTGTTGGTGATGTGTGAGGGCGTTTGGAAGCACAACAAAATGCAGGCACCCGCAGAGGCAGAATGTAGGTCACCCCGAGAAGCTGCCGGCTCGCAGGATTGTCATCTGCTTCGTTAAGAATAGATTAATTGGTAGGAGATGGTCTGGCAACAGCTCTACTGCTAATGGCCCACGTTTTCTTTTAACAGCACCAGCTCTGGAGTTTCTCTGGATTGATACAGTATTAGGGAAACTTGGCCTGTAAAGGCAGTTTTATAAAGATACTATAACATCCTGCCGAAAAATTGAAGGAAGAATCTCTAGTTTAGTTTCTTGTGTTAAATGCTAAAAGTGAGTTAATTGCTTGGATTGTGAGAATCTGCCACATTGCTAAAGAGACGCTGGAAGTAACGGAGCGGTTATTAGGATGCACATCACCACACTGGCAGATAGCACGGGTTAAGAACCTTTAGCTTATCTTTTCAGGGAGAGGTGTGGTCACAATTACTTTTCTTGCGGCCTGCTCTACAAAAATAACGATTTTCAGGATACCATGGATCCCTGGCAGTGGAAGATACAGCTGTTCCCCGGTAGTTTCTCTGTATTACTGCAAATGCTACTAAGAAAAAAGGGTTCTGTGTCGCTGTTGCTGCCAAGGTGGTGTGGACTGAGGCTGGTGACCTCAAGATGAAGGAGTGAATATTTACCCATGAGATAGTCCGTGGGGGCAGTAAAAAAGAAGAATGGAATGGGTTGTGGAGCGAATGGGCAACCAGTAGAGCACCCGGGGAAGGTCCTTTGGGAAAGGAGAGGCCTCTGGGTGCTGGGCTCAGTCCCAGGGTGGGAGGATGGACACCAGGGACTGGCTGTGTGGGAAAGAGAAGGAAATAAAACCTAACACTAATCACGTCATCATTTGCAGCTGGTGGAATTACAGTAATTAAGTCACATGTTTCTGTTACCGTCGCCCTCCCATGGTTGGCTCCATCAAACCAGGCTCCAAACAGGACTCTCACCTTCTGTCCCAGTTGTTGTGGGCCTTCCTTAGACTGCTGGAGGTAATGGAGAGGGCCTTTCCTGAGGTTTCACGTTGTGGGCCTTCCTTAGGCTGCTGGAGGTCACGGAGAGGGCCTTTCCTGAGGTTTCAC
Source organism: Tringa solitaria (assembly GCA_026413425.1). Classification (NCBI taxonomy): domain Eukaryota; kingdom Metazoa; phylum Chordata; class Aves; order Charadriiformes; family Scolopacidae; genus Tringa; species Tringa solitaria. Next base: position 118,453,016 of record JAOXJM010000023.1, on the reverse strand, counting down.
AGGAGGTGTGTCTCACGTTATTGAGGTGCAGCTCCTGCTGCTCTCTGAGTGCTGGATTGTCAGGACTGGAAACCTTGCAGAGCAGGAGGAGGGAGTTCCTGAGGCTGCTCTGGTTTGTGCACTGCACCGGGAGGAGGTGGGACAATGAAACACACGAATTCATTCAATGTCTCGTTTTCTGCCACACAAATCCATAGTCTGCTCCCATCTCCAGTGCTGTGTTACACTCCTGGTCACTGAATGTCAACAATGATGAAATTGAAGGTGATCTCTCATACTCTCCCTGTTGGTCCTGGGGGGCTGCTGCTGGCCCTCACAGTAGCCATGGTGGCCAGGGGGTTCCCGTGCTGGCTCCATTCATTGCCTGGGCTCGGGCTCTGCAGGGCCTGGCCCAGGGCTGCTCCGGCTGGAGAGGTTCTGTGGGTGCTCCCTCGCCTGAGGCTGAGTAGATCTCCTGAGTCACCCTGACTTCACAGGCTGCAGGGGGACTCGTGTAAGTTTGCATTGTGAGTTAGTATAGGGTGGTGGGTTGGTTTTTTTGGCAAGCTTTTATTTTAGGTCTGACCAGTGTAGTAGAAGCCTTTAGTTAAAATGAACAGGAACCTGCAGCGTGGCCTCACGTAACCGTGAAGTGTTGTCTGTCTCCTGTCTGCAGTGGGTACCCTGCCTTATTTGCAGTGTATTTTGCTGTGCAGTGGTTTGTGAGGAGCTCCCTTAGGCTCGCAGCAGCAATCCATTGCCTGGCTCTGGGTGTTTGGCTCCGGTTATTAAATTTATTGTTAATTTTCTTTCCTACAGCTGCCTTGTTCCTGCTTTGTCTTACGGTGGTGTTTCCTTGTAGTGGGTAACGTCCCTTTGGCTTTTGGGGTCACCTGCAGTAGTAGCTGCACTTGCAGGTTTTAGTGTGAGGTCAAGGAAAATGAGACAAGAGGAGGAGTCTTGCTGGAGAGCATGGCTTTCTCCATGCAATATGTACGTATGGGAGGCTGGAGACAGGTCTGTGTTGCATGTATGTGTACACATACACAAAGGAAAATCAGCAGTGCACGCAAAGCGAGCTTTCTCCTGGAAGAGGAGGGCTGGCTGGCTTATTTACTTAGTTATTATCTTGTTTATTCATGAGATGAAATGTATTTGAAAGCTGGAGAGGAGGGTGGATTCAGCACTGTAAAACCAAGAGGTGTGGAGCTGCCACGATCACTGTTTGTACATCCTCCTACAGAGGTGTGGGCAAAATTAGTATTGCCCGCTGAGTTTAGACTCAGCACAGCGTGTTTGCGTCTAGAGCATCGATAGGCTTCTCCTTTTGATTCGATTGCTCGTTTTTTCTTGTTGGTCCCACTGCCTGTCCCTCTTCCCTGCTCCTTCCCTGGGAGCTGACGGTGCTACACGTGGGCAGGGCTGAAGACAAGAAGAGTTGAAGTGTAACGTAATCCCTTGCTCCTGAAGAATAAATGTCTTGTTAGTGAAAGTACTTCTGACCGAAAAGATCAGTTCCTTCCCCAGATCTACAGTTTCTCAATACTGCTGAAAAAGTCCGGGTTTTCAGGTCTCCTCGTTGTCTCCATCTCTCTGATAATCTCATTCAGACTTGGTTAAGTGAGCAGGAGTGTGAGACTTTGTCTAGTGACTCCTCTTATTGCTCGATTGCAATTTTCTCCTCAGAAAGAAGACTTCCCAGAGAATTAATAGCCACAGAGATCCACCTGCTCTAGAGAAGTTCACGCGGGATGTACGCCACAAGCAGTAGGGGAGGTTGATGTGGGTTCCAACTCCTTGTTAGAGACCAGCTATTAAGGGTTTTCTCTCTTCTGCAGCTGAATGCTGTGGGGTTTTTGCCAAAGGGAGCAAATCTGTGTTTCAGGAAGAATTGCTGTGACTGTAGAGCTTGTCCCAGCTAGCTTTCCTCCTCTTCCCTACAGCGTCAGCTGAATTTTGCTCTCTCTGATAAAACTTACACTTTCGCACAAGCTTTTGCCAAAGGATGAGTCTGTGAATACCTTGAGCTTCTCTTCCAGAACAGTCTGAATGGGGATGAAAAGTTTGACCCCATCACCCCTTTAAGTACTGAAATAAAGGTATTTGCTTCTGAGGAACAAGGATGGAGATTATTACCAGATAATATAATCTGTAAATTTGTCAGCTATAAGTGAACTGCTCTTAAGAAGTCACTGAAGTATCAAAACAGTTCAATTTAAGTTTTGCTAAGAGCAAGTTTGGGTTTTTTTTTGGGTTTGTGTGGAGCTTTTCAATTTACAATTTAATTTACAATTTACAATTTAATTTTAAAAGCTTCCAGGCTTAGTTATTGCTGGTTTTTCCTGTTGTTTATAAGTCTTCTTTTATTGCTTTTTTTTTTTTGCTTTTTAAATAAAAATATTTTGGGGCTGTTTGTTGGGCCCTACCATAAGCTGCAAACACACCTGAAGGATCCTGTTTTCTCTGTGATGCTGCTGTTCTGCTGGTACCTATTAGTGTATTACCTGTGTTAGTGTCTGCTCTGCGTGTGAACGTGCTGTGAGTCACCAGCTGGGTTTCTTCTCGCTTTGTGAATTTGAAGTTATTAATTCAAAGAAAGGTAGCAGATAGAGTTCTTTCTGCCGGGTCTTGCTTTACTCAACGCTGGAATAGCTAAAAAGCTGGGCAGTAAAGATAAGGTTTATGTCCTTTTGTGGCCATGGAAGCACTAGCCAGAGCTCCACCAGTGCTTTAGGTGTTTGGGGTGGCTTTAGTGGGGGGATGTCACCTCCAGAGCCCTGGAGAAAGTGCTGTTGCTCAGACTGTGAACCCTTGGTGCCCCCCAGAACCCATGACCACCAGGAAGGCTGCAGGCAGAAGGGGCTTCTGGTGCCTGAAAGGGGGCCAGCCCGGTGACTCCTGGTGCTCATCAAAAAATGTGACTGTGGCCTGACTTCTGCTGTGTTAATTTGGGTGTCGAAGCTGCAGTTTCAGTACACTGTTCAGAAGAAGAACTCGCCGTGGCCAGAGCCCGTAGCAGTACCAAGGTGGGCACCTCAAAGACACCAGACTCGAGTAGGAATTTCTGCACATTTGCTTTTCTCCCATGAGTTGAAAATAGGTACTGTGTTAAAGTGTTATTTGCAAAGCGATTACTAACAAATGAAATGCAAAATACACGTCTTTAAAGGCTGTGTCGGATGCTGGTTTGTGGTGCAGGTCGGCTCTCGGGCTCCTGGCACCGCAGCCTTGCCCCTCTCTTGCCCTACATTCCGCTTCCTCCCGCCCCGCGTCCTCCCCGAGCTCAATGCTCTCTTTGTTTGGAAAAGAATGCAAACAAAATTCGTGCTGTCTGAAAAGGGCCAGCTCATCATTTGTAGCTCTGAAATGGACTGGAAAATAACTTTTTCTCCCCCCCTCCTCCTTGTACCGATGGCATTCTGTCTTTCACTTTTTGAGAACGGTTAGTTTGCAATTTAGCAATATAAGTGATCTTTAGAAAACCTTGGCAGGGGCTTGGGAAGGGTGTAAAGTGCTATATAACTGTTTGGATGCAGCCGTTATGGATTTAAAACACTCCTCTGCTGACGCAAGTCCTGGGTCTTCATTAATGGCTTTTGTCCGAGAGCAGTGGAAACTCAAAACCGTTGAGCAAATAGTTGTGTATTCACCAAGACATTCAGATATTTAAACTTGCACAAATAAAGCCGGAATGCTTTGTCGGGAGCCGTTGGCAGTAACCTCTGCTGCTGCAGGGACGGAGGAGCTTGATTTCCGTAGCCTGATGCACAAACCTGACCCTCCGGCTCCTGCAGCTCCTCTGGCTCTGCGTGTTCACAGCCCCTGACTTCCAGTGTTTGTGTAAGGGCAGATCTTGTTTGCACGTACCACGAGATCAACTAACGCTGCTTCTTAAGCCTTGTACTCGAAGGCCATTAACCCTCAGAATCCATAAATAGCTTCTGTCTTTACTTTAAAGTTCACTTTTTGGCCAGAGCTGGGGCCATATATTGCTATAAGCAACTGGTAGAAGACCTGACATTGGAAGGAGATCCCGAAGTGAGCTGGAAGCCTGGGATGACCTGCCTGGAAGGAGACATTGTCGTCAAATGGTGTGAGGTGCTGAAGAGTCACAAACACTTCCACACTTGTATTTGGAAGTACAGATTTGTGTTAAGCGTTTAATAAATTGGCAATATGCTCCCAGGTTTTTCTGTGAGTTCCACTTTGCCTTCTTGAAGCCGATGAATATCTTATCGACGCTTAATGAGGGAGTAATTTCATGCTCATCTTTAATTCATTAGTTCTCTCATTTGTCATTATCCTCCCGTGACAGTACTGTGGCCGTTCCGCGTGCCATTCGGTTTTTATACCCGTTACCCTCTTCAGCTCTTGCCTGAGCTCAACGTTGCTGGAAGCTCCCGGTGCCTGTAGTCTCTCCTCTCTGAAGCCTGGGTGTCTCTGCCAGCACGATGTCCCTGGTGACTCCCAACTGAATGGGCATTAGAGAATCCAAAAGTCTAGTTCTTGCAGCCCGTTAAAACTACTTTGAGAGCATTTAAAGGCAAATAGTCATTGCTATTTATAACAGTCTTTCCCTTATGAAGGCTGAACTAGTATTATATTGTAATTGGAGTGGAAGCTGAGTATAACGTGGGATTAGAGATTTATTTTCTCCCCAAACACTCGAGTTAGCTAAATCCCCTCCCGGTGCAGAGAAGAGTTAATTTCCTTGGCTGGGTTAATAGCTCACTTTATCTTAACGCATAAAAAGTGGCTGTCAAACTTCCTGCTTTATCTGGGCAGAGCCTAAAAGTTAGCGTGGCTGTATAAAATCCTTTTATTTATGATCTCTCGGCGAACGCTGTGTGGGTTTGTTTGCTGGCGTTGCTGGGGAGCGCTACATCACGGCAAACAGCTCGCTTAAACGCTGCAAAACGTGGGGAGGGTTAAGTGTATTTGGGGCAGTTTTGTATCTTGGCTGTTTATCATTCAGTGGGTTCATTTGTCAAACCACGTACGTATGATAGGAGCTGTATTGATTCATAAATTTCACTTGAGTGATGAAGTGCTGCTTTGGCTAATGGGGAAGAAAATGGAGCACTGGAACGGAGCTCTGGAGGTCCCAAGGTGATGTCCTGGAATTAGTGAAGAATCTCGGTCTTTAGTCATTGTACTGCTTTAAATCCTTAGAAATGGGGAATTTTGCCCCCTTACACCCTGGTTCATGTTTATGAAATACTTGGTAACTCTAAAAGGCTCCATGAGGAGCTGCATTTGGTGTTGATTTAAGGGTTATTCTCCATTTTTCTCTTGGCCACATACGTGATAGGACCATCTACAAGTGCTGTCCCTGTTCCTGCTCCTTATCATAGAATAGAATCATAGAATTCTATATCTATATCTCCTGCACCATACAGGTCTGTGGGAGGGGGATTCTCCTCCCTCCACCACCTAAAACTGTGCAGCCTTTTCCAGAGAGGCTCTGGCATCCTCAATTTTATGTGAAAAGACTTCGCTAATGTGATATTTCAGTGTTAAAATGAAGCAGCGTGTGCTGTGTGTAGAGCTGAAAGGAGCTGGACTTGGGGAGTTTAGGGCAGGCTTCCCATGGAGGCTCCTTACGTAATCCTGTGTTTCATAAATTCTATTTAATCTTACTTGGTATAAAATGACCTTGTAGAATTAAGAGGGAAGTTTGTGATTGCAGCTGCTGCCTTTTAAAAAGTCTAAATATAAACAGATCTTGGGAAAGCATGAAAAATTATCGGTGGTGTTTTCTGCGATTTGAATGGAAAGGCAGAGCTCTGGGATCTCATTAGTGCTGGAGCGTTTTGGGCAGCTGCTGGTGGTGCTCCTGCTCTGCTGGGTGCACTCTGTGCTCATCGATCTTGGAAGCAGCTTTGGGAAGGGAAGGTCGCAACAAGACGTGGTCCTCAAGCTTCTTCCGCTATGGAGGAGCTGGTGGGAGAGTCACAGAATCACAGAGTGATATGGGGTTGGTAGGGACCTCTGGAGATCATCTAGTCCAACCTACTGCCAGAGCAGGTCCACCTGGAGCAGGTTGCACAGGAACGTGTCCAGGTGGGTTT
>JAOXJM010000023.1:118426114-118437763 GCA_026413425.1 Tringa solitaria | reverse complement strand
TCTCTCAGCCCCCCCTCCCAGCAGAGGGGCTCCAGCCCTCCCAGCATCTCCAGGGGCTCCTCCTTCCCACGTGTGGAAATTCCCTGTTATATGCAAGTTCTTGCATTTAGGAAGTGTGGTGATGAACAGCCAGAGCTGTGACAGCGTCGCTAACTAGGCTACCATCAGTCTCATTCTTTTTTGCTATTACCCTAAGAACATCTAAAAGTGAACTCTTGCTGCTGAGATCTTTGGAGACCATTCACCATGTGCCTAGCTAGGTGGAAGATACTCTTGGCACGTCAGTCTGACTTCCTAGAAAATTAGATACTTCACTCATCACAGGTTTTGGTTTTTTTTATTATTTTTTTTTTTTTTTTCCTAGCTGAATATTTTCCAGAAAAGCTGAAATATCTTTCAGATGCTCCTTTGTGAAGGAAAGTTTTGGACCCAGTCACTGAAGCTTTCCCAGTGTGCCTGGTGTCAGCAGTACAGGTTCTTCAATGCGATATTCTGCTGCATAGTTTAAAAAAATATTATACGTAGAAACAGTTGGACAGTAATAAAATTCGTAGGATTATTTTGCTAGGAATTATTTGGTTTAATATGTTGAAGACCTTTATTTTGAGCTCTGTGGACTGGAAGGATCTTCACAAATCATCAGATGTAATCTCTTCTTGTTGCACCCGTGTAAATATTTCATAAGCAAATCATAGTACATTTTGAGGTTTCTTTAGTCTCTGCCAGGTCAACCGGAAAGCTGTCCCAGAAATTCCTTTCTCTCTTGGTTAAACCTCTAAGATGATACAGCTTATGCATACTTTAATGTTGGCACGAGAATAATTTAAACAGATTTTTCACTTTCCCTGGGCTTCTCCTTTCCCTCTTCCCACAGGATGACCTTCTTTGTCTCCATTTTGCAGCTAAAAAACCTGATTTCGGTGTTTCTTACTGTGCAGCAGGGCTTCCTTTTCCTTGGCTGCCTTAATAGTCCTTGTCTATGTTTATTTGAGCTCGGAGAGCCGGCTGGCTTCCACACGATCCTGCCTGCATGAAGGATTTATTGCACACCCATAGCTTTGGAGAGTGCTCTTACATCCTAGAGGTTGGAGCAGAAGGATGGAAGGGCAGGCCAGTAAACACGGCGTGTGGGCTCCTGTCATCTCCTGCCGTTTGCCCAGGGTGGGTTCGTCAGTGGGAGGCAGTCTGAAAACCATAACTCATTTCCTCTGTTTGCTCCAGCCGGGTCTCTAATCTCCCATCCATTAAGAGTTATCTCTGAATAATGAATGGGGAATCCATTAAGAAGGGGAAAGGGCAAGCACAGTACCTATTAAAAAAAAAAAGGGGGGGCAGGAAGCACTCCAGGTTCTCTGCTTTTTCCCTCCCCAGCTTTCTTCTGCCAGAAGAAGCACGGGAGGAGTTAACGGAGCGAGTCAGTTGTAGGCGCGTGGGATGTGACAAGCAATGAGTAACAACTAAGCGTGGCCAACGCCAAATTGTGTAAAATCTATCTCAGTTCTTACTGTGACGGCTGCTGGCCTTGTCAGGAGGGGAGGAATCCCCGACGTCGTGTGGCTTGATGTCTCTGGGGGGGCTTTTCTGACACTGTCCTGCTGTTGGGGGGGAATGACTGGGGTGAAGATGCTGTCAAGTGGGTACAGAACTCCCCGCGAGAGAAAACAAATGATGCGTAAGAGTTCTGTTGAGATATTCTGCAGGAGCCTGTCCCGAGTTTCCTGAGAGGCAATATTTTCTTTAATAGGAGATAAGGGAAGAGAGGGTATGGTTATTGTCTTTAAGCTAAGCAGGAAATGACGAAGTTGCAGAGTAAAAATTGTATTGAGGACTGGATTGTAATTCAGATTATTTTTGACTGGTTGGAGAAATGTCATTGGAAAAAAAAAAACAAGTCCTGTGAAAATCAGTAGAGAGAAATGCAAGGTTGTCAAGTTCAGTATAATCAGTGTAATCAATTATTCAAATGTCATAAAAATCTGCTTAATCATGAGGAAAGGGAGTGGGATGCATAAACAGACATGCCCAACGTTCTAGCAAATACTCCTGTGTGAGGAAGACAACTCCAGCTGGAGCAGTGTCCTCACTTTTCCTTGGATATGGGCAAGTTGGAGTGAGTCCCGAGAGAGCAGTGGGTGAGGCTGCGTATCTTAGGCCTTTGGCCACTAAGTAAGGTCTAAAGAACTTGAAGTGGCTTGAGAAGATTCAGAGAAGCTGCAAGAGCTGTGTTTGAGTGTGCAAAAAGTGGTTGTAGAAAGAAGGGAAATGAACTCCTCTACCTCTGAAATGTCAGACAAGGATTGACGGCCTTAATTTGCACTAAGGAAAGCCCCAGCGTACCATCAGGAGAGACTTCCAAATGAGGCAGAAAGGAAATGAGAGCGTGGGATTCAAGCCAGCAATCGTCAGGTCTTCAGCAGAACATCAAGCACCTTTGAAGAACGATGTGGGTGTCCCTCAGCGTTCCATAGAGCCAGGGACTGGACTCGATGGCCTCTGGAGGCTGCTGCCAACAAGCCAGACCTCTGCGCTGCATGGCCTGGTAGAACATCTCTGAACAAAGCTGTGCTTGGGTTTGGGACCTGCCCCTATTCCTCCTCCTCTGCTCTTTGCCTTCTTCCTGGGGTTTGTCAGCTCCTGGGAGGAGACAAAAATCTCGGGAGCAGTCAGCCTCAAACCCCTCATCTGGGGTCTGAGCCAGACAGAGCCGAGGAGACTCTTGGAGAAGAAACTTTGTAGAGCATTTCCCCTGCATCTCAGGAGCTTTTCCTCCATGGCATCTTCGGATTTTGAGGCTTTTCATTTAGTCCCCATTTGCCAACTGATCCTTGGCCAGAAATCTGACGTGTGCTTAAACAAATTGATTTGGCAACTACAGTCAGCGTCTGTTGGGTCAAGTGTAGGTGACGGGGCGGTGGGGAGAGCCGAGTTTTCCCAGGACTCGGTGCCTGGTGTTGCCCGTGTCCTGCCAAGGCACTGGCTGTGACCTCGGGAGCAGCTGAGAGTTCAGCTCCAGTCCGTGATCTTTTCTGAGGTTACTGCTTTGTGCGCGAGGAAATGTGGGTCTGTGGGTCAGGGGGGAACGGCCTGTCCTTCTGAAGGCGGGTAGGGAAGGTTTAATCTTCATTTTGACCAGTTTAAATTGGGAGACACCTTTGATTCTACCCTGTGTGAATAGTGTCGCTGAAAACTGTCTGTGAAGGTGTCACCTCTTGGGTTTATCTCCTCTCCAAGACACTGCAATACGCAGTTAACTCTTAATTCTCAGCTTAATGGCATGTGAGTTTGTTTAACCAAATCTCACACATTCCATCAAAGATCTCAAAACCAGATGGGAAAGCACCCACTGTCATTGATCTTGCGTGATCAATTTTCAGTATATTGCCTATAGAAATCGATGTTTTAATGTTACAGTTACGGTACATCTTCTAGACTTACCTGTCATAAACATTGGCCTAAAATTTCAGGAACATAAATATGTAAGATCATGTTAAAGCATGATTTTTATAAAACTGATCTGAAAACAAAATTCTTCACGGTTTTAAGTCCGAGTTCCAGAAAATGGTGAGTGATTGTCATCGTGGCTGCTCAGCAGCTGCTGAAATGGAAAGGGATCTTTGTGGCCATGGTGGTGGCATTGAGTGGGCGGTTGGGTCAGGTCACGGCTGGTCACAGTTCCAGTCTCTCCTGACCTCGGCGGTGGCACCGCTCATCAACCTGTGTTGTGAGATCTTCCTACAGAAACTGGGGTACTGGGTCAGCGAGTGGCTTATTTTTACATTGATTTGGGAGGAACTGGTCAGTAACAGGAGAGAGCGTCCGGGACAGTGACGTTTCTGGGGTGGTTCAGCTGCTCCCACTGCTGGAGCTCACGGTCCCGTCAAAGTGTTGGTAGAGCATTTCTTGCTCCCATTTCCATCCTGTTGGCTTCTGGGTTCCACCAAGGCTCAGAAGTCCGAGACACTTCCCTGAGACATGAGACTTGGAAATAAAAGTTTCTCCTTTTTGGGTGCAAGTTTCAAGTTGTCAATAAAAAATACAAAGTTTAAAATGAACAAATTTCTAGCATGACTTGATACTGGTTTGCCTATTGTGGTAAGATACCAGAAGACCTACTGCAACTTCCCACTTTGCCCTTCAACAGGCAGCTTTGTCTTCTGCCACCTCAGCTGGGTAAGCCCCACTGAGCCAGCCCAGTCTCTTCTGTCTCTGTCATAGCTGCCTCTGAAATGTGGTTTTAAGAAAAAACAATCCCCTTTAAAGTAAAGTTCCAAAGAGAAGCTTCAAGCCCCAGGTCTCTGTACCCTTTGAAGCCTGGCCTAGTGAAACTTGTCTTTTTTTCTCTGAGTGTTGAGCTGTATCTGGGAGGGAGTGGACCCTCCTTGAAGGTTGGAGTGTCTCCTACTGCTCTTTGAAAACATCGTGCGTCCCTCGGCAGTGGTGCAACAGAGCACCTACTGGGCCACACACACTTCTCTAATAGATAAACCACGCTGTCTCTTTGGAGCTTCCTCTGATACCTCCTCTTGTCTGTTTTCTGCAGGGACACAGCGGGGCAGGAACGATTTCACACCATCACCACCTCCTACTACAGAGGTGCCATGGGGATCATGCTAGTATACGACATCACCAATGCCAAGAGCTTTGAAAACATCAGCAAGTGGCTCAGAAACATAGATGAGGTGAGTAACATCTGTACGATCCCAGAATTGAGCTGCTTGTGACCCGTAGAGCGTGTGGTGAGTCCCACAGAGCTCAGCTTCAGCTCCTACTCTGGCACAACATGTAAATGAGCACAAGGTGTCATTCCATGGTTGTCCTATGTTTCTCCCCTCAACTCTTTCCACAACAATGGCCTGAAGGATCACAATGCTACACAGGGGTTGGTGACTGAAATGTCACATTCGTACATGAGCAAACTTGGTTTCTGTGCTGGGGAACACTTGGAGGTGGGGAATATACCTTGCAGGAACTGGGAGTTGTGTTTTCCAGGAGCTGCCACCACAAGGGGGTGTGTGGAGGAGCGATACTCAGCCACGGGTATAGAGCAGCTACAGAATATGTCACTTCTGGTACTAGCCTGTTTTATAAGGACAACTCAGTAAATCCTCAAAGATAACTAAATATGATCACACACACACACCCCCCACACACATTGCCCTCATGAAAAATGAGCAGGTTTATCGTGGCTGTTGCAGATAGGGTGGCAAACTGCTGGGGCTGGGATTAGCAAACTACTCCAGCCTGCCTCATTTCTGTCCTTGTTAGAGGACAAAAGAGGACAGACAAGGTGCTTGGTAAAGTTTCAAGCAAGATCAAGTGAAGCAGAAGAAACTGATGTGGAAACATTCAGTGACTGCATCCCCAAGAGTTCATTCTCCGGGAGTTTGGAGATGTCAGAGAGCAGCACAACTCTTACTTCTTGCTTTCGTTGTGCTGTGCCCAAGTGGAATAATTGTTTGGATTTTCCAGCTTCGTTATTTTGCTAGAAAGCGTGAAGATGGCCCTGTGGAACTGGGTGTCAGCAGATGGGTGCTGGCAGGCCTTGCTGGATGAAGCGTTGAGGCTGGTGAAAGGCTATTACAGGGCAAAAATGGGATATAGGGACTTGAATTTCCCAGCAGGAGAAATGGGAAACTCTAATGTTTATGGAAAGATATGTATTTTGGTGGGTACAGAAGGGGGGGAAGTGAGGGAGAACAGGAAGAGACTCAGCGATGAGTTGAATGTAAACTTGCAGCCAAGACCTTTAGATGCTGTTGTTGCTTTGTTTAAAAAAATCCAGTGGTATCCAGGAAGTTGTGGGATGGATGTCGTTCCTACCATTGTGTCCGAGAAGCGGGTGGGTTTGCTGACCTCACGTTTCCAAATCTGCGTCACACAAACCTCCGGCGCGGATTTCAGGCGCGGTGAGGGCTGGGTGGTTGCTGCGGGTTGACAAGGGACGTTGGACACCCTGGGAAGCTGGTTTTGTTACGGAAAAGGCTCACTATCGGGGTGTGTTTGCTGAAGTGACGAGCAGAGTCGTCCTCTGAGCTTCCAGCGTGGTGTGGAGGCTTCTCGCTAGAACGTGCGGGTGTTGCCTACTCGTGTGGAGGATTGTTGGAGGAGATAGTTGTGAATGAAGTAACCAAGTGCTTTGGTTTTACGAGGAATTGATATTGCCAAGGATACTCTCTCAAGGAGGAGAATTTTCAGTAAGCGAGCCTGATTTGCTGTTCTGTGCAAGGAGGGGCTTCTACACCTTGATTAAGCCTTGATTTAGAAACAGCCAAGACACCTAGAGGTGTTACATCTTCCTCCTTGCTAAATCTGTAATTATTTGAAGTTCGCACGTTGGGCAGAGGTGAGCTTTGGGCCGGGAGGAGTGAGCGGAGTTGCTCGAGTGCGGGGGTTTGTGCTTTGGGGCTGGCTGTGTGTGAAAAGGCTGTTGCTGTGTGAGCAGTTCTGTGTGTGTGCGTGAAAAGTTAACATTTTCAGAGTCTTGTTCTACACGATACCTTAATCTACCGTTGCTGTCTGGTTGCTCTTCCTCCTCGTGAGCTGAAGGAGTGGTTCTCCTGAGGGTTGTGAAGTGGGCTGTCACCGTAAGCAGGAGCAGTGGGTACGTGGGTCTCTTACCGCTGCCGTTCTATTAATAATGCTGCCCTAAAGTAGTGTTAAGACCGTTGGAGTGAAAGTAAATTCAGATTAGACTTTCCAAGAAGCTTCTCATGGCAGGTTTCAAAGTACTCCAGTTATCCACTTAAGCGATGCTCTGCGCTGGGGCTGCTGGAGCTTCCCTGCTAATCTGGTGGATCTCTCTGGCGTGTTCTCCCCTCGCCGTGACGGATACTGGCAGGGCCTCAGTAACGAACAGCCCAGGCTTTTCTGCTCACTTGGCGTTCCTTGAGAAAGCACTGGCACTCGCTTTTGCCCTGCAGAGGTGATTCCTGGTGTCCTGCTTTTCTTTGGATCCTGAGCATTAGCGTGGTGCTCGCTTCGGCTTCGCCTGTTGTACGTGCCATGGGCATACAATGTGCCATGGGTGTATGGCCTGGGTGCCATTCCTCAGCTTCTCTGTCAGCATTTAGCAGGCAGAGCTAAAGCACAAACTGACCTGGTCTCGCTCTGATACACACATTGGAGGAACAGGGTGATGCTGGAGGGCTGTAATTTCCCTTTGTTAGTGAACTTGGTAACTTTTCTAAAAAAAAAAAAAATACCAGCAAAAAGGGGTTTTTTACTAACTTCCTGGTTCTTTGGCTTTGTGGTGGCTGAAAGCATAGTTGCAATTGTTAAGGAGACTGATCTGCCTACAATAAAACTATGCAAAGGACCCCTTAAACACCAAAAGAGTAGTAGTGTCAGCTGGAGCCACTCGAGCACACAAAGCTTGATTATTGGCAGCTGGAGACGTGGGGCGGTTCTTGTCCTGGGATGTTTTGTGGCATCATTTCTGTGAGAAGCATCTGGGCTGCAGAACAGCATTTGGCCTTTTTCAGAAAGGAAGACTTTGCCTTTAAACTGCAGAAATAAAAAGGAGGGAGGAGAATAACTGGCGCTGGGGTGGCCACAGAGCTGTGTCAAACCCGTGGCCGTTGTCTCCTTGCACTTCCAGGCTCTATGAGCAGTTTTGTCTAAGGGCACTGATTTCTAGCGGCCTTTGCTAGGACTCGGGAAAGCACAGGGCTCCAAGAGCTGCGAGTGTTAGCCTGGACTTCAAACACTCTGGAAACACAAAAGTGAAGTAGGTCTTTACTGGGGTCTTGTCTCATTTCAGCATGCCAATGAAGACGTGGAGAGGATGCTGTTAGGAAACAAGTGTGACATGGAAGATAAAAGAGTCGTCCCTAAAGCAAAAGGCGAACAGGTAAGTGTCGGGCAAAACCTGGCCTGTCAACGTAAGCACCTCATTGCCAAGACCTCCTGCCATCTCCAGGTGGCTGAGATGCCACAGGGGGATGTGCTGGGGAACACCGGGATTTGCTAATGGTCTGTGTAAGTCTGGGGAGCGTTTTCTCAGAAGTTGCCCTGAATGGAACAAGTTCAGCTGCAGTTCCTGCTTTCTTGGATAACTAACATTTTGCAGGCACCCTTGAAGGTGCTTCTCATGCGACAGGCTGGTATGGTCTCTGTCGTCTTCTGTTCAGAGACTGACTTGTGATTTAATGCGCTTTAATTGCTGTTTCTGAATCGTTAAGTCCCAAATCTCTCTTTGTGACCCTTTAGCTAGTACTTCTGGTGCCTGCCATGGCTGGAAGGGTATTAGGTGTTTATAAATGCCGCTAATCCTGAAGGAACAGCAGCACCAATGGAGTAACACTGCAGTAATGCTAACCACCTTCTTTTTTCTCTTTTTGGTTTAGATTGCTAGGGAGCATGGTATTAGGTTTTTCGAAACTAGTGCAAAAGCAAATATAAACATTGAGAAGGCATTCCTCACATTAGCAGAAGACATTCTTCGAAAGGTAGGTGCTTACAGGGTTCGTTTGGGGGAAAAAAATATCCTAAAACTTCAAATCCTCTTGCTTTTGATGTTCACCTGAATTGTTGCAGCCTTTGCCTTTGGTGTGCCAAGACAAACAAGTCACTGAAGGAGGGCTGTTGTGCATCTGAAGCTCTTAAAGCTTGTTTGAAGTTCTGTTGTTGTATCTAGAGAGGGTGGTATTCATCAAAGAGCCAAGGAACGTAAACTTGTAGCTGTTTGGCCTTTAAGCTCCTGGTTGTGAGCGCTTGGAGTCAAAATATTTCATTTGGTGTGGAAGAGTCCTTTCCCTGCCACAGTCTCCATTGATAGACAGCATTGTCTAGAGGCTCTGAAGGTGGGAAGAGTTTAGATGTGGTTGATAGAACAGATGAACAGATCTGTCACTTCTACCCTGTTTCCAGTGCTGAGCCCTCTCAGCCTCTGCCTTTCGGTGGAGGTTTTGTTGGAAGGGTTTATCTCAACCGAGAGAAGAACAGGGATCACCAGTTCTGCTGCTTGGCCGCCCCTCCTGACTCGTACAGCGTGCACAGAGCTTGGAGATATCACTCTTCTCGCATCCTTGAGTAGATGATCCATTGCCTTCCCACAGTTGGCACTGGTTTCTTGAGCATTGAGCTGGGCCGGCTTCATGGGTTGGCTCCTGGGCTGGTTCCAGTTAGCTGTGTGCTCCTGTAGCCAAGGAGTCGCTGCACCCAGTAATCCCTGTGCTGGCACATTCCTGCTTAGGGCCAGGCCGTGCCTCTCCACCTCTGGATGCTCCATGGAGCTTGAGGGACATGGGTTGGCCAACCATAGCATGTGTGCTCTGCTCCTAAACCTGCCTGGTTTGTCTGTGCCCTGGTTTAGCAGCAGAGACCATCCCGTATCGAGACCCCCTTCACCACCACTTCTTCTGCACGCGATTGGTGGTGTCATCCAGTTAATTGGTTAGAAATTCAGCGCAAGGTCAACGCTGAATATTTTCACAACCCTTCTAAGTACACATCTGCTCAACGGCGGCTGCTTCGCTGCTTGTTTCTTAACCAGTGTTTGACAAGCTTTGTGTGAGAAACTGGGTGAAAATCTGGTTTTTGGCCTCCATAAACAGGAGCTCAGGGGAACGAGTCGCACTGACTCTTCTGACCTTGAGATTTTTATTTTGGGCCCCAGTGTATTTATCTGAAGAAGGGGGTGGGGGGTGCTTTGGTGAGGCTGTGCCGAAGAGACTAAGGAAAGGAATTTAGAGACTAAACTGCGGAATTCTGGAGAGTGTTTAGGTCGGTTTCTAAACAGCTGGAAGTGGATGTTCGTGTCTGATCAAAGCCAGTCTGCTGGGGTTTCTGCTCTGCTCTGACCGAGGTTACATCCCTGGTGCAGAGGACCCCGTTCTGTCCGTGCTCCTGGTCAGCTGGAAGGCGGATGCTTTGGAAAACCCCCTCTTTATCCCTAAACTGCTCTGTGGGTTTTGAAGGTCATTAGTTCACCTAATTTAACTCCAGCTTGTGTCCGTGGTGGGCTGTGACCCACTCGCTCCACCAAAGCCCCAGTGTCGGCTCCAAGAACAGGATCTAGAAATGGTTTGAGTTTACTTTGGGGTGGTCCAAGTGAAGAAGCTGGGGTTTTCCCAGCTTTCCGGTTGCTGTTTGTTTAAAACAAAAAACCCAACCCTAAATTGGTTTTGCAGCCTCTTGCTGGAGGGGGAGGAGGGTTCCCTGCATTTCTGGGGAGCTCTTTGCCCGTAGTTTATTCATAATATTTTTGATGATGGAGTCTTTCTTGTAAGCCGCTGTCTCTTCGGCTCTGAATACGTTATTTTGGGATGTCTGGGGAGTCCTCTAACTCGTTTTTCCCTTGTTTCCTTGCAGACCCCTGTAAAAGAGCCCAACAGTGAAAATGTAGATATCAGCAGTGGAGGTGGGGTGACAGGCTGGAAGAGCAAGTGTTGCTGAACCTTCTCCTCTCTCACCAATCGCCATCCACCGCCCCTTTTTTCTCGCTGCAAAACAAACCACTCTGCCCGTTTTTAACCTTAAACCGATGTTTTGTTCCTCATCTTAATGAGCTCCCGTCTCCCTTTGTTCTCCCGGTTAGGACAGCTTGCCTACTCTCATTTTCTCCACAACATGTATAGGAAAATCATCTCCCTCACTTCATTTTATTTTTTTTTTTCATGTACCTGCTCAACTTACCACAACGTTTTGGTTGTATTATAGTCCCGTTCCTCCTGACATTAAAACATATAGCAATCATATTCAACTCTATTCTGCAAATTGTATAAGAATAAAAGTTAGAATTAACAATTTATTTTGTACAACAGTGGAATTTTCTGTCATGGATAATGTGCTTGAGTCACCATATTCTCTAGAGGCATCAGCAAAAGAGCCAGGAAAACACTCATTTTCGCCTTGAGTCTGTGAATGGGGTTTATTTTGTCCTGTGCCTTATGTGGAAAGGAACTTTTGTTTTTCATTTTTTTTAGTTTTAATTTTTAAAATTTCTTTTCTTCTGGTGGAAGCATGTGCAGGAGACATACCATCCATACTTGACCATTTTTAAAATTACTGAACTCTTTTTGTGATTGCTTTCTGTAACCGTTGGTGTAATGCATCGAGGACAAAGGGTGGTGCAAAAACAAAAACCAAGAAAAAAAGAAAAAAAAAAAAGAATGCCATTTAATCTGCTGTGTCTCCTTTTTGGTGATCTGGCCATTCGGAACTCTTCCTGCTGCCGGTTTTTTTTTTTTTCTTTCCCCTCACTCGCAGCTCTTTCCTTTCGCCTGCATGCTGCTTTTATTTGCATTTCTTCATGGTGTGATGTGTTAATTAAAAGGACGGCAACCTGGTATGTTTGCCAAAAAAAAAAAAAAAAAAAGACTTAATACAAAGCACTGATTTAGCTTTCAAGGTAAAAGAAAAAAAAAATAATAAAAATCATCCTGTTGAGGATACCTTACTAATGTCCCTCTAGGCGATGTCCGTTCACTAGTATATCTTCTCTCTCCTCCCGCGTAGCCCTTGGGTTTTATGCTATGGAAGAGTAATTTGCATGCACTAGTTCTCTATGGAGGG
This sequence comes from Tringa solitaria, assembly GCA_026413425.1. Classification (NCBI taxonomy): domain Eukaryota; kingdom Metazoa; phylum Chordata; class Aves; order Charadriiformes; family Scolopacidae; genus Tringa; species Tringa solitaria. Next base: position 118,426,249 of record JAOXJM010000023.1, on the reverse strand, counting down.
TGATGTGGTTGTCTACTTTATGTGTATGAATATAACGTGCGACCCCCGACCCCCCCCCCCCAACTGACAGCCGGGACCGGGGGCTTCTCACTTCCCTCTCTCGCCTCCGCCCCCCCCCCCCGAGCCGCGCGGGGG
>JAOXJM010000023.1:118382415-118393836 GCA_026413425.1 Tringa solitaria | reverse complement strand
AACGTGCAGCCTTGGGCTGCCTCTGAACTAGCCCAACAACCCTGATGAGGTGACAGCTGGGCGACCTCATTAACCTTCACTACAAACTGCTCCATCCACACCCTGATGCTGTGCAAAGTCCCCAGAGCAAAGAGGACACCACTGCAGACAACTACTCCCTGAGACAGGAGACACTTCAAGAATAAAAACAACAGAGAAAAACCCCTCCTTCTTTCACCTCCCACTACTCTAACCTTCACCAAAAGCTCAGATCTTCAACTTTAAGGTTTCACCTCTCTTGGCATAAAATCTCGAGAGCGTTTACTCAGCAGCCCCCAGACGCCACTGCCTGCTGAGGGGTTTGTCAGCAAGAAGAAAATAAAGGAAGGTGTAAATTTTGACCAGCTCATGAAAGCTTACTCTTAGGAAGTCTCATCCGTACCCCCGCAGTATGCCACAACCATTCTACAGGAAAAAGTCCAAACAAAACAACACACTTCATTTTACCAGCAGCTCAGAAAACAACCCAGAGCTGCTGCATGATCTGCATTTCAGCAGCGCCCAGTGGACTTTAGAGAGAGCGTTTGGGATTTCTGAGCTCAAGCCTTACCAGCTTCCAAACTCTCTTCCCACCGCTTCAAGGCAACAGGTCCAAGACCTTCAGCTTTAGTGCCCTGATGGGCTACAAGATGCCAACACCTGATTTCCCTGTTCTAGTACCTTGGGCATTCAACGCCAACAAGCACTGGAGTTTGATGCTGCAGCTGAAGAGCAAACCTGTTCATTTGTAAGTCTGAGCTGTAGGAACTATTCACTCAAGGGGGTCAAGCCCACATGTGTGGGTTTATTTGACTCACGGTTACCTCTCGGCATTCTGTAGTCTCCCGACCCCGGAGCTGCAAGCTGCTGACTCACATCTGCTTTCTTACATATAAGGCACACACCAGAATTAGATCTGGGCAGAGCAGTAAACAGATCAAGAGGATGCTGCAGAGCTCCCTGCTGAAGGAGAACTGATTGCACCCCATGAAATTGCCTCCTGATTAATGCTGGCTCTCTCCTTCAAAGCTCTCTATAATCAGCGAAAGCATCACCCCACTTAAAGCTGCTTTCCCCGAGACGTTGAGAATGAAAATGAGAATACTCAGCAGAAGGGCTCCTGGCACTGCCTGCTATTTGAATGAACCAGGAACGCCTCTAACGCTCACACGGAATTTAGCTTTTGTGTTCCTCATGCACTTATCTGCTCTGAGCCAGGATTCCCAACGTGCAGAACGTTCAGGTTTCCTTTAAGCAAGCCAGTGTCATCACTGGTGTAAAAAGCCACGTTTGCTGGCTCTTAAAAGCCAATTCATATTGAAGCGAGTACACGGCGGTAAAGCTTATTCAGGCAATTTTAGCTCAAGCCCGGGTACCACTGATCCACTTTCTAAGCGAGAACACAGCTAAGGGTATCTCATCCAGCTGAACACTGGCACATGAGACAGAACTGCCACAGGGGCTTCCTTTGCACTTCTCAGGGGAGGCAGCAGCACCTTTATTTTATTTTCTTCAAATACAGGAGCTAAGGGCCACCAGGGTACTCTGGCCACGCTCCGCCCGGGGTAACACAGCTCAGCACAGCGTGACTGTGTGGCAGGACCAGCTGGGACAGTGGTTTCCATCCTAACTCCTGCCTGCTCAGACCTTTCAGAGGAGGCTGGGGAGGGTTTGTTCCTCCATTTAGTCACCTTCCAAAAAAGGCCCGCCTGGTGAAGGAACAGCAGAAGCAAGAAATTATTCGCTAGCTCACTCAGCACTTGGACGTGCAAGCTGGTCTGCAGTTCGCAAGGAATTTCTGCATCCAGCTTGAAGTCAGTTGGCAATTCAGCTGTGGGGGTTGGCTGCTTCTCAAGATCTTGTCACAGAGATTAACATCTGCAGGCGGCATAAACGCAGACATCGGTCACCTATTCTCCTTTCATTATGGGCTGCAATCTGTCCCTCTGACATGATAAATGAGGAATGCAGGTTCTTATCTGTATAATTAGCCGATGCAGGAGAGCCAGCAGGCCTGCCCTCTGTGCTAACCTTTCCCTACTGACTTCGCTTCAGCAGGAGCCTGCCAATTCAAGGTCCCCACGCACATTCCTCTAAGGTGGGAATGGAGATTGCACTGCAGAGCGTGGGAAGGACTCTGCAGCGGTGGCTTCTCCACCCATTTCAGCGAGGTGGAAGGGTTAACTGACAGGCAGCAGATCAAACAAGCGAGAGGCATCACATCTGACCTAGTGGGTCCACCAGCTGGTCAACCAGACCCATCTTCTTTGCTCTGTCAGCACGGATGTTCCTTCCGGTCAGCATCATATCAAAAGCAGCAGGAAGTCCCACCTGGAAGGGCAGAAAGGGGGTCTCAGAATGGGAGCACGCCGTGCAGAAGGGGCCATCAAGTAAAGTTTTTCTCCTACTTACCATTTTTGGCAGCCTCTGAGTACCCCCTGCCCCTGGCAGGAGACCCAGCATCACTTCAGGTGTTCCCAAGACTGTTTTCTTGTCCTTTGTCGCTATTCTGTAGTGACAGGCAATGGCAACCTTAAAAAAGGAAGAGAAAACTAAAGGTTTCCTTGTAAAAGGCCACAGAATAACAGGACAGCCATCACAAAAGTCTCTTCTATTCACTGCCTCAACTTTCTTCCCGACCCTACCCCAATTCCCAAATTCCCTCTGTGCTCAAGGGTGGCTTCATCCAGCAAGAGAAGCACACAGTGGCAGATGACAGCAATCAGCTATGACGTGAACGTGAAACTCCCAAACTGAGCCAAGCTGCTTTAAAAATCTCATCTAGACCATCAAGAGCCAAATTCATTCACTACACTGAGAGCACGGTCCCATTTACAGATCAGCCACGATACTTGGTTTATCTGGATCACCACATTCACATCTGTCAGCACAGTGCCTGTAAGAAGTTGTGACTGCTTGAGAAATCAGGACCCAACTGCGGAGACCCCGTTACTGCAAGTTGTTCTGTTTCAGTAACAACTTTGCTCTGGGAATTAACCCAGATTCTTTCAGTTTGCAAAATCCTAGATGGAGATTACGAAGCAAACACTGCACCCAGCCAAAAATGACAGAGCGGAGTACGCAGGCCATGGTGGAGCCTGGCCACGCTCCCCACGCTCCTCCCTCCCACAACAACCTCTAAAAGAACAGAAGTTGCTGGGATACCAGCCTCAGTTCATCTGAAAAGCAGCAATTTCCAGCCTGGACTCTGCCAGCAGCATTTATCCAGCTCCAACGCCTGCCGGAAACAGCCGGTTTTCCCTGGGACACTCATCTAAATATTAGCCCGGCCCACGGAGATCCATATTCGATTAGCAGAAGCAGGAAAAATTAGCGCGGCAGAGCCCTGAAGCACAACCAAGCCATTAACTTGCCACAGACTCATTTGAATGGATGTTAACGAGCCCACGTCAGGTCTCTCACACTGAGTAGTCCTGCAGGCATCGTGGGGACAGTTTATAGAGACCCGGGGCTATCGACTCCCACTGCTGCTTGCCAGGCCCAGAAGGGTTCAGTACCTCCAGTCCCCCTCCCAGGCAGGTGCCGCTGATGGCAGCGACTATGGGCTTTGGAGACTGCTCAATTTTTTCTAGCATCTTCTGTCCGTCCTGAGAGAGCTGAGTCACTTCCTGAGCAGTCTTGCAGGCTGCAATCATGCTGCAAGGGGAGGCAGAAGGGCTGATCAGGACTGGAAAAGCACCGAGAAAACAGCAGTAAAATGCAGAGCGCTTCAAGGAGTTCATTCCCCTTTTCCCACAAAGCTCCAGGGACTGACAGACAGGCAAGAGCTATTTAGTCCCCACGTCTCACACTAAGAGACAACACAGAAAGACTACTAAATTCAGGGGGGTTAAGGCACGGGGGCTGCGCCTGCAGGTGGTGAATGAGCTTCCTTGTGTCAGAGCTGTGAAAGCCTTTGGGGGAGAGGAGGAAGGGCCAGAGGAAGCCTCAAAGCCCTTGCCAGGAAGGGTGGAGGGGAGAGCCCAGGATCAGTTTTTAGAGGAGCAGATGGCCAGCGCTCCGACGTTGCGCTCCGCCAATTAGAGACTCCCTGTGCTAATTATTCCTGGGGAGACTGGCAGCATTCGCCAGGCACAATTCAGGAGGCTTGTGGTGTTGAGACCAGCAGACGTCTCTTAAATGCAGCTTGTCCTTTTGCTCTGCTCCCCAGGCTACTGCCTCCTTCCCAACAAAGCATATATCAAGTCTCTACCCCTGAATAAGGCCAGCCAAAAAGGTCTTGAAGGGCCTACTTGTAATTCACCTTCTTTCCTCAGAGGTTTTTCATGTCTTTAAACAACTATTCTGTCCTGGGCAATGACAGGACTAGAAGCCAGGGGCACTCCAGGTCCCAGTGAGAGCACTCACAAGGGTGATCCCACACCCCACGAGAGCTCCCCAATGCTGTATCGCCTGGGAGGCTGCTGAGATGCTCCATGGGGCAGAGCGCCAGATCCTGCCTCATCGAGGGGCCACGCTGGCGGGCTGCCAGGCCCTCAAACCCAGCCTAAATGAAGCCCTGCATGTAAATTATCCACTCTTGTTGTCTCCCAGACCAAAGGACAATGCTCACCCCAGAGCCAGGAAGGGTTTCCCTGGCTGCAGCCCAGCACGCAGGAAGGAGCGACCAAGTGTTACAGCCAAATGGGGTTTAATGACTTGCCATGTTCCTCTTTATCAAGGTCCTAACTTCATCTGAGCAAGTGAGGCACCCTGTGCCCACTGATCTCATTCCCAGCCTCTGCTTCACCCCTAGGGACACGTGGGTGACAAACCACTCGGAATTCACAGCACACCAGACCACTGGCCCCGGGAAAGCTCTGATGCCTCTGTACTTACTCGATATCCGCTCCAGCAATGAAAGAGCCTGGCTTTGAAGAAATGAGGACAGCACTTTTGATACCTTCATTGGCCCAGATCTCATTCATTACCTCATTAAACTCTGCGCTGAGTTGTTTGGACAAAGTGTTCACCTGAAGGCAGCAAGACAAGGGGAGCAGCATCATAAATAGGGAGCCCAGCAGACAGTGGAGCTTAATCTCTGATTAAGTTCTGGACTCAACCATTCCATCATCAGAAAACACGCACAGAAACCAGACTGACAACAGAAAGCCAAAGCCAACAGTAGGTCTGGATGGGTTTTCCAATCTGTCTGGAGCAGCAGTAACTCTACAGCACTTCAAGATTTGCCTTCTGCAAAAAAAAAGGAAAGGAATCCACCCAACAGCCTCTGCTTGGCACAATTATAGCACTTTTGGGGCACTCAAATTGAGACCAGATCCGCTATAAAAGTTAGTTCATCTTGTGTTGTAATATGGTGAAAAAAACCAACCTCGCAGCAGGTCATCAAGTAATCTGTTATTAAGAAGTTCCTCCTTAACCTCACCAACAGTGGATTTGTGACCTCAAACACAGATTTTATGAGCTTCTAAGCTGTTTTTATTTTTTTCTGTAAAACGGACACTCTCCTTAACCACCTTGAATCCGAGAGCTTAATAAGATTTAGTGATCTCTTGTGCCAGTGAGAGACAAGTCACTTTAGTACATAAAAAATATTTCCAGGAGGCATTTTCAGATGTCTCAATAAATACTTTCCTATTTCTACTTTGTTGGGAACTTTGCAAGGCTGCAGGTCAGGAAAGTTCTCAAGTCTTAAATTAGCATTTTCAATGCCTTCTCTGTACAATTCCCGCCGTCCCCAGTGACGCCTATTACCCGCCAGAACGGTACCTTTGAATTTGGGGTGTTGAAGCGCACAACAGCAACGTCTCCTTTGATGTCATAGTTAACGTGGGTTCTGTCTGCAAACAAACAGAAACGTGTTATCTGCTTATGCCCAGTGGGTTTGAAGAAAGAAAACCAACTCCCGTAGAAAAGCTTTGCACTTACTCTGGAGCGTGGTGGAGGTGGAGATGTTACGGCAAGCATAACCTAAAGAAAAGATGTTGCAGATGTTAAAGGAATTCTCAGTAGTCTCAGCTTAACTGTCCTTTATTAACACATCCTCCCCTCTCCCCTCATTAGCACAGCGTTTAGGAGCCAGCTCCTCCTCTTGCGGCTTGGCCTGTGCCACCACCAGAGTTCAGCAGACTCCACGCTACCACAGTGACCTTCACAGCACAGATTCCACACCGCAGCGGCCAATACCAGCAATGCCAAACTGCTGGCAAAAAACCAAAATCAAAGCCTTTTCCCCCACAAAGCTGACAAGAGAGGAAGCGAGTGGCACAGGGGGATGTTTTGCCTTTAGTATGCCCAGTTCAACGCTGCTTCACACACTAAACCAGAGACCTGGCTGCACTTTGGAGAGTTTCAAAGCCTGCGAGTTAACTTCTCTGCAAACCAAACACAACCACCCCAGAATATTTCTGTACGAACACCCTCCTGTGCCAGAGAGTGGTGCCAGCCCCAGTGTTTCCTCACAGATCCTGGGGTGTACATCTGGTGAGCCACTAAAAGAGCACACGGCGTGTTTATTCTCGCCTCCAGCTACCCACAAAATGCTTGACCCACCTCTACTAATTACACATGGGAGCACCCAGACAAACTTGTCTTGTTTCAAATCGCTCAGAAAACTCAGACCCTGGTAGGAACAAGTTCTTTTTTCTGTGGAGAAAATTTATTTGGCCTGATGATCTCTCTATACCCATAAATCTCAGTTCTGTTCAAGTGACCTTGATCTCGACCGAGAGGATCCTCTGACACAGACCTAGGCTGAATCCCTGCCAAAGCTGCTTCAAGTCTGAAACCTGGTAAAAGCCTTACTTCTTTGGGCACATTCACCAACTGGAAGCCAGCTATTTAGCCAGGGGAGGTTTTACTGCCCAACGCTGATAAAGTGCTCAGGAACGAAACGTTCCCCTTCCCAGCAGCGAGAGGGCAGAAAAGCCAGCGCAGGGAAAACAAGCTCAAACCCACAAGCCGGCACCTCACCAGGAGGTGTTTTCCCCCTCCCGCGGCCCCGCGACACGGGCTCGGGGCTGCACTTTGTCCCTCTTTCCACCTTGTCCCCTGTGCTGGCAGCGGGGCCTGACCTTTGCTCTCCATTCCCTGAGCCCGGGATACACGGAGCAGGACTGTGGGGATGGAAATTCAGTGTCAGTCTGTCCCGGCAAAGAGGTCTGTGTCCTGTCATGTGCCCACAGCACCGCCGAGACTCGACTGGTTTCCACCCTTGGAAAGTCCTACTTTGAAGTCATTTTTAAAAGCTACTTTAAAATCATTTTTGACTAGGACAATACCCAGATTGTGACTGCTGTACCCAACATTGATTTCCCTAGATTTTTTTTATGCTCGAGTACTCCTGAAAATAAACACCGAGGCTCATTTCCCACAAAACTCAGCCTGGTCTGACAACACTTTCTCTGCCGACAGACGCTCCTCAGCAGAATATCGTGCACTTTTAACAGCGGTACTTTAACCTGATAAAAGCCACACTTTAAAGCTCCAGTACTTTAAAAAGAAGGCAAGGGCTGAACTGATTTACTGAATTCATCCCCTTCCATCCCATACTGCTGCGCTTGGCCGGGCACAGCAGGGAGAAGCTTCAGACCAAACACATCTCGGCTGCAAGGCAAGTGATAATGTTTTCCTTCCACACCCCCAGCCAGGCGTCTGCTGAGCCTGGGACGTGGGAAGGTGAAGAGCACATCAGTAAAAACTACAATACAGGCAAACACCACACTCTCCATTAGAAGTAAAAAAAGAAATGGCTTAATTAGCTTTTTTCTCCTTCTATGGTCTACCATGCTCTCCCCTCTGATATACCAGTTCCCAAACAGCCTGCTTCCACAAAAAACTTGAATTCCACTTTGCCTTTCATTTCTAACAAAACAAAAGATATGAAGTAGGAAAACAATACTAATAATCAAGGGCATGGCTGAACAAACCTCACTACATTTTAATATAAACCATTTTGGGACAGGTACTGCCACTGGACTAACAGCTGCTTAATATTTGAGTTAGAATACTGTCAGGCTGAAGAAGCCTATTTTAGAGCCCAGAATGCTTGTGGGGAAACACACGTAAAACTAAAAGCACATTTCCTTGGTGGCAGCCCCAGCACACCTGCTTTAGGCGTTGGTTCATTCAGCAGTACAATGGTGACATGCCAAGATCGGAGCCTCAGAAATCCCCCTTCACAACCCTGAAGGAAGCAGCAGCCCAGATGTACGCTTCTGCCATTCCGTCAGCATTCTCTCTAGAATTAAAAGCCCTGGGTATCGATTCCATTTTCACTACTTCACTCACTCCAATTAAAAGACCGTCTAGAGACAGGGACACCAACACTCCAGACAGTTGCTCTCAGCACTTTGCTGAGAACTTGGATGCAGCAGAGGACGGAGAATGCCCCTTCCCCACAGTCCAGCTGTGGTCTGTGCCTTCCCACTTTCTCTTTTCTCTGTCATTTCCTCAGATACTTCCCCATCTGGCACTTCTTCCCACCCTTCCACTCACCCCGACGCGACATGCCACTTGAAGTGGGAAGAGCATCCATGGATGGGTCAGGAGAAAAGCCTTCTTGCAGCCCTGGACCACGCGGAGCACCAGCTGAAGCTCAGGACGACTGCCCACGCTGTCAGCCTGTACCTGATGGCACCGAGCGCCAAACTGCCAGCTGGGAGACGGGAAACTTTGTCAAACTGAGCTTTCCTATCCCCTCTGGGAACCTGCTAGTGCACGGCACGTGGCCCAACAGGTATGGCCAGCTCTGGAGCTCGCACTGTCTTCTGCCTCCTTGCTGCCTTCTGCGTGCTTTTCAGCAAGGTTTGCATCTAATTTAACAAACACTTGGTTACGGCAGAGCAGCGCTGTTAATTATGCTGAGTGTCAGCGCCCTCGCAGCAGCTCCAGGATGGTTTGTGAGGAAGAATACTGCCAATTACAACAAGAAATCCGAGCAACAACAGCCCGAGCGATGGCTGGAGTCACCACAGCTCTGCTCACTATGGATTGCAGCGCCCTGCTGCTGGAGCAACCAGCTCATGTAGAAACACGCTCCCACAACTGCACGTAGGACAGGCATTAGGTTTGAACGAAACGCTCCTAGGTTTCAGCTCGACATCGACACCAGATGCTGAGGCCCTTCAAAGCACAGAAATAGGAAGCAGTTTCCAGTGCCTCTGAGCCTTCCCTTCGGCCTCCCACGGGGCAGCTGCTGACTCCTTGCTTCGGCAGCTCCGCGAGGAAGCACCAGGACCCAGCGCTGCAAACGCTGCCCAGCTTGGCAGAACACAAAGGAGCACGAGCCAAGGACTGAGGAGCCTGGATACTAAAATAAAGACAGACTGTGGGGCACCTGGAGGCGCAAACACACCTGGGGGTGCTCTCCCCACTCACACCAGGATACCCCCTTCCCACAGACACACCTGCGTGTCTGGAGGGCAGCCCCGGGATCCAGATGGCCAAGGACATGGGGACAACCCTCCCAGGCAGACACACACGGGCACTGGGGACACACACGTATGTAAGGACACAAGGACACCCTCTTCCCATGGCTCAGCTCATATGCCGAGGACAATCCTGCCTGAAGGACCCCACAGAGGGTCACAGGGACCCCCAGAGCCGTACACAGATTCCCAAAACGTGCCCATGTGCAAGGACACAGGGACGGCGAAGGCCAGCCTGCCTCGGGGACTGGTGTGGGAGCACGTCACCCACGGGGGCACACACAAACCCACGGCCCCCGTGGGCCCCCAGGACATGGAGGCACAGCCTCCTGCCCTAGGAAAACTTTGTGGCGAGGGGAGGCAGGGACACATCAGGGACCCCCCAACACGATCCACAGGCCGTGGGGACACTTCCCGAGGCCACACCGCCCAGTGACAACCACCCCCCGCTCCCTGACGCCCTGCCCTCTCCCCACTCCAGCGCCCCCCTCACGCGTGGGACCTCTCACAGCCCCACCACACCGCCACCCTCCCTCCCTCCCGCCTCAGGCCCACCCCGTCCCGCCGCCTTCAGGCGTGGGTCTCCCCCCCCAACCCGGACAGACCGCGCCCATTCCCACCGTCTGCCCCTCCTCCCCGTCACACCCCTCAGCCCCGGCGCAGGAGGCAGCAACCGGCGCCCCGGAGGCTCCGTCTCACCCGCGGGCGGTGGGCGGCGGGCCAGGCTGTACTTGGAGGCGGCCGTGAAGCGCCCCAGGCTGCCGATAGCGCGCACCGCCGCCGCCATCTTTGCTGCGCGCGAGGTCGAATGAGGGAGAGGCCGCCCGGGGGCTTGGCCACCCTATTCCCCCCCGGCCCCGCCCCGCCCGCGGCTGCCCGCCGCGCTGCCTGTCCGCTCCAACCCCGCCGCCTCCCGCCTCCCTCGCTCCTCTCCGCACGCCGCGGAGGCTCGGACGTTTCTTGTTCTACGCCGAAGGAGGAGCGGCGAGCGAGGGAGCGGGGAGAGCGGGAAGGGGCTGCGGGGCGGACGGCGTCCCTCAGGCGGGACACTGGGCGGACCGGCGGGAGGAGCGTGTGCGGGGGCCTTCCTGAGTGGCGGCGCGGCGGGCGGTGGCGGCGGCAGTGCGGGGCGCGGGCGGAGGTGAGGGGGCGGGCGGAAGGGCCCGGGGGGTAGCGGGGGTCGCTGAGGGAGAGAGGGGTCGGTCTGTCAGTCTGTCTTGGATGCTGAGGGGGTTGGTGAGTTGTGTACGTGAGGGGGGTGTGTGTGTGTGTGTGTGTGGGGACGTTGCTTAATTTTGTTGGGGCCCGTGCGGGCCTCTGAGCGTGTACCGGTGCGGGGGGAGGAGGGGGCTTCCCGTGCGTGGCGTGTGTGCGGTAGAGTGGTGCAGAGTGGCTGTGAGCTGTGCTTGACCTGAGGAGAGTGTGTGGAGGCGGGGGGGTGTCTGGGGACGGGGAGGTGAGAGAAGGGGGTGTATAGCGTGTGGGTGTAGCTTGTGCGCGCCCTGGATACCCCGGGTGGATGAGGGATCGAGTCCATCTTCAGTAAGTTCCCAGGCAGCGTCAAGTCGGGTGGGAGTCTTGACCTGCCCGAGGGTAGGAAGGCTCTACAGAGGGGTCTGGACAGGCTGGATCGACGGTACAAGGCCAGTGGTGTGAGGTTCACCAAGGCCAAGTGCCAGGTGACCCGTGGGGTCACACCAACCCCATGAACACTCCAGGCTGGGACAAGGGTGGCTGGAAAGCTCCCCGGCGGTAAAAGACCCAGGGGTGTTGGTCAGCAGCCGGCTGAATATGAGCCAGCAGTGTGCCCAGGTGGCCAGGAAGGCCAATGACATCCTTGCCTGTGTCAGGAACAGTGTGGCCAGCAGGACTGGGTCAGGGATGGTCCCCCTGGACTGGGCACTGGTGACGCCCCGTCTCGAGGGCTGGCTTCAGTTTTGGGCTCCTCACCACAAAAAAGACCTTGAGGGGCTGGAGCGTGTCCAGAGAAGGGCAACGGAGCTGGTGAGGGGTC
>JAOXJM010000023.1:118368657-118381817 GCA_026413425.1 Tringa solitaria | reverse complement strand
TCCCTGGAGGGATTTAAAAGCCAGGCAGACGTGGTGCTGAGGGACATGGGTTAGTTTTGGGTTTGTCAGTGTTGGGTTGATGGTTGGACTCGATGATATTAAAGGTCCTTTCTAACCCAGACGATTCAGTGATTCTGTGTGTAGTGTGGGAGGGTATATTTGAAAGGCGTTGTGGATTGTACAAAGGTCGGGGGTATTGTGTGTGGAGATGCTCCGAGGGCTGGCTGGACTAGATGGTCTTTAAAGATTCCTTCCAACCCAAAGTATTCTATAATTTGATGGTTCTTTTTTGCCGGTTTGACAGGGAAGGTTTGGGGAAAAGCCTCAGTCAGGTGTCAGGGGGGAGCTCTGCACAGGTGGAGGAAGAGCACTGTTGCAGAGAGACAACGCAGAGAAGGATCCCAGGGAGGAGGAGGAGGTCTGTTTCCTGGACCTTTACCAACGCGAGGAGCCTGGGTTTGGTTTGTGGGAAGCCAGCGTAGCCAGAGCGGAGCAGCGAATGAGGAATGCTACGTGGCGTGTCGCACGTGCAGAGCTGTAGGGTGTGAATGTAAACGTGGAAGGGGGTGGCTGGCAGCTTACGCTGAGTTTTGAGAAGCCGTAGAGAGCTGCGATACCTGAGTGGGCTGGGCTTGGGACTGCAGGCGTTTCTCTAACACTTGGGGGAAAAAGTGTGAATTTGGGCGAGGAAGTGCTGTTAGCCTGAATGCTAAAAGCGTGAGTGAGTGAGGTGAATGCTGCTGTGAAGCAGCCAAAGATCTGGAGCTGGGAGGACCGTTTTTCGCAATGAAAAGTGCAGATGAGGATTTGTTCATAGGGAAGCCCTGTTTTGCAATGAGCTTTGGGGAGGCCACAGAGGAAGTTTTTAGGGTGGCGGGTACCAACTCATTCTGCTTCCCATGGGGATACGCAACGGAAGTTACTGAGGTTGGCATCAACGGTTAAAATGAGGGGTGATGGCAGGACATTGTGCCAAGGAGAGTGCGTCAGGAGAGTCAGGCTGGCAGCGAGACCGGCTGGGCACGGGGACAATTTTCCAGTGGGGAAGTGGTGGAACAGTTATCGGGAGGGGAATTGAAAGCTGCGCTGCCTGCTGTTAGCCTGGTGCTGGGTCACTGGGGAGATGAGTATTTATTTACAGGAACATTTGCAGGCCACAGTCATAAGCCAGACTCCTCCTGTGTTAGATGCTGTTCAAAAAGAGTAATAGGAAGTAATTCTCTGTGCTGCTGCCCTTGGCGTGTCTTCTGTTTTTTCACTTTTCTGGCTCTGAGTGAAGCAGACGGATTGCTTACCTTGAAATTGTTCCGAATAGACCACATTGGACTAATATCAGTCTTTCTCCAGCTCTCTAGATAGCAAAATGACTTCCATGCTGAGCCACGCCATCAGAAACCTCCCTGCTTCCTCAGCATGGGCTCCCAGGCTCCGTAAGTATCTTTACGTTTATTAAAAGCTTGAATTGGTCATAAAGTTCTGGTTTAAGTGTTGGGTTTGGAATGGCTGCTTGTACCCGAGTCTCTGTTCCATTGGCATCCTAAAAAAGATGTGAATGTTGGGTTTGTTTTTTTTTAATAACTAATTCCATTGTTGCCATATTTGTCCCTTCCCACATCAGATGTGGGAGAAATCTCGTGTTAATGGGTAATGTGAACTGTGTTCATAAAAAGAACAGAGTAAACTAAAAAAACATTTCACGGATGTTCAGGTGCAGTTTTCTTACTATGACATTATTTTATTTTTTCTTTTAACAGTTCTTACTGAAATGAGAAATGTTTTTAACATTTCAGGTTTGATAGATCCTACTTTTTCGTGTCTTGTTTTTCAGTTGCTCGCTCGCTCAGCTGCTCTTCGCAGTTACAAGCCGCAGGTAAAGTTGAAAACTCCGTGAATCTCAGTGGGTCTGTGCTGGAGAAGACTCTTTCTGAAGCTGCCTCCCTTTTCCAGAGTTTTGTTCTACACAAATCTCAGAAATACCGCGCAAACAGCCTTAGTTCCAGAAAGCTGCCAACAAATAAAACTGCAGGGAAACCTCTGGTCCCAGCAGAGTCCTCTCAACCTCTGAGTGTCCCTCGCTCCCAGCAGCTCTGCCCAGCCCAGAGCTCACGTCCCGCTGTCACCTGATAGATTGCTATTTCTAGAATCTAAACACAGAGCGCAGGGTTTTTAAGCTGTTGGGGCCTAACCAGAGGGGAGGGCACTGTCCCTGGCAAGGAGAAGCTTGTGGAATTAGCCTTGAAGTCTGGTGAGACCAGTAAGAGGCTCAGGTCTCGGTGGAGTGGCTGAGCACGCCCCATTCTGGGGGTTATTAGCTGGGATCAGGCGTTCTGGGTTTCATCTGGGGGGGGTTGCTCAGGTGACCGTAATGCTTTGAGCTGCCTGGGTTTTGGAAAGAGCAGCTCCCCCTTAGCTTTGTGCCAAGAACGTTGTGTAACGGGGGCTTCACCCCATAACTTGCTCCAGTAGAGCATTTAGCTGGAGTTAATCTGGTTTTACGGGTCTTTGTCCTTTTCTAGCTTGTAAAAAGCTGCCGCATGCTGCTGGAGATGCTCATTAAGATTTGCAGGCCTGATTGCGTTAGGGAATTCTCATTGAACCCTGTTAATCCTCACTCCAGGAGAGGTCTGACAGGGGACTGTTGAATGCTACTGTATCGTGATGTGCTTTGTCTTGAACTTGAGATGCTCAGACACCTTACAGAGAGGGAGCAAGTTACCCACAGCGACTATATGCACTCTTCTTGCTCCTGCTTTCCTGTGGGAGCGCACCTCACTTCTTGAACTGTGTTTTAATTTCCCTTGAGTTATCTCACCTTTGCTGTGCAGTAGGAGCACGTATTTAGGCAGTTACTGTGGGAGGTGGATTGCTGTTTGCAGTCCCTGCTGCCCCCCAGGTGGGAGATCTTACTCAGGCTTTGAATTTGGGCTCTCTTATTCATGTTGTAAGCTGTGCAGCATCTGTAGAGGTTCCTCCAGTAACTCCTAAGAGTTATGTGTCTTTGTGCCTCAGATGAATCTCTTTGTGGCTACAGATGAATCTCTCTGCTGATGGGGGATGTACTGAGTTGTTAAGTCGTTTTTTCAGACCAGATAATTAGCCAGGCAGATACAAGATGACAGCTCAGGTGTCCTCCCTACTCTGCTTTTGACTTAGGCACCAAAAGAAACCACTTTCCCTAGTTTTCTAGTGTTTTTTAGAGTCTGACTTGAATCTTGCTGGTATTTCTGTTAACATCTCTTCTTTCTCAGCAGTCCAGCCTAAGACTAAGAAGACCTTGGCCAAAAGTGGCGTGAAGAATATCGTTGTGGTAGAGGGCGTCCGTATTCCATTCTTGCAGTCTGGCACCTCGTAAGTATAAAATTAAATCCAGGCTGACTTGGGCAATAGTAGAAGCTTTCAGTGAAAAAAGTTGGGTTACTGGTTCCTTTTTGTGTAGTTATTCTTAACTTAAAAGTACTGAAGCAGCAATCAGTTGGACTCCTAGGGTCGTTACAGCTTACCTAAGGAAAAAACGAGGTTTGGAGAAGATTGCCTGTGGATATGAGTTCTGAGAGGAACAAGGATTTATGCTGCACGTCTGGAGGAAGCTGGTGGTGGATCTAGAGCAGATAAAGTGACAAATTTCACAGAATTAGTGGGAAAGGCGCAGAGAATCTGCTCTAGGCTCTTCTTACTAGACTGTTACGCCACCAAGTTCAGAGCTGCATTAGGAGCAGACCTAACTCCTAATTAGGATGGATTATTCTGCCACTGCTGCTTTTTAAGTACAGTATTGTGTGCTGACCTATACACACGTAGTCTTCACAACCTGGGGTATGAAACGTTTGATTTTAAATGCAGTGGAGCGTTTCTGGTGGATCAGCAGTTCCTCGCTGCTGCTGCTGCGCGCTTACGGGGTTGAAACAGATGTCTGGGTCGGCTTCTGACACCCCTAAATCTCTGCCTCTCCTCTTTAACTTCCAGGTACGCGGATCTTATGCCACATGACTTAGCAAGAGCAGCGCTGCAGTAAGTACATGGAATACTAGAAGGGCCCAGAAAACTCATTAAACTGCTGGGGTCCCCATGTTGGTGCGGTGGCTTCAGCAGATTTGGAAGCTGAGGCTCTAGTTTTGTCTCTGAACGATCCAGGAGCTTCATTTTTCCTGGTCCACCACCTCTTTAGTAGGTGGCTTAAGCCTTAGAGTTTATAATCAGCTGGTGTTGAAGTGCATCGTTACACAGGTTGTGGTGTTGTCCCGCTTGATGAATTTTAGTTAATTTGAGTCCTGACTGCACGTAGTTTTCCTAAACGCAGAGACCACAGCTACTGTTGAGGTGAGCTCACAGTTCATGGGGGGAAAAACAATCTGGGCAATGCAGAGAAGACTACATGGCGACAAGAATAACGAGCTAATTCTGCCATCGTGCCCATCCCTTCCATTCTGCAGGGGTTTGGGCCGTAGGCCATCGGCAGCAGGTTTGTTTTGTGGGGAAGCCGGGCAAAGCGCTGTTGAAAAGGGAGAAGGCTTTGCCCAGCGTGGGAAAAGGAGAGTTCCTGGACACTGGGCGGGTTCTAGTCTGTTGCGGAAGAGAAGTTATTGATTGATGTGCCTTTGGTTTCATTTTTACTTGGTGCTTTGTGGCTCGTGAAGCTGAGTTTGAATCCCAGAGGCGTTAAATCGCTGCCTGCTGTGGGATGTGCCGTGGTGGCAGGTTTGTCAAGGTGTTCTGCCAAATTGTGCAATGTATTTTCTAATGAACACTGAAAACACACTGCTTATTTTCTGTGTGCCTTTACTGAAGGTTTTACATGTTCCTACACCAAAGATGATGGGCTTTGTTATCTCTTAAGGCCCGCTTCCTTTCATTTTGATGTCAGAATACTCCAAATTGGGGAAGATTGGCTGTAGTGATGCTTATTGTCAGTGTTTGGTTGATGGTTGGACTCGATGATCTGAAAGCTCCCTTCCAACCTGGACAACTCTATGATTCGAAGATAACAGCAACCATTTTGGGAACTTGGTGGTGTAGAGTAGTTGCTTTTATGAAATGCTGTAATCATTTATAGTGATATTACTGCCATGATTATTTGCAGTCTGTGGTCAATTATGCTTTTCATGAAGTCCATATACACACAAAACTCTTCTGAACTGGGAGCAGAAGATGTATCTCCGTTGCTGCCTTGTTCTCTTGGTGGAAAGAGGATGTCTGAGGACTGTGACAAGGTTATTGCTTACAGGGTGCAAATTCTTGTTTGTTTTGCTCTGCTCCTTTAGGGGGTTGCTGAACCGGACCAGCGTCCCAAGGGACGTTGTGGATTACATCGTCTACGGCACAGTTATCCAGGAGGTGAAAACCAGCAATGTTGCCAGAGAGGTGGGTCACATGCACCTGATTTCTGCCAAAAGTATGAAGGTGACAAACACTTGCAAAAAAAAAAAAAAACCAAAAGAAAAGGTTCATTGAAATGTGATTTGGGAGTATGAACTAGTTGTGCAGTATTGTCTGTGAGATAATTGTGTGGGGCTCTGCCTCCTGCTGAAATCTGCCCTACACCAAGGGTCTTTCAGTGCTGCGAAGCCTCTGCTTGATTCTTCCCTGAATGGGAAGTTTTTGTTAACGGTTGCTGATCGCTCCAGCTGCCAGCTGGACTCAAATGCTGGCTCGTCTAAACTACTTGAGAGGACCGGAGCACGCTTTGGTCGAATCTTGTGGTATTGATTTATTTTAGCTGACTGATCTGATGCAGCTTGTGAGTGGTTTGAAATGGAGGAGCTTCGCTGCCCCTTTTTCTGCCGGGCAGAAAACACAATTCATTATACACAGAAAGAAGCTGGTCCCCTGCAGCAACTTTAGAGAGGCGGCTTGTGATTTTTCTGTAATCTGTGTTATTCTCTGGGACCAGGCAAAAGCATGACGTAACCTGGGCTGGAAAGACTTTGGAGGTTACGAGGTTCTCCAGTTCCACGGGTGGTTTTTAGCCTCGTAGATGCAAATACTTGCTTTGGTCACCTGCCAGTCAGCTGAGGCCGCAGTGTAATTTTAACTCGGGAACAAGTGTTGAACTTTAAACTAGTTGGCCACGTCTCAACTAGGGAAGGTCTTGCTGGGAGCCGTTTTCCTGTCGTGGGAAGCCCTTCTCAGCTGGGTCAAACAAAACTGCTGCTTTCTGCGCTGCAGGAAACGTCGTCTGTTCCCTGTAAAGCAAATCCTGGCGCCTGGTACTGAGGGGTCTGAATAATTCCTTTCACGTGCCGCCTTTGCCTGTAAGGTGAAGCAGAGTTGATGTCAAGTAGTTGAAATTGTGAGGTGTGTGATTAGTTAGATTAGTAGAGTGTCCCCCTTTATTAATGGGGGCCGCTATCCATAACGTGACTGGGAGCCCTGGAGCCGTCTCCTCCTGTTTGCAGAGGCCGGGGAGAGGGGATGAGCTGCTGCATTCATTGCCCGGATGGAAACTTGACGTCCTTGTTTTCAGCTTGGTCTGCAGATGGTGGCTCTGACCCCGTGGAGCCAAAGGCGTAGGTGTTTCAACAGTCACTCTTTGTTGCTCACAGGCTGCCTTGGGAGCGGGTTTCTCTGACAAAACTCCAGCCCATACGGTCACCATGGCTTGCATTTCGTCAAACCAGGCTATGACCACAGGTATGTCGGCTGGGAAGAGCACGCCGTGGGTTTGGGTTTAGCAACTCCCATGCATCCCTCATCTAACGTGCACTGCTCAGAGAATACAAGTAAGCATCTGAAGGAATTCTGGAATGGAAGGGAAGTTTCTGAACCAGCAAAATATAGTACAATATGCTGTAGGCCGGCAGCTGGTCACCCTTTGTATTCAGCGATAGTCTCTCCTCAGTGTCCCTGCTTCCTTGGGAGGAAAAAGCTACATCATGATAAGGAAGTTGCTGCCTTTCAGGCTACTTTAATCTTCGACTTAGCCTAAATGGAGAAAAATAACTGAGACCTGGTTATTGTCCTGAATCCCTGGGGATATTCTTGCAGCTGCTGTGTGTGACAAAGAGAAGTGGAAGTTAGAAAACTCGTGTAATTCAGAAAACGTCTGTTCCGTCTGCTCAGCCTCTGTTGAGCCCGTGCTGTGTGACTCGGCCAAAGCCAGAGGCTCGGGAAGAAAATAAAAACGTAGTAGTGTCTTCTGTTGGGGTCAGCGTCGCTTCTCCCCACAGCTCTCACGGGAACTCTCTCGTCCCGCAGGCGTGGGCATGATCGCGGCCGGCCAGTGCGACGTCGTGGTGGCGGGGGGTGTGGAGTTAATGTCAGACGTCCCCATTCGGCACAGCAGGAAGATGAGGAAGACCATGCTCACCCTTAACCGAGCCAAGACCTTGGGCCAAAAGCTCTCCCTGATTTCCAAAATCCGCCCTGACTACTTTGCTCCAGAGGTAATTTTTTTTTTTTTTCCAGGCATTTAGATATTTAAGTTAAACTGTTGTATGAAGAGGTGTCAAACAGGTTGACTTAGGTAATTTTTTTAGCCTCAATGGAGAGGATTTAAAAAAGGAGAGCTGGCTGCCTGGGGCTTGCTTTTATTGGATCCCTGTCCTGTGCTTTCGGTTAAAAATGCAGTTGATTAATGCATCTCACAGCAGTCGTGACTCTACTTTGTTTTCTTACACGTTACTCTTTGGTAAACCTAATTTATTTCCAAACCTCCCTCTCCTCCTGCGACTCCTGGACAAACTCTGCTGGAGGCTACAAAGTAGAAGCTTTTTTTCCCCATCAGTAGAGAACTTACACAAGGGTCCTAAAGGTTCTCGGGGGAATTTTTGTTTCTTGAATAATAGAAGTAACAGAGTATCAGTTCCCAGTATCTGAGTAGGAGCTCAGTATCGGAGAGGAGCATCCTCAGTATATCAGTGTAATTTCTTTTTTTGATTAATGCATCTTAAATACACCTTATGATTATTGCTCCTGGGTGCGTCCTGCTGGGTGCTGGATGTTTTTGGCTCCCAGAATCAGCAGTTGCTGGTTAGTGCCAGGGACCCGCTGTAGAGGGAGCCACTCCTCTGTCCTGGATGTCATGAGAGAGGTGAATTGTGACTTGGTGGAGATGGGAAAGAAAAGGACTTCCCTCCTTAACCCCCGCCCAGCTTTTCCCAAGCAAACCGTGTGTCCCTGCTGCTGCTGGCTGCCTCTCATCCAGCGGAGATGACATCCAAAGCCCAAATAAGACAGGAAAATCGCACACTTAAATGCATGTGGGGATTTCCCCAGTGCTGCTGGAAGAAGAAGAGCTGAGTGGAAATCGCTTGCTGCCTCTGGTTTTGTGTGAGGAAGGATTTGACCGGGAGTTGTAAGGTCCCGGAATGATGTTATTTCACCCTGGCATGAGAAGTTGAGTCACCCTTCATGAAATGCACGAGGGGGTAGGGTAAAACCCTGGTTTTGTGTTTCGTAGCTCCCAGCTGTGGCAGAGTTCTCCACCAGTGAGACTATGGGGCACTCGGCCGATCGTTTGGCCGCCGCCTTTGCCGTTTCCCGTTTGGAACAGGACGAGTACGCCCTCCGCTCACACACGCTCGCCAAGAAAGCCCAGGACGGCGGCTTGCTGCTCGATGTGGTGCCCTTCAAAGTGCCAGGTAAAAGCACACGTGTTCACTGACGTGCACGCTACTTCAAGAAAGAAATACTTTGTTTAGAAAAGGAAGGGGAAGTACTGGGGGTCAGATTCATAATGTTCTGCATATCTGACACACAGGGTTTTAACTTTTGGAGATGCTGCTGTTTCTCCCTGGAACACAGGAGCCTGTTTTTAAACATGTATTTCTAAGTACAGAATCGTAGAATTGGCCAGTTTGGAAGGGTTCAGCTCATGGAGTCCAACCATCAACCCACCACTGACAAAGCCACCACTGACCCATGTCCCTCAGCACCACTTCTGCCCGGCTTTTACATCCCTCCAGGGATGGGGACTCCACCACTGCCCTGGGCAGCCTCTGCCGAGGATTGACAACCCTTTCGGGGAAGAAATTATTCCCAATATCCATCCTAAACCTCCCCTGGAGCAACCTGAGGCCGTTTCCTCTTGTCCCGTCACCTGTTCCTCAAAACTTGGCCCATAAGTGTGTCTGATTTAGGCCCAATTCTCCAGTTTAGGCTTTATAATCTGAATTTAAATTCTTTTATCAGCTGGGTTGTTTTCCATGTGGTGTTTTTTTCTTACACTAAATAGATTGCAGCGCTTCATTTTTTCAGTCTTCACAGAGAAATCAACATGGCGTCAATTTCAAAGTGCTATTTTTTAGCTGTTTTAAATACCCCGATGCCGTGAACGGATTTTCCCTTTTTTCCTCCTCCCACTTGTCATAAAAAGCACAACTTTCTCATTTTGTATCTTCTCCCCCTGGACTCCTCATGTGTAAATTCATGTATGTTGCTGGCTTTGGTAGTTTAAATATGCTTTTTTCTCATCAACAGGCAAAGAGACCGTCACCAAAGATAACGGGATCCGTCCCTCCTCAATAGAGCAGATGGGGAAGCTGAAGCCGGCTTTTGTCAAGCCCTTTGGAACTGTCACAGCTGCCAACTCCTCCTTCCTGGTAATGCCTCTTCCCGGTGCTGGGAGCCAGGGGGGGACAACCCTCCCACAGGCACCTGGATCAAGCGGGGAATATCTGTGGGAATGAGTTGTCTCCTTTCTTAATATCCCCCGCTTTGGGATTTTTCAAGGGTAACTTCGAGGTGTATCACAATCTGGACAACCTGGGTACCGGGTTGTTTCATTTGAAAATTAGAACTAATTTCAAAGATCCTGAAGTGTCGGTCTGTCTCACCCCTTTGCTTTTCTGTAGCTGCCTCATAAGGGTTGATCATTCAAAGGCATGTCTTGAAATTCTGTCCCAGGCTGGGGCTGATCGCAGGACAAGTCCAGAAATCAGTTGGTTTACTGTGAACTTGTCACTTTAAGGCTTGCCCTGTAATTTGCAGAGGGCAAGGAGGGATTTCTCCAGCACATCTGCAATGGGCTGTCTTCTGTGTGTGAAGACAGCTCTTTCTCTCTCTCTAGTGCTTTTTACAGGAAGCTTTTTGAGACGCTGAAGCATAATTAGCTGTGGAAATTGGATGAGGTGTATCCGAGCCCCAGTCCCTGAGACTCAGGAGAAGGCACTTGCCTCCTGCAGAGGGCTCAGGGCGACTCTCCTGTTCCTGACAAGTTCTGCTGTGTTTAAAAGGCTGTTTGTGAGGAGAGCATCAAAGGAAGCAAGTAACTACTGCTGGGGCCCTTTCAGCAGCAGTGGTATTTGATCCTTAGTGTTCTTGGGGACTCAGAGGCTGGAAACGCCACAGCCGTGGTGTTGGGCACAGTTGGCACGCCGTTGGTGTGCCGTCTGTGACAGATCTGCAGGTCAGCTTGGGCTCTTGTCCAAGAGATGATCATGTGCCAGGGCCATGAAGTTCATGGTGAGCCTGTGACTTACCATCCCAGAATTATCACCTGTTTTGGGATGGGGCTGAGCAGATGGGTGAGTTTTTGGGGTGAAGCTTGTCCTCAGGACTGGTAGGGCAGTTTGGGACCCCTGTCCTGTTTGAAACCAGGGGGACTTGTGGGTCTGGACTGCAAGGAAGGCCTTCAGCATCACGTGTGCTGCCGTCATTTGGAGACCATCCATCCATCAGTTCTGTCACAGCCTTGTTCTTTGTCCCGTGTCGAACGGGGATGTCCTGGAAGCTGTGGTTAGATCCCTCTCTTGCCAGAAGGAGGGCTCTCGGGCTGGTTTTGCGCGTGGGCCATCTTGCTCTTCAGGCCTGACCTCACCACGTTTGTCTGCCCCTTTCAGACAGACGGCGCTTCGGCAATTCTGCTCATGTCTGAGGAGAAGGCGCTGGCCATGGGGTACAAACCGAAGGCCTACCTAAGGTAAAAAGAGACTGTGTGGCCTCCGAAGTCTGCTCTCGCTTCCTTCTGCTCTTCTTCCTCTTACTAATAGCATTTCTCCCCTGCAGGGACTTTGTGTATGTGTCCCAGGATCCAAAGGACCAGCTGCTGCTGGGGTAGGTGGTGGCGTCAGAGCATCCCCTGGCAGTCCGTACGAGCACAGGAACCTTGGCGTGCCACCACATGTTGGTTTTTTGGGGGGGAAGTCTCTCAGGAGATGATCCACCTCTTTGGGCCTTCTCGCATGGGTGTGAGAGCTGGTGTGACTCAGGAGGGGGCGGTGGCAGAAATACCCTGATCTGCTGGGGGGCACCTCGGCGTGTCGGTACTGCGGTGGTTACCGGGGGTGGGTCGCAGCTGGAGTGGGACAAACAGGGGGCCACGAGCCCTGGAGGGAAGGAACGTAACGTGGGTCGCTGTGGGAAAAGGGAACGGTGATGTGGGGAGAGATACTCAGGCCAGGTTTCTGTTTCTAAACTCTTCTTCAGTCCAACGTACGCTACTCCCAAAGTGCTGGAGAAGGCTGGGCTCACCATGGCCGATATCGACGTGTTTGAGTTCCACGAAGCTTTTGCTGTGAGTGCTCTGAACCCTAAAACGCCTCTAGCTGCCAAATCCCATTCTGTAGGCATCTGCTCTATGTTGGTAAAGCTTTCGCTAAGTGTAGTAATTCTACATTTATGTCTATAGATAAGTACTGTATGTATTTTTTTATATATATCTGGTCTGGTGGGAGGGAGGTGTCCCTGCCCAGGGCAGGCGGTTGGAACTAGATAATCTCAAAAGTCCCTCCCAACCCAAACCATTTGATGATACAACATTTTTTACATTAACACAGTCCATGCTAAGGGTGACTTACGTTGCTCGAAGTCACCAAAGGAATACAGAATATTCTAAAATAATACATAAAAGACAATCTTGCTTTCCCAAGACCCTTGTATGAAAGAAACCACTTCTGCACATCACCTACTGGTTGGGTTGAGGATGTATGAGGAGGCCTGTTAATTGGACAGCTTTGGTTTTGAGCTAAGATTGAGCCAACAGTGATTAACGAGGCTGATCCCGGAAAATACTTTTTTTTCAGTTGGTTGTACTCATTCTGGGGCCGTAGCTCGTCTCAGGGTATCTCCTGTTTGCCAGGAGAAAATAGCAAGTCCCCCGAAATCCGCCATTTCCTTGCTAACTTCGCCTTCCTCTCCTTTCCAGGGGCAGATCCTGGCTAACCTGAAAGCTATGGATTCGGACTGGTTTGCACAAAACTACATGGGCAGGAAGTCGAAGGTAAGACACGGTCAGGGCGCTTCTCTCCTCAGTGTAACTCCGGGGTGGATTGAATTCCCTGTTCCAGGGGGGGACGGCAGTGCTGCAAAGTGGGGCTTTTGCCCTGCTCTGTGAGGAGCAGCAGCGTTTCCTGGGCGCTGGGTTAGCAAATCCCAACCTGGGCGGTTTCTTCGGGAGCGATGACGTTCCCGAGGTGGAGATTTAGTGCCATAACAGTAATTATTGGAGAGGAGGGAGATAAAAACAGCGGGAGGGCTTCAGTTCCGTTTCCTAAACGGCTGGCAGGATACCTGCCTGACTGCAGGGGGAGCAGGAAAGGTGTTTACATGGTTTTGTGCTGTTTTGCACCATTTTGTGCTGTCATCGGGCACTTGTAGGTGCCAGGGAACGCTGTACGGTGGCCCAGGCTGGCCAGGGAGGTCTGGTGGTGTCAGTCTCCTTCCAGAGAGATGACAGATGCGTGTCCCTCTGTGTGTCCTTGCAGGTGGGAGCCCCTCCTCTGGAGAAGTTCAACACCTGGGGGGGCTCCCTTTCGCTGGGACACCCCTTTGGGGCCACTGGTTGCCGGCTGGTGATTACGGCTGCCCACAGGCTGAAGAAGGAGGGAGGACAATACGGGCTGGTGGCTGCCTGCGCTGCAGGAGGGCAGGTAAGGGTGCTGTGCTGTTCCCTCTGCAGAGGGGCAGCAATTGCATTTCTGCTGCTCTTGGTGCTCTCAAACCCTGCCCAGTTACACCAGCTCTGGGGACGCCTCTGAAGTCCCATGGCACTGGGTGTTCATGGCTGTCTCAATCGCCCCTGGGCAATGGTGCCCATTGCTGCCTGTGTGATCCAAAAGAGAAGGAGAGATTTCTCCCGTGTTCTGGGGGTTTCGTTTGGTGACTCACAAAGACTTCCCAGACTGGGACTTCTGGGTGTCATTTTTTCCCATCTTAAGAAGAAACAGAGATTCGGAGATGCTGGGAGGGCTGGAGCCCCTCTGCTGGGAGGGGGGGCTGAGAGAGTT
>JAOXJM010000023.1:118258826-118269903 GCA_026413425.1 Tringa solitaria | reverse complement strand
CAGTGTTGGGTTGATGGTTGGACTTGATGGTCTGAAAGGTCCCTCCCAACCTGGACAATTCTATGTTTCTAAGATGCAAGTGCTCTTCAGAAATAAACCTCAAACCCTCACTCCACAGAGTCTGGAAACCAGCGTGCCTACGGACCAAAGTTCCCCACCACATCGACAAGGTCCAGCTCATGAATCCCCCTCCCTGCTCGGCTGAATCCCACTCACCAGCTCCCGCATGCAGGACTTGAGCCTCTCTCGGTCCAGCCTGGTGCGTGAAGAATGGTGCTGGTCCTTGTCAGCCAATGTCACGAAGCGCCTGGTGGGAAAGGAAGTTTCAGTAGCACGAATCCCAGTGGGACCCCACGGACTCTCCCCAAGGAGCCATGTCTGGATGGATGTCTGCCAGCAGGAGAGTATCCCCCTGGAGGAAAATGTCCTCATTCCTCCCCAGTCTGCATTGCAATCAGGGCCAAGTGGCCCATTTGCACCCAATGTTGAGTGTCCTGCACAGGGAGTAACTGCTGATCAGGTACCAGCCTGTGGAGGCTACGGGCTTTTGGGGTCTTTGGGGTGCAGATGTAAACACCACGTCACCCATACTTCAAGCCAGAAGGCAGTGATACGGCATTGTGTCAATGCGATGGAACAGTTGCCCACCATCCAGAGGATGAGGAGAAGTGGGCTTACACTGAAGACCTTGCCCAGAGCCCCGCAGAGGGCAGGGGTCTGCAGTGTGCCACCTTTGCCCATCTTTTACTCACAAGCACCCACTGCTCAGCTCCTCCAGGACCCCTCGGAGCCGGCGCTCTGGGTGTGGCTTTTCCGTCTTGATCATTTCCTGCACGTCATTGAGTCCTTCCTCCTGGAGCATCAACGGGGGAAGTGGTGAAGGGGTGGTGGGACAGAGCCCTGCTGTGGGGCAAGGTGCCTCCCAAGGTCCAACCCTACGTAGAGCAGCCCTGTGGGGGCTGGCACACCTTTGGCTGCAGGGACGTGGCTCTGAGTGATGGGAATGGGTCTACCATGCTCCATGAAGTTGGCTGGCCAAGGTCTACCCCGTCTTGGCTGGACCTGCCAGGCTTCCCCTTTGCAGATCCTGCCATGACCTTGCTAACGCAGAGCTGTCACAAAGGCTCCTTGGGAATTATTCTGAGACTATGGAGACTCTGCCACACACGGTTCTCCCAGGGGGACAAAGTTTCCTATTGGTGGGGAGAGCTGGGTCTGACCCACAGAAAACTCATTAAGCTCTTAGGATTTGGACATTCAAACTGTGGAGCATTTAGCACTGGGAAGCTTCTCCCTTTCTGGCACTACTTTGCTCATGGGTCCTGGCACTCTTTGTCCCTGCTTTGTGAGAAGCAGAGATGTGCAGGGAGCCTGAAGGTGCCTCATGCCCCAAGCTGTCTCCCTCCCTCCCTCCCTAGCACATACTGACCAGCTTGTCCGCAATCTTGTCCATGATGTTGGCATTATACAATCTGCGGCGCTGGTCCTGCCACCAGCTCTTGATGTAGATGCAGGGCTTCTTCTCAAAGTACGGCAGGTGGAAGTAGTTCCTGCAAGAGGAGGCAGAAGAGATATTCCATGGTGGTTAACGCTCCCATCTCCTACTAATACCCTTTTTCTGAATGCTGCTGAGCATCTCCTATAGCGGCCTGGCCTTCAGAGGAGGCAGACATCCTGACTTTTGCAGACCTAAGAGGTTTCCATATGCTGGTGGGATGGAGGGGTAAGAGTCATGATACAGTTCAAGTTCTGCTGGGGGAAGTTTAGGATGGATATTAGGAAAAATTTTTACACTGAAAGGGTTATTAAGGATTGGAAGAAGATGCCCAGGGAAGTGGTGGAGTTGCCATCCCTGGAGGTATTTAAAAGCTGGGCAGACGTGGTGCTGAGGGACATGGGTTAGTGGTGGACTTGGCAATGCTGGGTTGACAGCTGGACTCGATGATCTGAAAGGTCCCTTCCAACCAAAGTGATTCTATGATTCCTGCTGCACCTGGAACCACCCTTAATTAAACAGCAGCTTCAGTTCATCTTTCTGAAGCCATCAGGGCACTTCCAGCCAGAAGATGTCAGCAGATCCCCATGGTTGAGCATGAGACTCCCAGTGCCCAGGGGATGGAGACGGGGGAAGAGACCATGAGAGGCAGAGTCCGGGGACAGGCTCAAAAACCATGGGTGCTTCTCATCCCCGTTGAGCATTCACTTTGATGGGGAGCTGGGGAACAAGTACGGGAAGCCCCAGGTAGATAGACACTTCTATCTGAAGCTCAAATACCCTTGATTCAGCATGGTTTGTTTCATTTCCCAATTGAATTAAGTCAGACGGTTAATTCCATTAACATCTATCTATTGGTATAACACGCTTAAAATCCACTTTAAGCATATCTCATCAGGTTAAATCCAATTAGCTTTCCTTAGCGCTACTCCTTTGTATTCAAATGCGGGCTGTGGCTGAAGACGAGCCCAGACATCCTGAGGTGCGTGTGCTGATCCTGGTCGGTTTGGGGCTTTCTGATCCAGCTGCTTGGGACAGGAAGCACCCACCAGAATCACGCTGGCAGCTCTCTGGATCTCATCTGCATTTTTGGGTGACTGCTGCCTGCACATCACAAAGCAATTTGTAAAGTGGGCACAAAAAAATTGTTTCCATTTCACAGAATCACAGATTGATATGGGGTTGGAAGGGACCTCTGGAGATCATCTAGTCCAGTCCCCCGCCAGAGCAGGTCCACCTAGAGCAGGTTGCACAAGAACATGTCCAGGAGAAACCAAGGCAGAGAGAAGAGAAGCGATTTGTCCACTGACACCCAGTATCAACAGACTCAGGATAGGACCCAGTTTCCCGAGTCCTGGTTCCATTAAACACCAGAGTGTGGCTGTCAATGACTGTAAGCAACGGGGACAGACAGACTGCCCAAAGGAGAGATGCTGCAAACTAGGGAGGCTGAGAGGACTTGAAGTCTTGTACCCCAATTTCCTGCCTAACATGTTCTCAAGAACTTTTTTCAGCAGTTTTTTTGCCTCCTCTCCTCTCCTCTCCTCTCTGCGTGTTGGTGACCTTGCCCAGCTTTTAAGATCCCCAAAGTGATGAAGAAATGCACCTTGTCTCAGCACAAATTACCAAGGGTGGCAGAGATCCTAGGGAAGGACCTGTTTGTAGACTGGTTCCCCAAATATACCAAATCTATGTATGGAAGTGAACTGGTATTTCCAGTGCCCACCAATGATGTTTTGAATCCACTGGTTAACTTCATCCCTATTTACCACAGGTGAAGAGCACTAAAGCTACCAGAGAGCCATGAGTTTGGGTGCACATCTGGCCAGGTAGATGGAAGACGTCCTTTGTAGGGTAGCCTGGGAGGTAAATTCAGCCCTTATTGGACATCAGAGAATCCACAGAAATGGTCAGGAGTGTAGGGAATGGGGTGGGGACTCAGCTGGCAGACTGTGGTATCTCAGTCAAGGTATCTACAGATGGTATGTAATCTCCCCTTACAGGGGATGGAGATCTGGTCCGCACTGCTGCTCCCACGTCTCTTTGGCCAAATGACTCCAGGCCCCATGAGGGCACTGACTTCACCTCTGAGCTCAGACACCCAGGGAAGGTGGGAACACCTACAGACCATGGCTGAATTGAGAGCCACCTCTCTGCCCAGTGGCACCTCAGTGGGCAGGCAGGCACGCTTACCTGTCTGTGACCAGGGGCTTCACAGGCTGAGATGAGGAAACAGAGACCAGCTCTCCATCCTCATCACCTTCATCCTCACTTGAGTTCTGGAGCAGCTCGGACTCCTCCTCCTCCCCATCCCCTCCCTCTTTCTTCCTCCGTAGCATGGGTTTGGTCATGCCATCGATCTGGTTCCCATAGTTACCTCAGGAAAGAAATGTGAAATAAAGTCACAGGGTTGTAACTCTGATCAGGCTCAATCTTTTGGCTTTAATTCAGGTCGGGGAGAAGTTTTATCTGCAGGAACAACAGTGGAGTTCAACTCTCTGAAACCATGCCCAGGAACCATAAATTAGTGATGGATGTCTGTCCCCTGCTCATGTCCCCTCTCGAGCTGGTAGGAATACACATCCTCCCTTTGGTGGTCAGACTCAGGAGGTACAAAGCCAGGGTGAAAGAGGGACTGGACATCTCCACTGGCTACAGCACAGAATCCATAGATAATTTGGGGCCCCACATAGCTTGTGCCGGTAAAGTGGCCATCACCTTCTCCCTAAACTGAGAGCCCTGTGCACTTTAACATGTACTGGTATGGAAAATGGGGAGTCAACCCTGCTCTCAGCATTGGATCCGGCATTTCCCACTAGGCACGCTTCAAAAACACCCTCCCCAAAAAACAACCAACCTATTGTGACCTCAAAGTTGATGGGTTTGTCGCCAATCTTCCTGTCGATCATGGTAGCTTCTAGGAAGGCTCCGAAGAGAAAGAACTCCTCCATCTTCCCAGTGCAGTTCTGCAGGAAAAATCACAGTCAGCCAGAGGGACACCAACTGGAGAAACATTTCAAAGTTTAGGATCCTCCCTCAGATATTTCTTCTGCCCAGCACTTCTAAGAGAGGTAACCACTTGAATGATCAGAAAATCTGCAATCTTTGCAATATTTGCTTTCATTGTGCTGCCAGATCCAGAACACTTGGGACAACACTAAATTAAATCCTTGGTTTGTGACACCAAAGAAAAAAAAAAAACAAAACCAAGAGGCCCAAGACCCAAGACTCAGCACTGGAAGCTGTTGGACTAGGGGGGACTTACATCGGCAACTGATGGGGCCTGCTCGACTTGCACCTCGGTGGAGCTGTTGATCTCTGGGTTGGTGGTGTCCAAGATCTCCACAGCAAGACTCATCAAAAGCCTGGCCCGGAAGGAGACGCCTTCACCCAGACCCTCGTTCAGCTCTTGGTGCTCATCCATCAGGGTGTAGTTCCGAGTGGAGCCATACATGTTGACCCATGCAGGGCCAAAGGTGGGCAGGAAGCCTGCAGCAGAGCAAACAGGCATGTTGGGAAGGGGATGTGCAAGGAGAAGGGCATGTCTTTGTCTCAGGATAACTCCTCACTCATGGATTGGTCTACGTACAGTGACATGGGCTTCAATATGTAGCTATGTGTGCATGGAAATCCATGTTTGCAACCATGCATGGAGGCAGTTTTGCAGTGGAAGCAGTGATGGGGACCTTGCAGGGCACTAGTCCAAAGACAGAGGTGAGTCTCCCATTGGGCAAGTTACCCCAAGTGAGAGTCAAGACAAAAGAACACCCCATTAGTCTCCTTCCTAGAGCCATCTTTGGTTTCACGTTGCTCCTGCCCATGTGTGCTGGTGTGTTCACATGTGTGTGAATGGGTGACCCTGTCAGAAATTCAGCCATTCATGGCAATGAATTTTTTTGGAAGGGCAAGTTGTTCTTGGATGTCTTTGCTTTCAGGTATTGTACTGGAGGCTTCTGACAGGGCTTAGTTTTCAAAGAGTGTGTGTCCAGTGACTTCAGAAGACCACTGCAGTGAATCAAAATCTCTCCAACTGGGCACCAAGAAGCAGCTATCTCCAGGGGTGGGGAAGAAGCCCAGGTTATTTTGCTTAACTCTCTGCCAAAGGAATGTCTCTCTACCATGAAGAAGCCAGACCAGCCTGCCCCTCACCTTACCTTTGTCTCCTTCATTAGAGATCTTCCGCAAATCAATGAAATGGGTACCAATGGCCACATCATTGACTTTGTCTGAGTCTCGGATCTGGATCTTTATCCGCTTGCACAACGGGGGAAACATTTCTGTGAAGACTATTTGCTCATTCCAAAGAGGCTCATAGCTGCTTTTCTGTACAGATGTCTTCCCCTGCCGAGTGGGAGGAGATAGATATTTGCCAAGGGTTTGAGCTCCCAAGCCATCCCTCACAACCTGAACTCCTCCCTCGCTAATGACCACTGAAACATTCATTCTGTCTTGTGACTCTCTTCTCCCAAGGAACAGGTCATGGCACAAGAAGAAAAGGCCTCAAATTGCACCAGGGGAGGTTTAGGATGGACATTGGGAAATGTTTCTTCACTGAAAGGGTTGTCAAGCCTTGGAAGAGGCTGCCCAGGGCAGCAGTGAAGTCCCCATCCCTGAAGGGATTTAAAAGCTGGGCAGACGTGGTGCTGAGGGACATGGGTCAGTAGGGGTTTGGGCAGTGTTGTGATGATGGTTGGACTCGATGATATTAAAAGGCCTCTTCCAACCATAACAATTCTATGATTCAATGATTCTAAGCTCCTTTCCCTAACTGGAGAGTGCTCCAAATCCATCATACTCTGCACAAAAGAGGGGAGATGTAGTGAACAAGGTGGCTTTGCCATGCATCTCCACATCTACATGCCAGAACAACTGATATCATCTCTGGCCACCTGCACAATGGCTGGTCCCACTCACGTAACCTCCCAGGGTCACCCTGGAACTGCATGAAGCTTCCTTACCTTCTGCCCTGCAAAGACCACTTGGACGTAGGGGTCTACCAAGTCCTTGTTCTCCCCAATGAGTGCCTTCTTCACATTGGCCATGATGCTGGTGTTCATACGGGGAAGTCCCTCTGCTCGATAGATCTTGATGTAGAAACGAGCCCATTGCCTCTCCGGAGGGACTCCATCTGGGAGGAGGAGATTCCTGCAACATCAACACATAGGGTTGGAAACAATTTTTAAACTCTCCTGATTTTTCTTCCATGGCCTTTTAGATGCTCTGGAGACTCAGAGAGCCCTGCCCACTCATGCAGCCTGGGAAACCTCATCCAGGCCTCCCTGGAAGTGAGCGACCCCATCACACCCCATGCCATCCAAGGGCCAAGAGGAGCATTAGGTAAACAGTGGGGCCATCAAGTTGGTTGACACCAGGCTGCTGGTGGCATAGAGAGCTCAACAACCAGCAGATGGTCTGACCTCACAGAAATGATTGTTTTTTACTCGATAGGGCCTGGATTTGCAACAGTTCTGCCACGTTCTGTCTTCTCAGCAACTGATTTTGTCCCTCTGGTTTCATTGCACAAGGTAAATATGGGTGCTAGAAGGGCTGTCAGCCTCATCCAGAAGGGATGCTGCTATTCCTACCACACAATCCAAGGTGAAGAGATGTGAAAAGTCATTCCCAAGCAAGGCTATGTGAAGCTGACTCTGCAGATCCTTACCCTTCAATATCATCCTCCTCCGTCTCATTGGCTTTGTGTGGTGTCTTGATGTTGTCCCCTTTCCCTACCACAGCGATGTCACACTTCAGGTAACCTTTCAGCCCAGCAGTGAGATCCTCGGGGTCAGAAAGGATGGCCCATTTGTGGTAGAACTGATGCTCTGGAAGCCAGGGGACAAAACAGCCATTTATCAGAATGAGACATAGCACCCACTTGAGTGGGGAGACCTGCCCATATGCATAAGAGACATCTTCAGGTGTGAGGAATTCAGATGGAAGCCCCTGAAAAACTCATTAGGAAGATGTGTCTGATGTTGAAGACAGAGAAGCAATGGGATGAAATGTCTGAAGTGGGGTGGAGTCTCCATCCCCGGAGGTATTTAAAAGCTGGGAAGATGTGCTACTGAGGGACATGGGTTAGGGGTGGACTTGGCAGTGTTGGGTTGATGGTTGGACTCGATGATCTTAAGGGTCTTTTCCAACCTAAATGATTCTATGATTCTAAGTCTTTAAGGTCTCAGGTGCCTTTTGGATGGTGTTAGAGAGACTTAATCCTTCTGTGGAGCAGAGAACCAGGCTAGATGCTCCCTTAAGGTCCTCCTCCTCATCTGCTGACAACCCCTCAAATGCAGACTGGAGGCGTCATCTACATCTTAGCTCTCAGGCTTATTTACAGAGGCAGAGTGCTGCAATAGGTGTCATATAGGAGCAAGGGAAAAAAAATCACAGGTATTTTGGACCTTAAGCTGTCTGGAAGGTTGATATCTTGCCTAAGCAAGTCCCCTTGGGCTTTCATCCTCAGCAGGTGAGTGGAGAGACACCAACACATCCAGAGGACATCTCAGCCCAGATTTCAGGATGGGGGACGCAACCTTCTCTGGGGGTGCTGAGTGCTCTTTCCTGACCACAGAGGAGCCCAAGTCACTTGCTTATATCTAAGATATTAAAGTTAAGCTAGATAAGCATCACCCAAGGAAACAAGTGCCTGCCTGGCTATCTTGCGGGGACATTTATTCAATGGTGCAAGTGGGCACATAAAACGATCACAGAATCAGCACAGAATGATTGAATACCAGGTTGGAAGGGACCTGAGGGACCATCTGGTCCAACCTTTCTTGGCTGGACTGGTTGCAAACAGCGTTTACCTACCAGGCTGAGTATAAACAGTTCCAACATCCATCTTGAAGGAGCCTACCAAAGTCCCGCTGCGCAAGAGGTTTTTTGAGTGGATCACCTGGAAATCGAGAGGAGAAAAAAAATAAGACTTTTTTTCTGTGCCTGAGGAGCCATAAGGCTCTTTCCAGAGGTGTTTGGTGTCAGATGGGAAAGTCTCTGATGCATTTGCCTTGGTCCATGCAGGATCTTGGTCTGTATAAGGACACTAAGAGGCGTGGTGGGGTCGGCAGTGTTGCAAGCAAGCATATACTTGGATTGAATACGAAAAAATGCAAATAAATTAGTCTTTGAAACAAGATGCAGCTTTCCAGCCACTAGGGCAACAAACACTGGGACATCTACCTGAAGAAAGGGTCTTTAGGATGCTTGAAACCTAATTCCCTTTGTGGGAGAAATTGTACAGCTGCTCTGTGCATGGGTTAGATAAGGATGTTCTTAATTAGTGTGGTTTGGTCAGTGAATGGACAAATCTTGTTCATCGCCCTCCTTAGTGGAGGACTTAGTGGTGGACTTGGCCGTGTTGGGTTAACAGTTGGACTCGATGATCTTAAGGGTCTTTTCCAACCTAAATGATTCTATGATTCTAAGTCTTTAAGGTCTCAGGTGCCTTTTGGATGGTGTTAGAGAGACTTAATCATTCTGTGGAGCAGAGAACCAGGCTAGATGGCCCCTTAAGGTCCTCCAACAATTTCCACAACAGCCCTGCCAGTCTCATGCCCTAGGAAATCCCTTGGCAGGTTTGGTGGGAAGGTCTTACTTCTCCCCAAGTCTAAACATGTCCTAAGACAGCTTTAGTTCTGTCTGGCTCTGAAATACCAGAGATCAGCCACGGAGGGAGACAACAAATGCAGGAGGGGAGCTGTGTGGACACAGTAATGAAGCTCAGCAATGGAAAGAGGGACTGGGGGTCTGCAAAAGAGGTGGGACGCGTAGGACTGAGGGGGGTCTCACATCAAGGACGTCAAATCCATCCCCAGTGCATACGTAAAATGGGCTGGTTTCCTCCAAAGCCCCAGGGAAAGGACAAGGCAACCATGTTCACTTACAGACAGCTTGATGATCTTGTCAAACATGACATCTGGGGGGACGTGGAAATCAAAGACGAAGTACTGAAAGGGAAAGAGCAGTCATGAAGGCAGGAAAGCCGGGGTGAGCTCCTTTTTGGGTTGAAAGGCAGTATTTTGGCACATGCTCCAGCTGGAGAAGCAGTGACTGCCCAGAGAAGCATTCAATAGCACATGTCACAGCAGGGATGGACCCGTGTGAGCCCCAGCACTGACAGTCTGAGGAACTAGACTTAGAAAAACTGAGAAGAATTTAGCACAGATCAAGTGGGTGCACTTTTCACCATTCTTTGCAAAATATCAGAGGGCAAAAGGCTTCATTTCTCCTTCTGCATGGCTTGAGATTTCATCTTATTCTGACAAGAGGTGACAGAAGAAATAAAGAAAAAAGCCCAAGTGACAAGAAATTACATTTACTTGACTAATGGCAAAGTAGACCCCGAGGAGCGGGTAGCCATGAGTGTCACCGGAGGACAGACCCACCTCGTTGTAGTACGGGCAATTGGTTGATTCCTTCATGGACGTGTATTTCTTCTCCTCTCCAACCTCCACACAGACCACTGGGTCCATGTTGAGCCCAACCAGCTGCCGGGCCTCAATGATGGTGATGCTGACCTGGGGAGAGGGATTTGGGCACCTTCTGAGAGCAGCACCAGATGCCCCTCACTGCTGTAACCCCTGTCTCCCCATCTCCCATTTTTTGAGCCATTTTCAGTGCATTGGTGGCACCGCTGGGGTCTACTGGTCACACCAAAGACACTGGGCTCCTTGGACCAGCCTGAGCATGCTGCAATGTGGGGTGGGATGCAGAAGACCCCAGGCATCCCTGTTTCTTCAGCCCCAGAGCACGAGGGGCTTCATGTGAGCTGTAAAGTCAAATGGATTTAGCTAAGCTGGGGGAGCAGAGCTCGGTTGGTGAGACCTCATCTGGCTTCACTCACTTCTGCTAGAAAGCACAAAGGGTTGGACTAGGTGATTGTTGTAGGTCCTTTCCTACTGAAATGTTCTATTCTATTCTATTGCTCCTAAAAGGCAGGTGGTAAAGGACAGCAGAGCCTCTGAGGGCTTTATGTTCCTCTTGGTTGCAATTTGTTTTGCACCTTCCCCCTTCTCTTGATGTTCTTTATGTTCCCCCCTCCTGAACCAAGCATGCTCATTCCCTATAAACCTCACAAATTCAGGCTGCAGCAGGCGCTGTGAATGTTCTGCCATAAATTTCTAACAAAAATCATTATTTGCATTGTTCCGAGATATCCCCAGGAATGTGTTGCTGTGCTGAGAGGTGAGGACATAAAGCTGAATCGCTGCTGAATCAGCACGACTTGGTGAAAATGGGAAGAGGAGCCAATTTATGAATCACGCTGCCACCAACTAATAAGAGAAAAGGTAGCAGCAGGGACCATCTGAGCCTCGGGAAACTAAATGTGCAGTTCTTCCAGCTCTAGATAGAGTGGCAGGAATGGAGCATCACTGAACAGCAGCCATGTACCAGCCTGTTTGAGGAGATCCAGTAAGCAGCCTATGGCCAGCCAGGGCTCAACAACCTCGAACACTAACCAGCACATTGAAAGCTCTTGGGTATGACTAGGAGGAAGGGTTTGACACTTAAAGAAGGGAGATTGAGCGGAGATGTGGGGAAGAACTTGTTTGGTGGGAGGGTGGGGAGAGCCTGGCCCAGGTT
>JAOXJM010000023.1:118219932-118234213 GCA_026413425.1 Tringa solitaria | reverse complement strand
TGGGAGGGTGGGGAGAGCCTGGCCCAGGTTGGCCAGAGAAGCTGTGGCTGCCCCAGCCCTGGAGGGGTTCAAAGCTTGGAGAAACCTTGTGTGGTAGGAGTATTCCCTGCTCAGGGCAGGGGATGGCACTGGATGATCTCTAAGCTCCCTTCCAACCCCAAAAATTCTGTGATTCTATGGGAAGGGACCTGGCACTAGGTCTGTCCAAGATTGATCTAAAGCTTCCTCTGGATGAACAAAGTAAGAGCAAGATCCTCTCTCTCTTCTATGTGCTCAACTCCCACTTACACACCCAGGATTGCACCAAGCTGCTGCAGCAAATTCAGGTTTGAAGCTCTCAAACATTCTTCCCCAAAAATATCTTTCTCTGGATTTAAACCGTGATCAAATATGTGAGAGTTCATCTTGCTGCAGAGGAACTGCTGGTGCTACCTTTGCCCCCATGTCCAAAGTCCTTCTAAAACCACAGCTTTGGACAAAGCAGACAGAAAAAAAAATCTCCCTCCTAAAAACATACCTTGTTTTGAAAGGCAAACAGCTGCCACAAAGATCAAAACAAAAGCAAAAACCCCTTCTCCACCTCCACTCAGCTTCCACGGAGAAATTGTGAGTTATGTTCCATGCACAGGCAATTGATTTTAGTCACAAGGACAGAATGAAAACACTAACAAACCAGAGCAGGAAAAATTATTAGAAAATCTTCCTCTTTTTTTTTTTTTTTCCCCCAGCTATATGTTTAATAGGAGGTAGAGCATCTTGACTCGCTCCAACCACAGCTTCTCAGAGGGATGGTAGGAAAGTCTGGAAAATACAAGAGGTGGCCTGGAAGGATTCTGTGCATTTGGCAAATGACAGCTACAGGGGTGACTCAAACCCCAGCTGGAAACAGAGCTCTGTGGAAGGTTTTGACTGATTTCATTCTTTGTTTGGCAAAATACAAATTTGAGTCAATCAAAGTGATCTGCCACACTGTGCTGACCTCACCAAGCTGTTTCGGATTGTATGAAAAGGGCAAATGCGGAGCAGAGACAAAGATCCAGATTGAAACATCAGTTTCTCACATTTTTCTGACCACCTCGATGCTGTTGCGAAAGATTTGATTTTGAAATCTCTTTTTTTAAGCTGTATTTAAAGGTTTAAGAATCCTTTAAAATGAAAGAAAAATTAAGGTTGTAATAAATTGAAAGATCTTGGTTTGGACTGAATAAAACCATCACTTGTTTGAAGGGAAATTAGTAGGTGTAAGCTGAAACCAAAAGAAATTCACACTGGAAACAAAAACTCTCAATTTAACAGTAAAGAAAATTAACGAGTGGGATGATTGACTGAAGGGCTGGAGGATCGCTCTGTCGCTGGACATCTTTAAAATATTTTTATTTGGTTGATTTTTGGGGGTTTTTTCCACCACTTGAGATAATAATAAATTCTGAGACATCCCTGAGCCTCTCTTGTAGGAGGCCAGGAGACATGATCATAATATCCCTCCCGGCTTTACAGTTCCTGGCTCTTTCAATCTCTTTGTTAAGACAAGTAAATAACGTTGTTAGGGCCGGCTGGAAGCTGCTGGTGAGGTTTTTCAGCCAACCCAGAAAAAAGAAAACAGATTTCAACCTTTCCTTTGTGTTTGGTTACAGAAAGATGCTGGTACGCCCAGAAAGTGCTTTCCAAGAAATGAGGGCAGTGAAGATGCGCCTCTGCCTTCATCCAGAGCTGGGGGGTGATGGCTGGAGCTGGACATGCTTCAGATCTGTCAGGGTTTCACCTGGGATGGGGTTGACTTCCTTGCCAGCAGCAGGTGGAGTGCTGTGGTTTGGATTTGGGATGAGATATGGTATGAGAACATTGGTGGTTGAGCTCTCAAGGCCATCTCTGCTCCTCATCCCTCCCCACCAGCGATGGGCTGGGGGGCACAAGGAGTTGGGAGGGGACATGGATGGGACAGCTGACCCCAACTGACCATGGGGACATTCCGTGCCATGGGGCATCAAGCTCAGTGTGCAAAGCTGGGCGAGAAGAAAGAAAAAGAAGGGAACATTGGGAGTGATGGCATTTGTCTTCCCAAATCGCTCTTATGTGTGACAAAGCAGCGCTTTCCTGGGGATGCTGAACATCTGCCTGGTTTGCTTTGCTTGAGTGTGCGGCTGTTGCTCTATCTCTATCCCAACCCACAAGTTCTTCTTCAGTTTGACTCTTCTGATTCTCTCCAGACCCCTCACCAGCTCTGTTGCCCTCCTCTGGACACGCTCCAGCCCCTCAAGGTCTTTCTTGAAGTGAGGAGCCCAGAACTGGACCCAGCACTCGATGTGGGGCCTCACCAGTGCCCAGTCCAGGGGGACCATCACTTCCCTAGTCCTACTCTTTATACCCCTCTGGGAAAAATCAGGATAAGAAATAGCACCCACTCTGGGTCTGCACCCCTCATCCCGAGCTCCCCGTGCCCAGGGAAAGGCTCCCTCTCTGCAGAGCAGCTCCCCTGTAACTCACTGCCTTTCCATCTGGTTAACGCGTCTCGGGGGAGCTGTTTCCCATGGAGACTGACTTTTATAACACGCTTGGAAATGCAGCTACTTCTGATCTTCTCGGGTATCAAAACCCTGGTGTTTTCATTAAAAAATAAAAACTCGGCTTCCCCCCCTTCCTCCCCTTTTCTTATTCCTTTACAAGCTGCTTCCTACACTCAGCATAAAGGAAAAGCGCAATTGCATGCAACCCTCTGTGCTAACAACAAGCAATTAGCAGTGGAGAGATGAATGGTTTCATTAGGAGAAGACAGGAGGTGACTTTTCTGGGGGTAGAGGGAATTAAACCAATAAAAGTACAAGGAAAACAGTCCTGAGGAGGGAGAAAAAACAGAGGGGCTGCAGACCCAGGGTGCAACAATAATTTCAAGGTCAGAAAAAATGGTTCCTGCTGCTCTCTTAGTTTATCAGACCGAGAATTTGCCTGATTAAAGTCCATGGTACCCTCCAAAGGAAGAAAACACCATGTTTTTAAGACGCTTCAGTAACATATAGGGGAGAGAGAGGAAAATCAATGGCTGAAAATTAAATACATACAACTTCCTGATGTCAATAATACTGTCCAGTTTTGGGCCCCTCATTACAGGAGAGACGTTGAGGA
Organism: Tringa solitaria; assembly: GCA_026413425.1. NCBI lineage: Eukaryota > Metazoa > Chordata > Aves > Charadriiformes > Scolopacidae > Tringa > Tringa solitaria. The sequence continues at coordinate 118,231,093 of JAOXJM010000023.1, read as the reverse complement.
GACAACGACTGAAGGACAGCAGCATGACGTACCTGAATGGCTGAATTATTGTCATCTATGAGCGTGTCCGTCACCTCTACCTGCCCTTCCTCCACCACCTTTTGCAGGACCATGCGGAAAGTGCCAATGAGCCTACGGAACAAAGAAGAGAAAGGTCAGGTGAGCTGTGGTGAGCACCCACCACCGTTCATTTTAAGTGGGAAAGGGCTTTGCTGGCCAAGTTGCCGGAGCTTGCGTTGATGTTTTCCCTTCCCATTTGCCTGAAGAGGAGGTAGATGTGAGATGTAGGATCAGAGCATGGCCAAGTGCTCTGGTAGCTGCAGCCAGTGACCCCAGCTCAGTGGAGATGGTGGGCAAAGGAGGAGCCAGGAGACAGGCCCTTTCAAGGTAACTCTGTTGGGATAAAAAGAGAAGAAGACCTTGGGAATGATCAGTCTGGGATGCACCTAGGGGAACCCAAACTGGCCTTTTCCATCCTTAATATCTGCAGTTAGGTCTGTGCTAGTAAATTGAACAAGACAAGAACCAGGACATTGTCAGCAAAGGTCATGACACGGGGAGGCCTCAGGTCAACATCCTTGGTTCCAACTAACCCACTCACCCACCCGCCCAGGAGGGGCTATCCTGGGGCAGAGAATCCCTGGAAGAGTTTGGATGTGCCTGGTTGTGCGCAGGATGGGTTGAACATCCCAGTCCAGCTGAGTTTGCCCAGGGTTGGAGAACAGGATTCATACTGGAAGGTTTACTGGGATGGACTTAGACTGAAGACGCTGAATGCGAGTCTTGAGGTTGCTCAGAGAAGACTTGACTCTTCTGCTAAGGGAGAACTAACTAAGGGGGCTTGGAACAACCTGGTCTGGTGGGAGGTATCCCTGCCCAGGGCAGGGGCTCACACTGGATGATCTTTAAGGTCCCTTCCTACCCAAAATATTCTGTGATTCTATGATGAAGGCATCTAATTGCTCTTAGTGGCCCTTGCCAGGGAGTGCAGCACCATCTGCACCAAAAGTAGCCGCATTTCTTAGATTACAGGTCCAAATAGATGCCCCACAGAGCAGAGAACCCTGGCGCTCTCTAATAAAAGTCATTACTTATTTGCCAGCTCGTGGCTTGTCAGGGAGCTGCAACTTTATGTTCTTCATGTTCTGCACCAGAGGGACCTTCCCAGCCTGAGAAGAGCCAGCTATGAATCAACGAGTGACTCCCGACACAGAAAAAGCCCTGAAACAGTGAAAGCGGAGCTGCCTTACGCCGTCTGCCTCGGGTGTCATCTCCAGTGCCATGATCCCAGATGACAGCAGGGATATTAGACGGCACACCAGGAATGTGTCTGCCGCGCTCTGTCGGCTGGGGCCAGCAGGAAAGCTGCTGCTGATTGAGCTTCTTCCTTGCAAAGCTTAAGGCATCGCTTTACTGGCACACTGACTTATCGAGACGTGACTTCAGAGAGGGAGACAAGAGCTCCCCGCACTCTGTGGTGGGATGTTCATAGAATCACGGAATGGTTTGGCTTGGGAGGGACCTTAAAGCCCACCCATTCCCACCCCCTGCCCTTGGCAGGGACACCTTCCACCAGATCAGGTTGTTCAGCTCCCTCCACCTGCTGATCAACCTGAGACCTTCTGGACTCACTCTTTTTAATGCCCCCCAGGAGACCATTCGCCTTCTTGGTCACAAGGGCAAGTTGCTGGCTCATGGGCAACTTGTTGTCCACCAGCACTACCAGGTCCCTTTCTGCAGAGCTGCTCTCCAGCAGGTCACCCCCTAACCTGAACCGGTGTGGGGAGTCATTCCTCCCCAGGTGCAGGACCCTACACTTGCCCTTGTTGAATTTCATTAGGTTCCTCTCTGCCCAGCTCTCCAGATGGTGAGATGTAGGTCCTTTCATCGTCCTCTTGGCATCTTTTGCAACCCTTTCAGCCTGGCTTATGTCCTTCCCTCCCAAGCCCTGCTCGCAGACCTCAGGCCAGCTCGTCTGCAAGAGTGTGAATTATTGGGAAGATGGCCCTGTGTTCGGCTTGGGATAACGTGCTCCTTCCTTGGACTCCTCCCAACCCACTTCCCCTGGAAGGCAAGAGCCAAGCAAGAGGAATGAAATATTCAAGACTTGTCTACACAGCCTTTCATTTCCAAGTGTTTCATAATTCATCAAGTGCCCCGCTCCCCTCCCTGGCATTTCTGCTGATGGAAAGAGAGGCAGTTTTTCTGGGTCACTCGTAATTTTATCAGACTGTAGGGACATCTCCTGTTTCAAGCCCAGCCTGGCCGGTTCGGTGCTTAGAGCTGGCTCAATGCCTTGCATCGGGGCAGCCTGGGACTGCTGCAACTCCATGACATGCCACGCTTTGCTCTTTGCCCCTGTGGCACGTGCCATCTTTCAGTGAAGCCATCTGTGTGCCTGGAGCGGCTGGGGGTGATGGTGAACCCCACCAGGCACAACGCAGTGCCCACTGTCCAAGAAAGGGCTCTTGAGGCCAAGACATGCATCTGGCTTTGCTAAGAGCATCCTTTGGCCCATGAAGTCCTCTCCTCCCTTCCCTGCTAGCTTAGCCCTTGGATGCTGTTTGCTCCCTGGGCACGTTTTGCTCCTGCAGCAAGGGAGAGCCTCTGGTGGGGTGGTGGCATCTCCATCCATCATCATCAGATCCTGGGGAGTGACAAAAGGCAAGATCACTGCTTCTCTGTCCTGCTTTGGTACCCATGTCCAGACACCCATCTCAAGGTAGGGTGGAGTAAGCAGAAAGATGCTGCTGCAAGAGCCCAGGAGACTGGAATGAAGACTGAGTTGTTCAAGGGAGGATTCAACCTACACTTAAAGGCCTCAGGGACAGCAGGTCTCCTGTTCCTGAACCACTTGGTTTTGTTGGCTCCATCTTAAGTTGGGAATTAGGCGTTGCCTGGGCTCTGTCCCTCACCCATCCACACTGGGATGCTGCTGCCCAGGACTGGCCAGCCCAATGTGTGGCTCCCAGCCCATGAGAGATGCAGGGATTTTCCCAGGATTGGGCAGCCCCAGGGTGGTTTGGAGAGGAGAATTTCCCCACCTGGCCAGGCCAACCCAGCTGGGGGCCCAGGACAAGAAAGGACCCTGGTCATGTCTGCGTAGGGCACAAGGATGGATGGAGAAACTGAGTCAGACTCAAAGAAAGCCATAGAATTGAAATTATGATTGTAATCTGATATAAAACAGGAAAAAAGTTAGAAAAATAAAAAGAAAGCCACTATGCTGGACCATTATAAACCCCATCCCTCCAGCCTCACCTGCTCCCCACCCAAAAGAACTAGGATGCTCGACAGGGTCTGGTCCCCACAGGGCTCCACCGGCTGCCAGCATCCTCGGAGAGAAACCCCTGCTGCCCTGCGCTAACACCTCCAGCACCCGCTGTGTCAAATTCCTCGCAGAATTTTTTCATCTCTTAATCAAAATATTGCGTGGCACCAAGTCAAACACAAGTGCAAAAGTCTAAGTACACCCAAATTACCACTTCAGCAACCAGATCTGTAATCTCACCCCAAATTAGTTACCTGACAGGAGACATCTCAATATGACAGGGCTGACTGGCACTCATTATGCTACTCCTCATGTCTTCCAGGGTGAAAAGAAAATCCATTTATATTTAATGAGGATTTTTTTTTTTGCAAGAGTTTGCTGAAAAAAAAAGTTAATACACTGAAGAACCTTTAAGACCTGGAGGCTGCTGAGCTGGAAGAGCTGTTGTGTCCTACATTTCACCAGGTGATCCAAATGTTAACAAAATAATAATAATTGCATACACTCTGATGAGCTGGGTGCAAAGTGGGTAATTAGGAGGGAAGTGATTTAGGAAGCTTTAAATTAAAGAGCAGGTGATTACAGATGAAGCTGCCCCTGACTAGTCAGGGGAAAAGGCTCTTCGTTTTGGCCAAAGCTCCAGGACACTCATTGCATAAGCCACGAGAGGAAAGGGTTTGCATTTATCAGTGTTGCCCAAACAGGGGTTTGTACATAAACGCAAGTGTTGGAGCTTCCAAACGTACCATCAACTGCTCCAGCAACTCCCTTTCAGTTCATTTACTTTCTGCTTTTCCAGCCTGAGCTCCCAGAAAGCCATTGACTCTCCTTCCAGGTACCCCAATGAGCTCCATCAACCAAACAGACCCACCCAGCTGCTCATCGTAATCATCATCTCATCAGAGCAGCTCCCTGGTTCCTCATCACCTGTTTTTGGACCCCTCGCACCTCTCTGGTCTCCCAGCCAGTCCTACCTGGTTGCAAGGTACCATAAAGCCAAAGGACAGCCCGGGCTGTGGGTTGCTGGGGCGAAGTAAGGAGGTCCCACAGCAAAGAAACCTTTCTTGGAGGCCAGCTGCATATAGCTTAGCCCCTCCTGCATGTCCCAGCACATGCATCCTCCTGTGCTGGGAGACAGAGAAGTTATAACTCTTTAAAATACTGCAATGGCTAGGAAAAAAAAAAAAAGCAACAACTTTTTTCAACTTTTAAACCCACTTTTGGCAAGGGATGGCTTAGGTTTTCAGTTGCGGGAATCTAGAAGTTATATGGAAATGACTGCAACCCATGAAGGGTCATTTTGCCAACCCAGGTCTGCAGAAGAAGGGAAGGCTTTGAGGCAAAACACTCAGCACATGTGAACTCTGCAAGGAGAGAGGGATGGGACGTGCTGGGGCACGGAGGAGACACAGCCGACCTCCACGTGACAAACTGAGTCATGTTTGGCACATCGTTGTTGGGCTGTGACCGGGTCTCCTCTTGAAAGTGCCCAAACACAAACCCCTCCAGAACCTCCAGGCAGAAGATCTGAATATCCAGTGTCACAAAAAGCAGGAAGTTTGGAAGCCAGCACAGTGTCATTTGACTTAGGAGCCAAGTATGCGGCCTGCCTTGGAAGGTAATAAAAATTGAAAGAAAGAGCTCAAACCTCTTCCCCCGCACAGCCTGCCCTGCACAAGCCCCATCACCACTTCTGCTGGCCACGTCCAACTTGAGCTGAGCTAGCCATCCCAGCTGCCTTCTCCCCTGCTCGCCTTACTCTGGCTCTCAGCGAGCCAAGAAGATTTGCAGCTCCTCCTGGGAAGCCTGGACTCTGCTCCTCTCTGTCTCTGAAGCTCCTCTCCTCCACGGGGCTCAGCGTTTCAGCTCTTCTTTCACGTGCCAGCCTTGCTCTGCGGAGCTGGACAAGTTGTATGACACGGTATCGCTCACAGAAAGGCTGAGCTGATACCTCTGTAGACATCTGGGCCGATCAGCTTGTGTCTCTGACAAGGTATGGAAACTTCTGCCTCTCCAGGTTCCTGCCCCTGGTGACATCTGTCCTCTCAGGTCATAACCAAGCACACCCTGTCCCTCTATCTTTTACCTTCCATGGAAGCTGATGCTAGAAAGTCTTAATGAGACTTCAGACTTGTTTGCTGCAGCCATCCCATTGCAAGGGGATGTGCAAGAGAAAGGTTTGTGCAGGAGAAAGGTTTCAGGTAGATGATCATAGAATCATAGAACTGTCCAGGTTGGAAAGGACCTTCCAGATCATCGAGTCCAACAATCAACCCAGCACTGACAAAAAACATCATACAATACATCTGCTTGAGGAACAGGCAGCTGTAGATGCACCACAGACACCAAGGGCAGGGAGAATCAAATCTCCTGCATCCCTGGTGATGCTCCAAGGGTGGGGACAACCAAATCTCCTGCATTCCTGATGATGCCCCAAAGGCTGCAGCTCAGACCCCGGCAATGTCTAAGCGAGCTGGGCAGCAGAAAGGCTTGCCTGGCTGTGGTCCAAGGAAACCGTGGCATCTTCTGGTTTGCAAAAAGCAGCTCTTGCAACATCCTACCTGCCAAGCATCCCCCCTCCAAGCCCTGCTCTGCGCACGGAGGGCACTCAGATGAGAAGGGAAACCTACTGCACTGGAGTCAGTAATTTCTCCGTTATGTTCTTCCTACAGTGACCCTGCCATGGATTATTTTCTGGGGATAAAATGGTGAGCACCCTGGATCCTGCAAGTTGGAGGCCGTTTCATACAAAAGACTTGAATTCTGCAAAGATCTTAATTGCCAGAGAAGCCGGAGCACAAAGGACAAAACAAAGCTCTATTTTTATCCCGGTTTTATTAAAAGCCTTTGCTATTAGTCCCTTTGTCTCTGTCAGGTAAGGAGAGCCAGCTCCCGACTCTTCCCCGGGGCTATCGGTTTTCTGCAGGGGGATGTTATCTGTGCACCCATCCCAGCGGGGACCCGAGGGGTTTGTAATGTGGCTTTTGGTCTTTGGCCAGATCCAGTTACTGCTCCTCGCCCCGGAGAGGAAAACGGTGACACTGAGGGAAACAAACCACCTCAAGGAAAAGCTCTTCAATTGTGTGGAGCCTTCCTCATCCTTAAGGGATGGGGTCATTGACTGGTGTTGTCCTTGTTTTATGCACAAGAAAAGCATGTGGCCCAGAAGAGGCTTCTCCAGGCTGTCCCAGCAGGAACAGCAGCAGGGACCAGACCTCCTGCCTCAGGTATGATGCTCCATGGCCACTGGATCACACAGCCATCCTCTCTGATGTCTCACCTCCACTTGCTTCTTGCATCTCTGCCTCTCCTGTTCCTACGGTCCTCTACCTCACATCACTCATACATTGTCCCGCAGCGTCTTCTCCTGCTCAGACACACTCAAATCCACATCTGGGACCTCACATCATGGACCTGCCTCCTGTCCATGCCTTCTTCCGGGGCCCTTCACTGTGGGACCACATGCTATGAATTTGCACCCATCTTGAAGGTATTTTGTAGCATCTTCCCAGGTGACCAGAAAAGAAAGGACAGAGATGAACTGAGTTCCAGTAAGGACTCAGTATTTCTACCCAGGTCATCCCACCTCGCAGCAGTTCTATGGCTTCACCACCTGCTTTCCAGGAGGGGATACATGGTGTCAGATCACAGAATCTTCATGTTTGGAAGGGACCTTTGAGATCTCATGTCTGCAGGATGGGTGTGTAGGACCCATGATTATTGGTTCTTCTCTTGTGTGGAGCATTTTGAGCTAGTAAATTAATCATGACCAGGATGCGGCACTGTCCCACATCCACCCGCACTGGGACAGGGTATCTCTGGGGTGGTTTGGATGGGTCTTGGCTGGGTTGGAGAGTCCCAGCCTGGGGACACCCTGCCCGGTCAGGGGCTGGACACAGGTTTCTGAGCTGGTAGCATCACTAATCTAGCTCATTTGAGTTGTCCCCATGAACTATCTCACCACCTCCATGCCCCACCCCTTTCTTTGGGTGCTCAGACACGCAGAGCTCCAGGAAAAGGCTCCAGGGACAGCCACCATCCCAGAGCCGAGACCCACCAGAGTCCACAGCCCCTCCGAGGAGCCAGCACACAATCAGCTGCTCTAAGGAGGCTGAGGCACCTGGCTAGGTCAGGAAAGGATTATTTTACCAGCTAATTAGCTGCATGCTGATGGCCATTGAGGCAGGAAACAAAAGCAACTCAATGAGCTGGGTGGCCACGTCTGGGCACCAGCCCCCTCCATTATTCAGGGTGGACCTGCATCAGGTGTCACGCATTTATCTGGGGCTTTGATAAATAGCACTAATCAGCTGGATGTGAATTATTCACAGAGACCACAGCTCGCCTTTCTGAACCCCAGCACCTGGGCTCTGCTTCTCCCCACTCCCCTCCCTCCTCTCCAAGATTTATGTCTGTCTGTCCTCCTACAACTCATTGCTGTGCAAGTAGGATGGGCTGTAGCCACAACACTGGCTTGCGACCCTGGCCTTTAATTTGTCCTGGTTGAAAGAGACCTTTCAGATCATGGAGTCCAACCATCAACCCACCACTGACAAACCCACCACTGCCCCATGTCCCTCAGCACCATGTCTGCCCGGCTTTTAAACCCCTCCAGGGATGGGGACTGGGCAGCCTCTTCCAAGGCTTCACAATCCTTTTGATGAAGAATTTTTCCCTAATAACCATCCTAGACCTCTCCTGATATAACTGTCATTGCCTCCTTTTGGTTCCTGGTTGTCTTCTGCTCCAGGGAACTTCAGCCTTTTTAGCCCATCCTTCAGCCACAGCCAGTTCTCAGTTCCCTGTACCCAAAGCACGTCAGTCCTGGGGCAGGACATGCCTTGCTGCTCTGGGCCCTCCCTAACCCCTCTCCAGCCATGGGGGACTCAGCTCCATCACCTAACCATGAGTACCTGTTGCCACGCAGATGTCCTGTGATGTCTGAGACAAACACAGGGCTGGGGAGTTTTAGATCTACAGATCTTCTTTGGATCTTCCTTCCAGAAGCTGGATACTTAAAGGGCACTGGAGATCCATGTGGGCACCTGAGCTGAGTCCTAACTCCCCATGGACACCTTCAATACAGTGAGAGGAGATGAAGACCCTTTTGGGCTCCTGCTTCCCAGAGAAGATGTCTTGTTTGGTGTTTGCTGAAGGGTCTGATCCTGGCTCCTTTCCTGGGCTGGGCTGCGGGGATGAGCTGCTCCGGGGGCCCAAAGCAAAGAGAGGCAGCGAGGAGAGGACGCTGGGCTGGGCCTCTTAACTGCTGAGGGACAGACTGAAGGCACCAGTGCCACAGACAGGCTTCGGGGTTCATTCTACCACTGCCTGTAAACGCCAGCATGAGGAAACTGTTTCTAACATGAAGGGCTTTTTAATTTAGTAGAGAGAGAAATAATGGGTAATTAAACTCTAGCAAAGCTCTGCAGGGAGGTGCCGGACACTCCACCACTGCCCTGGGCTGGTCCAGCTGTGGCCTACAGTGGGGCAAGAGGAGACTCTAACTGGGGAAGATGAGCTCTGCATTTCAGTCCCTAAAGGGAGCTTATAGGAAGAAAGGTGGGGACAGACTTTTTAGCAGGGCCTGCAGCAACAGAACAAGGGGTAACGGTTTTAAACTGAAAGAGGGGAGATTCAGACTAGATGTAAGGAAGAAATTTTTCACAATGAGGGTGGTGACACCCTGGCCCAGGTTGCCCAGAGAGGTGGTGGATGCCCCATCCCTAGAGGTGTTCAAGGCCAGGCTGGACAGGGCTTTGAGCAACCTGGTCTAGTTCAAGACCAGGTTGGACCCGATGGCCTTTAAATGTCTCTTCCAACCCAAATCGCTCTGTGATTCTGTGATTTCAAAGCAAACGCATCCCAGAAACACGAGCAGCAGCTGCTGTTCCAGCCCGAAATGATGCAAAGCAGGCGAATACGCTGGATAAATATTTCTGTTGGCTGTTGCAGGGCAGGGGCAGTTTGTGGATAATCATCCTAAAAGAACCGGCAGCCTCTGATCCACCGATATCAATTTTTAATGAAGTTGGAATAGCAGAGAAATCCCAGCACAGCAAAGAGTTCGGAGAGGGAGAACGGGGAGAGCGGGGCTGAGCTGGCAGCCGGCCTGGGAAAAGAATAGGAAGGCTTGTAGAGGATCCAATGAACAAGCAATTAAAAACTGGAGTGTTAGCCATGGGATCCAAGGTGGATTCGTGAGGAGACAGGGTCTGTCAAAATAAGCTCGGTTTGCCCTTCAGAAGCCGGTTTGTTGGGTAACGACAGGAAAGGAGCAGGTTCTCTCAAAATGTTTGATTCAACCCTACCTGATAGTTACACACCGAGAGGAGCAGGTTAATGGAAAAATTCTAAAAAACAGGGCATCGGCTGAGAACGATCATTGAATGACAGCGCTGCGGAGCAATTTCGCTATCAAGCCCATGACTGCTACATCGGTGACTGGGATGTAAAAATAACTTACATTCAGATTTCCAAACAATGGGAAGACGGACAGAGCAGCCAACCAGGAGAGAGCGGAGGTGGCCGGGCAGAGCAGCGGGGACCCCGGGATGTGCTGGAGTCAGGCAAAAAGGCCACTCATTTAAAAATTATTACCTAAAGCATGTATATTTAGCATTCCTGCCCTGTGTGCCATCTGTCTGCCTCCTCATTTTTTTCAACTCTAAAGGAAGCTCTTCCATGAACATGTGCCTGGGAGATGTTGAGGAGACCCTGCTGAGCTCCAGCTGGGGAATACACTGGATTTCAAGGGAAAAATGTTATTGCAATGCCCAATGACAAGCAAGAGCCCTTCCTTGGCTGTTTTTTCCCTTTCCCCTCTGTAATGTCAGTGTAAATGTTCTGTAGGACAATTCACCTGTGCCACTTCATGTGTGAAATGCACCCGTATTTTTGCAACGACAGCACGGATAAAGGTATGAAACACCAAGGCCGACAGAAGGGACAGCCAAACCCTCCTTCTCTCACGTTTGTTGTTTATGTGGGGGCAAAACTTAGACTGTAAGAAACCTTGAAAAGTGTTCATAAATTTGCACAGAATACCTAAGTCCTAGCAACCACCATAGTATCTATCTGTGAAAAAATTAGAAGAATAAGATAAATAAATGCTTGCAGAATTTGCAAGAGCTGGGGAACGACACTTAGGTATCAACTTCCACCTTGATAATTAACCAAAAGACTTGATTTTTTCTTAAGCACATGCAAATTGTGTTAAAGCAAATGGCAGCACCTTAGGAGAACCATGGCATGGACACAGCACTGACCACCATCCGGTTGCTGGTGGTCGGTATCCTCACTCACTGAGATGTTACATTGCATCTTGGCTTCCATGCCCTTCCCAGGAGACACCACCAATGTCTTCCTCACCCTCTGGCCTCCACACCAAACAGTGATGTGGCTCCTGCTCAAGCAGAACCTCCCTCTTCCCACCGGAGAGGACCTGGTGGGGAGGTGGGAGGGAAGGACGGACCACACTCTCACCTGTTGGTGAAGACTTTGCTGTAGTTGAACACCTGGATCTCCAGGATCTCGTTCCCATCGATGCTGCTTGCCACCGGCCAGCGGAAGGTCTGGGGAGAAAGGACGGAGAGAGACGTCAGGCTTGTTTCAGGGTGATGGGGATGGAGCTGAGATGACCAGGCTAACCAGCCTGACTAGCCAGATGGTGATGGAAAAGGGCTAACGAGCCTAACTTTTCCCCAGCAGGAAAGGCAGCCAGGGCTGTTTTTAAGTGAGTCTCATGAAGAATGTGCCTTGATGCCAAATATTTTATATATATAGTACAGTATCATATAATAGAATGGTATGAATGTAAACACATTGTATGAATATACACATTGTATAAATGTGTATATATATTACATATAGACACATTTTACATTTATACAT
>JAOXJM010000023.1:117828646-117838903 GCA_026413425.1 Tringa solitaria | reverse complement strand
TCACCAGCCGCCCGTCAACCAGGTCCGGAGGAGACAGCCGAGGGCTGGCCAAGTGGCGGAGGTGCCCCCCTACCCGGGGGAAAAGCCGGGGGTTGGGGGGGGTGGGGGTGTGACAGAGTGGGTGGGGAGGGAAGAAACGGGGGGGAATGTGCGTCGTGTGTGACTTTAATTTGGTGCTGGGCAGGCAGGGCGGGCAGGTGGGCATCCCTCCGGCTTCCTTCTTCTCCTCCATCCCACCCCATCAAGGGGCAGCGGCATCTCTTGGTGTCCTTCTCTCCCCACCTCCCTTTTTCCTGCCCGGACCCAGGGCCTTTTGCCCAAACCGGGCATGATTTGCCCATAGCCCTTACAGAACCACTTTGGGGAAGGGGGAGAAGAGGACCTCCCAATTCGGAGGTGGTCAGAGCATGAGGTTTGTTTGCTCCAAAAGCTCTATCCAGCTGTAGGAGAGGCCGATGATCCTTTTTAAGGGTGAAATTGTAAAGCCCCATGACTTCCCAAAGAGCTGTTGCTTTTTCTTTTTTTTGGTAAAAACCTCCTGAGAATCATCTTTCTGGGAACTCTTGGATGAAATCCCCTTTTCTGTTGTCAAGCAGCTGGAAAGCCATCAGTTTTCAGAAGTGGTTATTTGAAAAGGGAGATCACCCCCATGGAGAACAAAAGCAGGAGAGGAAAAGAGGACAGGGCTGTGGAAACCATCATGGAAGGGATGGGGAATATCCAAAGGGAAAGAGGAGCTGGGGGACCCCAGGCTGGAGAGCCAGAGGTGGGATGGAGGTGCCTCTCTGGAGAGCAGGAGAAGACAACAGCCATAGGGAACTCCTGGGGATGATGATGGCACCTCCTGGTGACATGGGGTGGTTTGGGACCCCACCAACACCTCATCCCAAGCCATGACCAGCCCAGGAGGTGCTTTGTGGGATCTTCTGTGCAATCCCCTGGGTGATCTTTGCCTCCAGGGAAGGTCAGCAAAGCAGAGAGGTTGCAGTGAGATCCTTCCCAGTGGGAGAAGGTGGAAATTCTGCTTTCTGCCAGAGGGTAGGTGTGTCCCCTCCTCTCCCAGTGGTCCCAGTACTGTGATGCCCTGGCATCTCATCAGCCTCCAATCCTGATGCTAACAGAGGGTTTGATCCCCACTATGGCCACACAAGGCTTTCCAAGCGCTGGTTTGGGTCTGGAGGGAACCGTGTCTCTTCTTGTTCCGTGAGATGCTCACCTGGACCCCAGAGGCCCTGGGGGGGACCACCCTGGGGTGGGGTGGGGGAGCATGGAAGAGGGCGGCAGGTGAAGGAGATGGAGGGGGCTGTTCTACTGTGGCACGAGCTGTCCTTTTTTTGTACACAACGGTTGTAAATAAACTGCCTTGGCATTTCTTTTGGTTTCTCATGATCTGTGCAGTGTCTTGTGTGTGGCTTTTTTTTGGGGGGTGGGGAGGGGGGTGTACACGTGCCAAGGTCTACACTGAGGCCAGATGACCCATTGGTCTATGTATGGAGTACACAAAAGGAAACCATCACGTCCTCAGTGCCAGGAGAGGAGCTCGGGAGGTTCTAAGAAGAACCCTAAGGAGAAGGGGTCTCGAACCCTAAGGAGAAGGGGTCTCCAACCCTAAGGAGAAAGTGGTTCCAATTCCTCTCCCATCTTTGCTCAGTCTTGAGGGAGGTGATGGTACTAAAATTTTGGACCAGCCACCCAGAAGGCCTGAGAGTCCATTCCTCCTGGGCCAAGGAGATCGTCCCTGACCTGAGCTACTCCCATCTGGGCTAAGGAGGTCCTCCTGACCCTGAGAAGCCTTAGTGATGGCACCTCCTGGTGACACAAGGGCGGTTTGGGGCACCACCAACACCTCATCCCAAGCTGTGACTATCCCAGGAGGTACTTTGTGAGTGTTTAGCCAAGGAGCTGGTGGTCCCACAGGTGTGGGATTTGGTGCCAACATTAAGACAAATCCCAGGAGGGGCCTCAGACCTCCCTGTCAACACAGCAGCTGTGCCCAGGGGTTCCCATCATGCTCAGGTGGAACAGAGAAGGGTCCATATCAAAAGGGACCATGCAAAAAAGGACATGCAGTCAGCGCTGAGGTGGCAGAGTCCATGATGGTCATAGGAACTGGTGGGACATGAGTTAGCAACCCCTAGAAGCCATGTGAGAGAGGACTTGGGGAGAGCAGAAGAGCTCATTCCATGTGTATTGATGGGCATGAAGTGATGCAGGAACCACGACACAATGGAAAGGGGCACCCAAGCTGGTCCAAGGATGAAGATAATAGGGAGAGACTAAGAGATCCTCCTCCAAAGAGCCTAAAAAAGCACCCAGAAGCCTTGAGGAGGGTGGCAGAGAAACGGGGAGCAGAGCCAGAAGAGCACAGCTCTCCCTGGGGACAAGCCAGTGGGTGTCAGGGGAGAAAAATGGGGCCCCAGGGTAAGAAGATGATGCTGGGGGCACAGCTGATGACACCAACACCATCAGGAGGTGGCTGTTTGGAGGATGCCATCTGAAGAAGATGAGGGTGAGTGTAATGCAGAGGGTGTCAGGATGCCCATCCTAAAAACTTCTGATTCTCTCCAGGCACCTGGAGCAGTAACCCACCCCACCCATAACCACCCGCATCTCAGATCATCCTGCTCCATGGCCCAAATCCTCATGAACATGGTTGATGCTCCAGGGAGGCTTCAGAGGCTCATTTTTCTCTCATTGCTGTCAAGGGGGAGGGATGATGGTGGCATAGAATAGAGAGGTGATCCGGATCTTCTTCCTGCATCTAGCTTTTTGTCCATCACAGAGAGCCACCTGGGATAATCCCCTCCCTAAAATGACCAAGTTTTAATGTCTTTTCCAGCATTTTCAGCATTGAGATTTAGAATGGCTCATGCTTAATTTCCCTGTTCTTCTCCCTCCCCAGCTCTTTCTCTCCAAGCCCAAGGTGTCTGAAGATCCAGTTCTCCAGCCATGGACACCTCACAAAGGATTATTCTATGACCATTACTCCACAAGCCCTTTCTTGCCTTTCCTCCAGTCTCAGTTCAGATGCCTTTCCCAGCCATGGGAACTGGAGACCCGTGGGACCACAGGCTGGTGGCCCTCATCAACCTTCTCCATCTCCAGTAGACACAATGAGAACTGATTATCACACAGACAGAAATACTTGCCTTGACCCAACATGTCAGGTGGAAACTGGCCTTGGACCTTCCTCTTTCTTGGGTAGCTGTGAGCCAAAACAACCCCAGGTCACGTAGCTGTTCCCCCAGCGAGACACACGCAGAGCCAGTGGCTGCTCCTCAGCAGGAATGATGCGTGTCCATGTGTGTGGGGGGGTCTCCAAGGGCTGTCAGGTTCCTGCAGCAGTGCCCGGGATCCAGCGGGGAGTCTGCCTCGTGGCTGCACTCGATGAGGCTCCTGTCAACATGATTTCCTGCCCCACATCACTTTGGACAGCACTATAATGGGGTCAGCAGAATTAACGAGGCCGGGGTTAGTTTGAGGTGGAAGCGGAAAGGAGGAAGAAGGAGCCAGGCTCACGGTCGGGAGCCCTGTCCTGGGGAGGGACAGACACTCTTTTCCTCCCCCAGCGTGGTGCACAGGGTCATTTGATGGGTTCTAATGAGCTTCTTGTTTAACCACACCTCTGTGTCCTGCCCAAGCCTGGTACCCAGCAGGTGCCTGGACCAGGACCATGACCTTCCTGCAGGGGAAGCCAGGAGGGTTGTCAGCTCCATATGGGGGGGAAAGGCAGGGGAGGTGTCCCCCTGTCCCATCTCCTACAAGCTATGGGACACGAGTACCCAGGAGTCCAGGCTTAGCCTTCCCTTTCTGCAGCAGAGCCACTTTTGAAAATGTTTGCCCCACTTCTCTCCTGTGAGAAGGTGAAGTTGGGAAAAAAAAGGAGGGTCTCTCACTGCAACTACAAATGGAAAATTAAAAGACAGCAACAGCAAATTCTCTTTACCCAGAGTAAGGCAGTAAAAAATACTTAAAATCATGTCTGATCACTCCTGCAGACCATTTTCAGGGTGGATAGAAAACTCATCCAACCTTCTTCACCAGAGAAAGGATGGAAAAGTGAAAATGTAATAGAAAATGGAAAACCTTCCACATTTTTTATTTTTAAATCTTTCCATTTGGAGTATTATTATCACAGCTAACTAATGTCCACGTGTGTAACACAATCCCTGCCAGAGAAGGTGAGGGCCACTGCAGACCTTCCTCCTCGTTTGCCCATGACACCGTTCCTGGGCGATGCATGCTGGCTCTCCTGGCTTTCCTCAGGGCCATCTCAGCACCTTGGAGCCACCCTAGCACATCCCTGGGGTGGTGGGCCTGCAGAGGCGGTGATGTGAACAGAGAAACTCTGTGAAGACTGGAGAGAGGCTCATCATACGACACAAGAACTGGTCTCCATCACATCCTGTTTGGAAAACTCATACAGGATTGCTGGTTCTTGGCTCCCCTCTAAAATACCATTGGATTGGGAGTCAAAGCACTCAACGTCTTCATTCAACGTAAAGTCCAACTTCAGCGTGTGGTTGACTCTCATTACCTGGTCAACAGATTAATTCTCAAGCCTTGGGGATGCCCAAGCCCACCGAGAACTACCAATGAACCAGGTGTAACAAGCTCTTCTGAACCCTGTGAACCACCTGGCCACACACTTGTCTTTGCAAAGCCCTTCTCAGCAATCACCTCCATGTTTCTAAGAGAGCTTTCACCACCCAAACCCTTGTTGAAGGTCTTGACACCTCTGAGGTTGGTTCAAATCTCTCCAAAGCAAACAGGCAGCAACAGGCATAGTGGCTCAGTCCCTCTGGCATCTCCAGCATCAGTTTTTGCTCACAGCAAACTATTCCCAGCCCTCTGATCTCACCGTTCAATGTGAGGTGAAACGAAGAACATCCCAGGCTCCTTCATGGGGAGAGGTGGGGCCGGAAAGTGCGTGGTCGGATCATCATGACCACCTTCCTCAGGGAGTAGTAGTCTGTGTCCTTCCATGAGTACCACACGATACCATCCGGCCCCAGGACCTTGCGGTTTTTGATGGAGTATCGGCCGCCCTGCGATGCAGAGAAAGAAGGATGGTCAGGTGTGGAAAAGGCACAGCAGCCTCATCCGGATGGGAGCATGGGAAAAGCGATTGCTCTGAAACACCGGAGCAAAGAGCTTAATGATGATGCGGTAAAAAGAGCACGTAAAGCCCAACATTTTTCAAATGGTCCCAATGGAGCTGGCACCCATCCGTCTCAGGCTGCGTGAGCCACCCATACCGCAAGTTTCCACCATGAAGTCCCAAACCCCAGAGTGAAGAGGTGTCTCAATACCTATGTCTGGCCCATGGCCTTGGAAAGGTTGGACTGCCTTGGTGCCCAGCACTCGTTTCCTTCCCTCCCTGGAGAGCAGAGGCTGATCAAGCCAGGAAGGATGGATGTGAGGACCAACAGCCTCCTCTGAGCCTTGGACCTCATCTGTTAACATTTGCAACTTCATCCCTCCGCCTTTCATTGTACTACACCCCATTGAGGTTGAAGGAAAAGCACTGATTGGAGAAAAAAACCTCCTTGCACTCTCATTCCGCCACCTTACCTTGTAGTACACCCCATTGAGGTTGGAGAAGAAGCACTGGTGGTACCACCAGCCTCCGTGGGAAATCTCAGCGCAGATGTTCCCCGTGTCGGGTGTGCTGAAGCTCCTCTTGTTGTGGTACCAGGCAAAGGAATCCTCCACTGTCCCGCTGAACCCGTCCACGTGCAGGCGGTAATAGTTTGCCTCGTCCTCAATGCTGCAAGAAACGAAGGTGGGAGTGTTTAATGGGGAGTGGTTGGGTCTCCTTACCAACCTGGACACTGCTTTCCTGGTGTGGACACCTAGTAATCATCGAGCAGCTCTGGCCGGCCTCCCTGCTGTGATTCATCACCTCTCGAAGCCGAAAATGTTGTGTTTTTCCCTTTTATGGGATGCTCATAGTTTTGTCATGACTCAGGACACTTGTTAGAGGGCGGAACTGGGCAGATCGTGACTCTAAAACCACAATAAAGGGCTGCAGCAGCTTTGGCAAGACCTTAATTACACAGCACTGCCCCCTCTCCACATAACGAGCACCCTGCTCTTCACCTCGACTGAGCTAATTAGTAATCTACCCCCTAGGCTAGCAGAGGCTGAAGGTCACTGCCATTGCACATGATGTCTGATGAGAAAAGTTGGGGATGACCGGTCAGAGCAGACGTTTGCTGGTGGAGCATCCTCCACAGCACATTCAAGCAATGGGATTTTTTTTTCCCCCCAGCAATTTCAGCAGTTTTGGGCTCTACTCAATGCCCTTGAGCTTCAAGTGTCCATAAGGTGCAGTGATCCCTTGGACATCATCCCATGGCAGGTTACTCCACAGTCACCCACAAGCATTTCCTGTAGAGACAGGGAAGGAGTCCATCTGGGACAGTCTAGACGGGTCACCCCTGATTAAGAAAGGATGTGGTAAGGACAAATAAAACACCAGGAAGGGCTATAGACAATAAAGGACATTACATCAGGCCCACCAAGGAA
Source organism: Tringa solitaria (assembly GCA_026413425.1). NCBI lineage: Eukaryota > Metazoa > Chordata > Aves > Charadriiformes > Scolopacidae > Tringa > Tringa solitaria. The sequence continues at coordinate 117,832,372 of JAOXJM010000023.1, read as the reverse complement.
AAGCCATGAGAGGGTAAAAATCAAAGCACAACTCTAAACCAGGTTGATGCTGGAGGACCTGCCCAGGGATTCAAAACCCTACTTTTGACATAGAGCTCAATAATTCTGGCAAAAAATAATACCCCTAAGCAGCTGGGGACTGTCCATTGGGTCCTACAGCTCCCTTAACCTGGGGCTGTGGATGTTGGCCATGGCCAAATGACGTGGCACATTTGCTAGCTCACACTCAGGCTTCAACCCGGAGCAAAAATTGGTGGTCAAATCCAGGTAGGGATGAAAGGGTAGGCAGCTTGGGCCCAGGCCGAAGAGCTCTCTAGACATAGTCACCCTGACCACAATGGGGTTCCCATGCCTGAAGGTCTCCCGGCATTGACTCAGCTATGTTTATGAGAACCAGGGAAGGCCATCCCACTTTCTACCTGAAGACCTGGTAGAAGGCATGCTTGTGCTTGTTGTTCCAGTCCTCCAGGTCGATGCGCAAAGAGTAGTCGCCTTGGCTCGTCATCTTGTGGATGTTCTCATTGCCCAGCCAGAATTCGCCGTTGAGGTCCCCAAAGCCCTCCTTGTACTCGTTCCAGGTCCGGTTGAAGTCAACTGAGCCATCCTGACGCCTCTGGATGACCGTCCAACCCCCACCTGCCACCAAAAAGATAAGATAAAATGGGAGTCTCCAGGGTCCCAGACAGACCCTTTACTGGTGGATCACCTCTGAGGATCCATCTGCAGCTCAGCAAGGTGTCTTCTTGTCCTGTGTCCTTCCACAAATGGGCAAAATACAGAGTTGGTTGTTGCATGGGGATAAAAACGTGATGCCCATCATAGCTCACAGAGAGAGTCTCCCACCTCTCCTGTGTTGGTTCATGATGGTGTTCCCCTGTTGGCTGCCAGAGGGTCATTCCAGACCTTGAGGTGGTTTTAAATGAGAGAGAGAGATGGTGGTTTCCGGGAGGTTAATGTTTTGGGACTGGAATGAACTAGAGATCCTGGGGTTTGAAGATTGTTATGTACTGTTCCTGCAGCACCAGAGAGGCAGACGAGCTCTCCCAGTATTGTCTCACTGTCTCCATCTGCTCTCCCATCTGTCCAAATCCCTCTCTCCTTTCATTCCAATACTGTAAGCTCGGGGCAGGGCGGGATGGGGGGACAGGACTTGGGCCATCTTTTTGTTTGCTGTTTGTACAGCCTGTTACTCTACAGCATCCAAGATTGTGTGGATGGTCAGGGAAATAATAGTAATGACATAACGGAGACCACATTGTCTGAACAGCCTGGTTCTTAATGAGCACGTGCATCCCAAAGCTGCAAACAGCTGTAGATCCTCCAGTAGGCGAGATGCCTACATGTGGGGAGCTGAACCCCTTCCTCTGGCAAGGGATCTGTGGATGAGACACATCCATCCAGCTTGGGGAAATTCCATGGGGCAAGGAACTGACAACCCAACACCCCATCTCCCTGACAATTTCCATTATTCTTCCAAAACTCAAGTGTTGCAAACTAATTTTGCCCCCCTCCAGCTACCCAGAGATTCTCCAGACACCCCTCAGTGACCAGTTGCTATGCCAGAAGGGCTTCTATTTCCCTAAGCCCTGTTGTCATATCCAGTAGTGTGTTGCGAATATCTTGGATGCCTGAGGACATCTCAAAAAGCACCAAATGCCTGTATTTAGGCAACAGAATCCCAGCCATAATGTCTGGTTTGAACCATTCATCCAAACCCCTTCTCTAGCCAGCAGAGAGGACAAGTCCTCTGCCCCTGCAGAAGGGTCCTTCTGGAGATGCTGCTCTCACTGACTATAAAGTAGCCTTAGAACAATTCAGGTATAAGATACAACTCTCAGGTTAGACAAATCCCACCCAAAGCTCTGCTGGAAGACGTTGTAGGTGCCTCCTGCAGTACCTTCTGTGTCCATCTCGCACAGCACTTCAATGGGCATCCCTCCAACTGAGGGCATGATGCTGTAGACCCCGGACCGCCGGAGCCCGTTGTAGTAGACGGAAGCACAATCGATGGGGCAGTTCCTGCCGTGTTTCACCTCTGAGCAAGAGAGCAGAGACACGGTGTTTAGTGCCCAGTTTAGACAACCAAACCAAACAACATTTAGACAACAACCAAAACCAGCACGGCTTCCATGCAGCGTTAACGCAGAGTTGGACAAATAATCCTAGATTAAAAGCTTCTTCTGACGATGAAAACCTCTGCAGCACGATGGCTTCACGCCCGAGTGCAGTGGCTTATTAGTGATAAGGTTCGTTAGCACAGATCTGCACTTAAGGATGTTGTGGCTGAGGAACGGTCTTTGTTTTGACTGTCTTTTTCATGGCAACACAGAAATCATAGAATCAGAGAAGCACAGAATGGTTTGAGTTGGAAGGGACCTTAAAGCCCACCTTGTTCCAACCCCCAGCCCTGGGCAGGAACACCTTAAGGTCCCTTCCAACCCAAACCATTCCATGATTCCATAACCCTTTTGTGAGAACCTATAAGGATGAAGTACCCCCTCCCAGCCAGCCCCAGCAGATCCCCAGCATCACCTGGATGGTGCATCTCCTCCTGCAGCCGCATCTCGGCGGGGCCGAGGCAGGTGGGATTGCGCCAGGCCCAGTCGGTCAGGACGGAGATGTTGTTTATCTGCGCTTGCATGTCGTAGAGCAGAGTGGCCTGGATGTGCTGCAGGGTGCTGGCCTCGCTGTACCGATGCTCCAGGTCCTGCACCCGTTGGGCCAGGCTGTGGTTACGGCCGGCCGCCTCCTCGTGCTGCGGGCAAGGAGAAAGGTGGGATGGGGGAGATGCCTGGAGACCACCACAGAGTCATGGCCATGGACCCAGGGCCCCCCAGGGACGGGAGAAAGAGGGAAGAGGAGCAGTCACTCTCACTGTGTGCACCAACAGAGACCAAGGACCCCAAGGATGGCACCTGCACCCTCAGCCTCGCCCTCCAGCCCCATCACAGCCCACCATGGAAGCCACGGGTAGCTTGATATTGCCAGGCTCCGGGGTGGGCAGGGCATGCACAGGCAAGCTGAAGGGTGCAAGAGCAGGCCAAGAATATAGGATACCTCTCCAAACACCCTCCAAGTCTGCAACCCGTTGCTACATGGATGTGGCCTTGACGTATTTAACAACTACGGTTGGAGTTTCCTCCCCCAAAGCTGTCCATTCTGCTCTGGGACCACCTAATGTTTTCATAAGGAGCTCCACAGCTTATCTACATGTTGCATGATGAAGCCACCTCCTGCTTTTTGGGCAACGGCTGGTGTCCTGCAAACAGCAATGACCCCATCCATGTGTGATACTGGAACATGCCCCAGATGCAGTGACCGCAGACACGCTCAGTCTCCCTTGTTCAGTGCTCCCTGTCCATTAGATGGCAGAGCGAGCCTTGAACAGCACCTCCAAAATCCCACAGCAGCCTGGGAACAACCTCCCTCCCTCCCCTGGGCAAGGCAACAGCTCTACACGGAGCTCCCCAATCCCCCTCGAAGGGTCCGGGAGTCCCAGACCCACACCTGAACTAGAGGGAGGCTGGTTCTCCATCAGCATTGCCCTTCCTTGTCCCCTGATGGGTGTTCGTGGACGAGAAGCTCAACACAAGCCGGCAACGTGCACTGGCAGCCCAGCAAACCCCCCACATCCTGGGCTGCATCCCCAGCCCCATGGCCAGCAGGGCGAGGGGGGGGATTCTGCCCCTCTGCTCCGCTCTGGGGAGACACCCCCCCAGTGCTGCC
>JAOXJM010000023.1:117813365-117827791 GCA_026413425.1 Tringa solitaria | reverse complement strand
CCCATCCCTGGAGGGGTTCAAGGCCAGGTTGGAGGGGGCTTGGAGCCACCTGGTGGCACTGGGGGGACTTTTAGGTCCCTTCCCACCCAAACCATCCTGTGGTTCTACTATTCTATGTTTTCTTCCCTTCCAGCTGCTCCCAGGACCCGACTCACACCCTCAGTCCCTGTTCCTGCCAGGACACACCTTGGCTTGCTGTTCCCAGGAGATGGCATCCCCGCTGCTGCGTTACTGTAGTGGTAACTGATGGCTTTACCATATCCTTCCCGATGCTGCCGGAGCATTGCCTGCATGACCCTGCCAAGAGCCCATCACGTCCACATCCCAAAATCCAGAGCCGGTGGACAGGCGGGGGCAGCGAAGTGGGAACGATGGCCCGTGAGGACATGGTCCTTCCCTTTTCAGGACTGCAGTATCTCTGGCTGGACCATAAATCACCCATCTCCTCTACCTGCTCCACGAGCTGTGACTGATACCGGCTCCTTCCAGCTCCCTTCACCCACGCATCAGCTCTCCCAGTAAACCCCGGGCTGCTTTCTCCCAGACAGTCTCCTCCTCCACAGTTGATACCTGGGTGGTTTATTTTCCCCTGATGTCGATTAAAAACATCACGGCCAGACCACCGTGATGATGGCCCTGCTGCTGCTCCCACCCCTCCATCCCTCTGCTCCGGTGGGACTGGGGATGTCTTTTTGCACCCCAGGATCCTCCTCTCTGCATTCCCCACCTGTGGAAAAGCAATAGGACCGTGAACGGACAGGGAGAGATGGGTGAAGGGGTTCCTTTTGCTCCCTAAATTGCCCTGGGAGGAGGGAAGCACGGTGGAGAAGGGGTCAACCCTTCTGAGCCCACTTGGGTGTCCCCGTCAGGCGGAGAGGAGCTGTCACCTGGAAGAGCCTGTGGCTCTCCCTCGGCTGGGAAAGGGATGCTGAGCTCGGAGAGAGATGTCTCCGCTCGGGCAGATGAGCCCACGCCTGAGCTCCTGGAGAAACAAGTGATGGCAAACCCCAGGGAGACCAACCAGCAGCAGCCCGTGGCTGATTTATGAAGGCGGATTTAAGGGAGCCAGAGCTCCTCGGTGGGAGGAAGGGAAGCAGAGGAGACCTCCCCAGGCTGACGCAGCGGGGAATTTGGGGAAAGCAGCTTCCCAGGCTGGGGCAGAGGCGTTGGGAAGCGGCCAGACCAACACAGAGGGAGAACTCCCAACGGGAGAGTGCCGAATCCAGCAGGGAGGGGAGGGAAAGCAGCTCCACAGCCTCTGGTTTCCTCCATCCAGTTGTAACTCCCTGCGCTGCTTCACTTCTTGCTTTTCCCCTCCACCGGCGCTTGGAGGGTGACAGGACACACTCATTGCCAAACCCTCCAGTTTTTGTTTCCTTCCTTCTTCTTCCAGGCCTCCCATTGCCTTATTTTTAAGACTCATGGAAAAAAACAGAGGTTGGAAGAAATGCTTGGAGGTCCCCATCCCACCCCCCTGCAGAAAGCAGGGCCAAATTACAAACTGGATGCTCGGGGTCTTTTCCATTCGAGGTCTGAAGCTCTCTACAAACAATCTCAAAAGATCTTGGAGGATGTCCCCTTGTGAATGTGGCAGTATCTTGTTGGCACAGAGGTCACTGCCACTGTCCCTCAGGTATGAGCCACTTGGAGACACCCAGGTAGGACCCGGGACCCTACTGCTCTGGGGCACTTGGGTGCTCTTTGTGTCCCTCTGCTCCCCTTGTAGGGTGAGGAGATCAGCAGCTCCCCACAAGAGAGAAAACGCCTTCAGAGTGGCTCACCTGGGCTCCCGTTGAGGAGAAACAAGTTCTATCAATTCTTCCCATCTTCCAGAAGACATCCAATATCTCAGATGTCTATGGGATGGGCTGGATCCCACAGAGACCCTTGTATGGCAGAGACAGGAGGGGAGCAAGAGGAATCCCAACCATTGGTGCTGCTCCAGAAGCATCCCTGTCCACCAGCTTCTCCCCAGCTGCCAGGCACGGGCAGGAGAGCTGTGAACGTATCCAGTGCCTTTCTAAGGGCAATTCACTACTGAAAAAACAGCAAATAGCAGGGAAATCAATAATAAACTTTAAAAAAAAAATATGTAGAAAGTGCCAGGAAAGTGAGAAGGGAGACCACTAGGAAGAGCAGAGGCTTTAACCACTGCTGATGGGCCAGGAAGGGACCTGCTGGGACCTTAAACAAGGTCCACCTGAGCCCTGCAGCAGATAAGAAGGGGGAATCACAATTATCAGGAGCATTATGGGCTTGTGGGACTCTGAGAGACTTATTATGGGATGTTCAGGGGGAAGGTGGGGAATAGAGAGAGGGTCGGGGTGGATGAGCTGGGGATTGAGTGCAGGAAAATGGAGAGTTGGGGAGTCCCAAAGGGCTGGACATGCTTAAATCAGCTGCCAGTCAGTGGCCTTCTCCAACTGCAGCTCTGTCTTCTCTTCCTATGCAGTCCCTGCCTTAGGTTTTGGTTTTTTTTTTTCAGTGTAACCTCATTGTCTCCCACCTGTGACGGCTGGAGGGTCTAAGTGCCTGCAGCTGGAAAGACCTGGGGGTATTTGTATTTCCCCGGTGAATTTAATTGTCTGTATTTAACTCACTAGCAAAGTTCAAGCTGGACCAACTGGAGAGCATGCAGGGTAAGAAGGTGCAGGATCTGGGCATGGACATTAGATGGACCGAGAGACAGTACTCTGCATCTAATTCCCTCTCCTGAACACTGAGCATCCTGTCGGAGACCACCATCTCAGCTCCCTCAAGAGCCACCACCAGGCAACGAGCATCTCTGGAGGGAGACAACTCCAGAACCAGACCGGATCCAACCTCATCTCCTCCAAGAGCAAAGACAAGGGTGCTGGTTGTCCAGCAGTCTCAGGGGTCTTCCAGCTGACACCAGTAGATTGTTGCTGGTTCTTCTGTGCACCTCATTGACAGCCCAGTGAGACATCTTAGCTGGGAAAAGGCTCCTATGGCCAACAAGACCACACACTGCTCCTTCCCTGATCCTGGCTACAACCCTGGACAAGCTGCTGGTCACCTCTGCTGACAGCCAAGCCAAGTGTTTGCCAGGCGAAACCACGGGGCAGCACCAAACATCTGAGAGCTTCAGAGGTGCCAACCAAGGATGGAAAAACTGTATTAGCGTGAAGCTTCAGGCTACAGGGCTGATGAACAGAGCTGAGGTGGGATGAGCACCAGAAAAGGAGACTGTAGAAAGGATGCCACAAGCTGGAGATCAAGACTTCTCCAGCTCAGCTGTGGCCATCAGAGATGTGGTCCTTCACTGGTCACCCAAAACTCCACGTCTAGTCTGGGATCCCACTAGGGGCAATGGGATGGATCAGCAACCCCCTCCTAAGCAGGCTTGGAGATGGAGGAGACAGCACAGACGAAACACTGAAGAGTTTGTGGCAAAGATCAGCCCTGGAAGGCTCCTGAGCCATCACAGTGGGAGCAGCTGAGGTTTAATGGGTATCCCAGCCTGTAGTGAGGACACCACCATAAGTTTCTCTGGGCGTTCTCCCCATTCAACTGCTGGGGACTGGAAAGGACCATGGGGAGGGACCATGAGCACTTGTGTGGAGGGGGATCTGTGAAGGGCAGCCCCTTACCTGGAGCTCAAGGACTTTAATGCGGTGCCGGTGGTTCCTCAGCTCCTCTTGCAGCTCCGAGATCAGTTCCCTCAGCTCCAAGACCTGCTGCTTGCGTTCCTCGTTCTCGTGGAGCCAGTAGGACACCTCGTCAGTGCAACGAAACATGTCCGGGCACCTCTGCTCATCCCCCTGTGGCAAGGTGGCCACGATCTTACAGCGGCCATTGGGCAGCACCTGGTTGCTGTACTCCCCACACCGGATCAAGCCCGTGCCCTCCTGGGGACCCTGGTGGTCTCTGTACGCCGGGGGCAGGGACTTCTGCAGCGAGGGACTGCTCAGCACGGCCAGGAGGATGAGGGACAGCAAACCCGCTCTGGCAGAGCCAGTGGTGGGGAAAAACTCCATCAGGCAGGTGAAGATGGTCCCCAGGGATGACCCCACGTGTCTCATCATCAAAGGCCGTTGGGTAGAAAGTTGGAAGTCCCCAGGGCATAACACCAGGTCTTCTCCTGAGAGCTAGCAGGTGAGGTTGCAGCTATGTGGGAAATGAGCAACTGTAGGGATCCCAGAGCTCCTGCCAAGGGGGTCACTGCAGGCATGGGACCCGTCTGTCCCCATAGATCATCCTCCCTGGTGTCACCCCGTGGCCACCAAGCTGGGACCAGCTCCAGCTGGAGATCCCCTGCTCTCCTGGCCACACTCCACCAGCTTCGTGGGCTGTTTCCCCTCCTGAAGAGCTGCTGGTTGGTTTGGAGGGTGCTGAGGTCTGGCCGGGGGTGGTCAGCCCCTCCCTCAGGGCTTTCTGCCCACGCAGGACCATGCACGGGAAGGAGCTGGCACCCCTTGATGGGTCATCCCGCTACACCGTTGATCCCTGAAATGGGAACCAGACCAAGGACACAGGTGATGGAGAGGAAGGATGAGCAACCAACCCTCTCCACCATGCCCTACCCACCTGCAGCAAACCGACAGGTTCCCCCCACTTTCCCTGGCCCCCTCCAGCCATCCCCACAGCCCCAAGGACACAGGGCACGGGTTTGGGGCTCTCTCCGTGTCCCTGTCAATGGTGCTTTCTTGGCAGACATAACTATAAATGGAGTTATCAAGCGGACGGTGTCCATTGACATGGGCAGCCCAGACCACCAACCCACCCTTGGGCAGGGTTAGACCATCAACTCAACCCCAGGACAGTCTGGATGGGCCCTGCCCGTGGGCTGGTTGCCCCAGGTGGGCTCAGGGCCAAGGGGGGATAGAAAGATGGTGGCCTGGCCACCATCCAGGCGAGATAAATGCAGAGCTTGGTCCCTTTTATCCAGAGAAATTGGGGTCCCCTTGCAGCCAGAGATGCCTGACACCAGGGCTCCCAGCTCCAGCACGCTCTGAGTCTGCTCCCAAGGTTTCTCCCGACCAAAAGCCATCCCCATCCCACTCTGGTGGAGCCAGGGAACTGGGAGGGCTGCCCACGGCTCCCCAGCAGCACCCCAGCTCCTAACCAGCAGTACCCCAGCTCCCAACATACCTTCAGAAGTCCTGGCCGGGCTCCCTGGTGGCAAGAGCAGAGAGCGGAGAGCACCGACTGGCCATGGGGAGCGGGGCTGTGATTTAGGGGACACTAAATGCTTATTCCCCCTGATCCTATCACCGCACTATAAATAGGGCCAAGAGAGCCGCCGCTCTCAGACGCACGGGAGGGAGGAGCACAGGTCCCGGCGTGACCTTATCAGTGTACGGGGGATTAAGCCGGTGCCTTGGCAGGACGGCACGGCTCCCCCTCCCCTAGAAACCCCCCGTCCCACCCCAGGGATGTGTTTTGGGGAGAAGGGAGGCTCATCCGGGGCTCAGTGACCTGCCCCATCCCAGTTTTGGGGGGAGAGCTTCCCAACCTGGCCATGGGCAGGGGCTCAGGGCAGGGAACGGCCATGATTTATTTTATTCACTAGCCCAAGGCTTCCTCTTTGCTTTTGCAAGGGAGTAATGTCAACAGGCTTGCTTAATTAAATATGCTAATCAGTCAGCCGTAGGAATGCGAGCTGAAACCAGAGATTTCTGTATTGGACAAAAGCGTTGGGTTTTCTTCCCTTAAAGAGTTTCCAGAAGACGTTCCCAGACCGACTTCCTCAAAGAAGATATTCAAACCAGCTCAGATGGTCTCCAAAAACAGAGCAAGTGCCTGGAGAAGGGGAGCTTCGTTAGCAAATGTCTGCTCGGGTGGTTTGGAGAGGCGCTGAACCTCACCAGTCCTCCAGCAGCTACCCCTGATGGCCACAGTCTAGACAGTCCTTTGGAGGATCTGTGACCCCCACGGACAGGACCCTTCTGCACCACCGGTGGCCCCCAGCAAGGGGATGACGCAGCTTGCACGACACGACACCCGGGCATCCCCACCCTACATGCCATGGTGGGGCCATGTCCTGGGTCCAGCCCTGCGGATCCAGCCTCTCTTCCCCTGGGAAGGATGAAATCCGAGTTCAGCTCTAGGGTTAGGCAGAAGAAATTAAATCCCAGCTGGATTGCCAGCCCATAATCAGCCCCCGGCTTTGCTTTTGGCTTGTAAAACTGTTGGATGAAGGGGTTTTATTTGTTTTCTTTGTCTCTGCTCTGGTCCAGGCAGAGCAGGGGGACATCATGCCCCTGAGTCCTGCCAGCTCAGGGCACGGTGCTGCACCCCTGGGTTGATTTCTGCATCTCCATCACAGCAAGCATCTCTGGGGCTGTATCCACCATCCAAGGGGGCTTGGAGAAGAAGCAAGTCCCACCAGCAAGTCCCACCCTGTGAGCAGAGGCTGTCCCAAACTCATGCACACTAATGAAGGGAGAGCAACCAGCCCAGGCAGGGAGCAGATCACCCCAGCTGTCCCCCCAGATGGGAGAACCCACCAAGGACATCTTGTCTTGCTGGGGCAGGGACCCAGATGGCTCCAAAAATCACCCCTCTTCGCACACGCTGCCTCCAGTCGAGCCACCTTCTGCTCTTTCTCAAGTGTGGTCTTGCTTTTGCCCCAACAGCCACTTGTGGGAGAGAAAAATAAGGGTGAAGCATCCCCCCTGGAGCTGGCAGGAGCTGTGCCAGCAGGAGAGCAGTGCTGGGTAAAGCAGGAGCACAGCGGGGAGAAGGACCCTGAGATCATCCCCCAGAGCTCTGCCATGAAGGACACCAAGAGAAGTGCTATGTGAAGGGACACCATGGGCAGAGGATGGGAAAATGGGGCTGAGGGTGGTGGGAGCCAGAAAAAGAACATTGCAAGGAAGCAAGGAATGGGGGTCCCTCTGGATGTGATGGACGTGAAGCCCTTTCGGTGCTGACACTTCTCTTTGGCTTGGATCCCACCGCTTCACCAGCAAACCCCACTCCACCACCCCAAGAGCTGTTCCACTGGCCAGACCTAGACGTTTGCCTTCCAGGTTTGTCCTGAGCCACCCCGTGGCCGGTGGAGAGGAAAAAGGATGTGATGGCAGACACCGAGGTGGCTATAAAATGCATTACACCCCACAGCAGGCTCTTTATGGGGTGGCAAGGGGGGCTTGGGGGTTGGATCAAGGCAGGGGACCAAGGGGAACATCTCACTCTCGAATCCCAGCCAAGAGCTCCTCCAGCGCGATTAGCTAAAGACCAGCTTCCCTTTATTGCAGAGGAGTGGATAGACATTTAACATGCTTGTCTATAATGAAATCCATTATCCCCATCTTTCACGGAGGCCCTACAGTTCTGGTTCCCCCTTTTCATGGCCGGAGGTGGCGGGGGAGAGGAGGTGGAGGAGGGATGGAGCCAGGTACAGCCAGGTCCTTTGTGCGGCCACTCAGGAGGCACTCTCCCCATAAACGTTTGGGCTCCTAAATGGATCTGACCTCCCCTCCTCCAGCCCCTCTCCCTTTCATTTTCTTTTCCCCCATTATCCTCAGGGAAAAAAAAAAATAAATAAAATAAAATAAAATAAAATAAACCCTCGTCCAGATCATTAGCGTCAGAGGCGGAGACGGGCGCCGAGTGCCACATGGAAGAGGCGAACGTACATTTCGTTCAATGCCCCTCGAGTGGCGTTTCGCTCAAGGCTGCTCCTTCACAAAGGGAGATGTGAAAATGGTCCCCGCTGGCGGCCGGCCGCCCCGACAGGGCTCGCTGCAAAGCTGCCTCTCCAAGGAGACAAAGGCCGGCCATTTCTTCTGCTGTCGATTGATGTCTGAGTTGTTTGGGGAGCATTTAGTGAAGAGGGGAGCGGGGAGGGCTGGGAGGGGGAGAGAAATTCAATGAGAGAGCCTGGGTGATGCTAATAGAGATAACGGCTCTGAAAGACCCAAGGTTGAGTGCTTGGCTGCCCATCTTCGTCATCCTTCCCTGCCATTTGTGGGGGACAGCAGCCACAACCACTACAGTGGTCCAGCCCCAAGTAACCCTTTGGCCAACTCTTTCCCAAGTCATAGATGCAGGTGACACCACAGCGTCCGGGATTAACTGAAGCCAACGCCGAGAGACCCAGGTACCCCATGGCCAACTCTTTCCCATGTCACAGATGCAGGTGACACCACCCTGCTGGTTTTCAAGCATCCCAGTGAGAAGCTGTTGAGCATCCATCTCCCCAACGTGCTGTGAAGAGCAGCATCGTGAAGCCCACGGTACCTCCATCCTCCCCTGCCATGAACACATCATCTTCTGCTTCCTCCCAAATGTGGGAACACACACCATTTCCATGGGCACACAACTCCTTGTCTTCCCACTCCACCCCAAATCCCACTCCATCTGTTCCTCACCGTAGTTTCTGGAGAAGATGAGGTCGCCACCATCATCACCTGGTGCTGCTTGATGAGCACGTGGTCAACCTTCAACAGCTTACATGGCCTCAGTGTGCAAACAACCCACCAGCTCTCACGTGGTCTCTCTTTGAGGGAGAAATGTCAAAAAACCCCACAATACTTCTCCATTTCTTGTTCCTGCCCAAATGAGTGAAGCGACACCCCCCAGGTATCCCTGGATAATTCTCCATCCCTGCCCCTGCCTTGGTCTCCTGGAGGAAAGGACAAACTAACCCAACTCTACCCACCCCAACCTCTTAGGAATGCAATGACCCAAATTAGCTCCCACCACTACTGCCAATAATCAGCGATTTGCTGTAAAATAATCAGCAGGAAGAGGTGCCTGAAGACTGGGGAACCCCAAAATCAGAGTAAACTTCAGTGCCTGCAATCACGCTCCACAAACATCAACCCTGAGGTAGAGGGGCCATGGTTTTCCAGGACTCGCATGCTCCACCGGCCCCAAGCCCTGGATATGAAACTGCCCCGGGATGCCCTGCCCGGGTCCATCGGATGGAGACTTTGGATGGTCCAGCTTTGGGATCCTGCAGGGATCCGGCTCTGCCCGGGGGCTTTGCTAAGCGCCTTCGCCCTTAATCCCCTCTGAGAGCACCAGCCCCGGGGGCAGAAGCAGCTTCTCGAAGGGGCGAGCGAGGCCGTTCACACCCCACGGGGGTTGCTCCTCTCTTGGCTGCCCCCAGCCTCCCCAATCCCCCTCCCCATCCTCTTCCTCCCTCCTGCCATTTCAACGTGTGACGGAGGAGGAAAACAGGAGGTGGCCGAGCGTCACCGGGGCTGGGGGTGCAATTCTCCTCCCCAGGGGACCCCGAAACGTAGCGTGAGCTCCGGGTTGCAGGAACGAAGCCCCCGCTGGGCTCCTAAACCCTGCTGAAAGCCGGCTCCCCCCCGCCTCTAAGAAGCCGTAATCCCTCTTAGGGGCACGGGCCATAATCGGGGATTTGGCTCCGGGTGTGCAAATACGTCTGTGTGTCCGTGTCCCTGTATAGATCCGGCCCAAAAAGAAAAGAAAAAACAGCATAAATGAGGAAGAAAATGCTGGATTGGACAATTTGGGGTTCCTGACCCCCCCACACCCCTCCTCCTGTTGCCCCAGGGATGGCTCTGCTTTGGGCAGGGGGGGGATGATCCCGTCCCAATCCCGGTGCCGGAGGGAGGGCAGGATTTATCCCTGGCACTTTTAGCCCGGGTCTGGGCTGGCTCTGCTGTCACCAAAGGAGGAGTCACATCTCGGGGGGGGACACCTCCGTGTCCTCAGATGGGTGGCAGGGACCCCAGGAGCTGCTCCAGGCAGGAGGGGTGTCCCTCTGCGGGGACAGGACACCCCCTTGAGAGAGTGTCACAACCATGCCCCTAAACTGTGGGATTTGCTGACCCCGCTCTTCCAGCCCAGAAAACAGGACAATTTCCCAATCCAGGAGCCAAAATGAGATTAATTTGGTCTGGAAACAAGGTGCAATATTTATTTGCTGGGCTTTTTTTTTTTTTGTTACCAGCAGCTGGAACTGAGTGAGAAGACGCTCCTTGTTTTTTCTCAATTCCCCTTCCCGGGTGGGGAGGGGTCATCAGGTGAGAGAATAATTGTCTAAAGGACAATGAATTGTTGTGGGTTCCTCAAACCCACCCAAATAGCAAAATACTGCTTCTGTAATCAAAAGTGAGGTATTTCTTCCCAGAGCAAGGCAATGGGCTGTGCGGCTCCCAGCCGAGGGATGCTGTAGGATGCTGGAAAAGAACACTGGAAGCCATCCCAGAAAAAATCCTACAGGGGGGATAGAAACATTGGAGTGACATCGTTCCGACCCTCAAATGCCAACAGCTGTCTGTTCCGTAGAGAAGTGCCCGATTTTGGTTCAAATCAGAGAGAATCGGGCACGATTATAGATTTTTAGCATATAAATAGTGCCGAGGAAAAGGCGTTGGAGGAAAAGGAATCAGTGGTGGGATTCCCAGTCATACAACCACAAAATCATGGAATGGTTTGGGTGGGAAGGGATCTTAAAGCCCTCCCCATTGCCACCCCCTGCCCTGGGCAGGGACACCTCCCACCAGACCAGGTTGCTCCAAGCCCCTTCCAACCTGGCCTTGAAGTCCCTAACTTCAGAGCTGCTCTTGCTCCTACAGAGAGGCTACAACCAAGCAACCATCAGCATTTTCCTCCAAGAGCAAGGTGCACGGCTTGTATTTCACCACCTGCTGCAGACTCAAGGTTCAGAAGGGACCCCTTGAGCAAAGCCAACTGAGAACCACACCTCTGGGTGTCCACAGACATGGTCACCTCCATTTATTGCACCCAAAATGGCTCTAATCCTATGGGTGATCTGCCAGTCACTGGCTCTAAACCTCAGATTTACCAGCAATAGGTGTCTCCTGGATTTTAAATCCTCAAGCAATGGAGATAAATAGTTTTATGGTGATGACCCCACTTTTTCTTCATCTGGATCTCTCCCGGGTCCCTGCTCGTGCATTCCCTGCACGAGCCCTTAATGCAACTGCATCTGTGGGTCCACCATCATCCCATTTTGCCAAATAGGAGGTGAAGATGGTCCAGATGGACCAGGGTCCTCAGCCCCACTTCCCACCCCACCAGAGCAGGATCAGGGGTGGGTGCTGAGCCCAGGTGACTTGTTCAGACGGAGGAAAGGTCAACTCCCTGCAAAGCACTACAGGGAATCTCTCCTCAGATAAGGGAAGGGGACTTTCTCAGCACCCAACAGCTGTGCTGGAGGGACGCGTGGGTCCAAGGACAGACCATCGTGGCCGTCACAAGGGTTTTGCAAGCCCCAGAGCACCTCTCGCCCCTGTGACGCTGGTGTTTACAGCCTAGTGGGATGGATTCTCCACGCCTCATGGGATTTGAGCACGGCTGTGACATTCACACCCGTCCCCAGAGCTCATTCACACCCAGGTGCAACCTGTTCTCCAAATTAAAATGGAAAGGCCAGAAATCATGCAGCTAACAAACCCGTTCACCCATGGACATCTCGCCCCCGAGACCAGCCCTGCCAGGAAAGGGCTGCATGTCCCGAGCGTGTGGCTCTTACGGGGACAAAGTGGTGATGAAGCCACCAGATCTCATTCCAGGCACCCCTAAAGTGAGGTCTCCAGGGTCTGGGCAGTTTGCTGGAGCAGAACCCCAAGAGCTTGCCTTGCTGGTGGCCACACTCAGAGCAGGGGCTGGAGGATGCTGCTCTTGCGGTGTAATGGTATGGTCCTGGATGGCCTTCAGCTATCCCCTGCTCAGGGAGAGGAAGAAAGAGGTTCCTCCTAATGGGATTTCCTCCCCGCTGGAGGGTCCTCTTCTTCTCATCTTGGTTTGCCACCATTCCCATTCATTTTCCCGGGAGCTGGCTGTGTCCGCTAATCATTTACACACTGGACTCCCTTTGGAAAAGAAAAAAAGTTAAATAAGCCCTGTAATAAAATACAATGAGCATCCTGCTGTTACAGCAGGACCAGACCTGTACTGGGAGCACCCCAATTTTGGGTCACTCCAGCATCCTGATTTCAGGGCATCATCCCCCAGAGATGCTGGGCTACCAACGTTGCTGAGGGAGATGCCATCACCGGGAGTGGGGAGGTCTAAAAGCACCAGCTGTGAGGCTGGCGAGGATGGAGGCATCTGGCCCGGGTTGCTGAAGCCACGGCAGAAGATGCTTCATCACAGCCCCTCACCTGCAGCTGCTCCGCTCAACGAGGTTTCCTAAACGGATTTCGCCTCTTCCTTATAAACATAAACCTCTCAGACTGGCCTAATGAAGATGAAAGAGCCTTTAAAGTGGGAATCATAGCTCCGGTTTGGGCCATAAAGTACCTCAGAATAGCTCTCCGTCATGGAAAAATGTCACAGATCGGGGGGATCTGTCAGGGAGGACGGAGGCAGGTGACGCAGTTGCGGGTGCTGAGCACAATGGGGATGGGTTTGGGGGTGGGTTTGGGGAGGATGGGGGTCCGGAGAAGGTGTGAACCAAACTGAAAAGCCACAGAGGATATTCCTTGAACCTGTGGTGTTTTGCCTCTTTAGTGTCCCTCTCTGGAGGGCTTCCTCCAGTCCTGGGGTGCTCAGGTGAACCTTTTGCACCCCAATATCCTTTGTCAAGGAGGTGCACACTTCTGCAGCCCACTGAAGGACAACCCACCTCCTTTTTGCTTATTCTCAGCCTTTTCTCTGGCTGTTGGAAGGAGAGGAGGGTCTCCGGAGGAGATGTCTCCAGGGTGGAGCCTCTCCACCCCGAGACGGATGTCTGGATGAAGTGGCTCAACCACACTCTGGGTCCCTCCAGCCCCAGCGCGTCCTGTTCATGGGCTGCTCTCCCATGGAAGTTGCCTTTGGGGCAGCTCCTTTCCCTGCAGAAGACCGTGTGGAGTAAAAGAGGAGGAAATCCTTCGCCCACCCAAGGCGAGACCACATCTGCTTCCAGCTGGTAGGATCGCGGGCAAACCTCCGTGTGTGGCTTAGCCGTGCCCTGCAGTTTGTTCTTCTCACAAACATGCAAATCTGTTGTGGTTTAGGACAAAATCAACAACTGCTCTTCACAGGGGCTGGTAGGAGGGATGCTCACAGCCCACAACGAGCTCTTGCTTCAGCCCATACCCAACAAAAACCACTGTGAGGTGCTCTGGGAGGATGGTCCAACCCTTCAAGGGCCACCTTGGCATGACATCCCGAGGATGGAAAATCCTGATGCAGAAGCGTTTCTCCACCTGGGTAACTCCACAACTGGAAAAAAAAAAAAAACAAACACCTTAAAATCTTAAGATCACCCCCGATCGTGATGCACAGCCGAGACATGATGCCATCACCCGGGGATGCTTGTGGAGAGCAGCCAGTGGAGGTGATGAGCAGGGTCAGAGGCGACTCTGCCTCAAACGTGTGAGACGTGGGGCGTAAAAGTCCGTGCAAACCCTGGTAAACCAGCTCTGAACAGCATCCTGCTGCTGCTAAACCTCCTGCACGGGGCCTGGTGGGGTTTTGGGATGTGGTTTTACCCCAAACCACCCCCAGGGCAGAGTCGGGATTTAGCAAAACCACAGCCATCCACAGGGGTGGTTTGCACGTCACCACCCTCTTTTGGGTGGGAGAAAAGAGAATTGAGCCCTCCAGACACAAGCCAGATGTCCAAGGAGGCCGGAGACGAGTTTCTCCATCACTCCAACCTCTTTGGATCCCCCGTCACCCCCCCAGCTCCCTCCCAGGCTTGTCCCAAGGTGATATCCTGCAGTTTTAGGGGACAGAGCATCCCTCTCACTTGCCCGTGCTTGGCCAAAGTGCGTGAAGGAGCTTCCTGGAAGCCACCACGGCTCTTAAATATAGACTAGCCAAGGGCAACCCCATAGAAAACATGAGTCCCGCTGGGTTTTGGGGCTACTGCGCCACAGGGAAAGTGTCCACAGCCCAAAGCTGGTCCAGCTTGAGGGGAGCAGAGAGGCTGGGGCTTGACTTGGGTGCAGAAAATGAGTGGCCAAGTGACACCCTGCTTGGCCTCGCTTCCTCCCCGCACCACAAAAACCCGGCCATGCCCTGCAAAAGCCCCCCCACACACTGGAAAACCCTCTCCTGCTCCTTTTGCACCCAAAAAAAAAGGTGGGTGCAAGTCCACAGGACTCCCGGGCACAACAGAGATGCCGGCTGCCTGCGCCCACCCTGCCTGGGGGCTGTCCCGACAGGTTTGGGGGATTTTTTTTGGGTTTTTTTTGGTTTTTTTTGTTTTTTTTTTTAAGCAAATCCCTTTTTATCCCACGGAAAAAAGACGACCCCAAATCCTCAGCAGCCGCCTGAGCTCAGGGAAGGAGGGATGGATGTTCTCCGGGAATAAAACAACCCCCTGCCAAAACTTCCCGGTGCCGGCTGGTACCAGGCCAAAGAGTTTTTTCCATTCAACTCCCCCCCTCACCCCCAGCTCCAAAAATTGAAAAAAGAAAAAAACCCAACCAAAAAAAAAAAAAAAAACCAAAACAAAACGCAATTAGCAGCATCGCTCGGAAAAAAAAAAAAAAAAAAAAAAAAAAAACCAACAAAAAACCCAA
>JAOXJM010000023.1:117693301-117704042 GCA_026413425.1 Tringa solitaria | reverse complement strand
CTTCCAATTTAAAACCGTTGCCCCTTGTCCTGTCACCACTCTTCCTGACAAAGAGCCCCTCTCCAGCTCTCCTGTAGCCCCCTTCAGGTATTGCTAGGCTGCTATAAGGTCCCCCCCGGATCCTTCTCTTCTCCAGGCTGAATAATTGTGACACAAAAAAACCCCAACCCCAGAGCAGCTCCTCTTGCAGCCACCTTTCTGCAGGTGGGATGGTTTTTCTCTCCCGTTAATGACAGAGGGGAGCGAGCCGGGCTGCGCTACCAGGGAGGGCGCAGGGATTAACCCCCCCCCCCCCCCCCCAGGTTTTTTTCCCAGCCAGGAGGACCGTGGTGCATCCCCCTCACCTGCGGCGTGATCTGCTGCTGCATCCCCGCCCGCATGTTGATGCCCACCGGGGAGTTGGCTGCAAACTGGTTGAGGATCGCCTGTCGGTTCTGATGGATCAGCTGGAGGGGAGAAAATAAACAAACAAAAAAAAAAAAAAATCCAAGGAGACCTTCAAAACTCTGAGCAGGGAGCTTCCCACCCATCCCACCCCTTCCGAGCGGGATGGCTAGAGGCCGCAGGCAGGACCCGGGGTCCCTCCGTGGGGAGGAGGAGGGGGAAGAATTACCTGCTGCTGCCCCTGCAGCCGCTGCTGCAGCTGAAGTCGCAGCTGGTTGGGGGCCGTCGGGGGTCTGGTGAGGGTCTGCCGGGGTTGCATGGCCATGTTGGTGGGGAAGGCGCCGCGGGGCGGCGGTACCTGCACCGGCACCGGTCCGAAGGAGGGCTTCTGCCTGACCATGCCGGGGAAGGCGCCGGGGAGGTTGGCGGTGGGAGAGGCGGAGGAGTAAGGCTGGGGGTACATGCCGGGTTTCTGCTCCATCATGAGAGGTGGGGTGGCTTGTTGGGGCTGGAACCGCTCCGTCAGGGCTTCCAGCCCTCCGCCCTGGCAAAGGAGGGAGGAAAATATCACTTTGGAGCCCCACCGGGCACCCGACCCTTCCCAGGAGAGCTCAGAGGGGACAGAGGACGTGTCCGGCATGGACCAGCCCGTAAGGATGCTGCTGCTTGTCACCCTCATCCCTGGGCCAGGCTCCAGCCAGCGTGAACTCTGTCAAGGAGGGCATTAAACACCCGCTCCCCGGGGCTTAGCAAACCTCAGAGGGTTGAAAATTACTTATTTTGGCTTGTTTGGGAGCAAAGACCATGGCCAGGCTTCTTGGAAGGGCTCAGGGCTCAGCCCCCTGGGGGGCTGCAGGGTACTGATAGGTGATGCTGCCTTCCTCTGCCTCCCTCTGCCTCCTCTGCCTCCCTGGTTGGACAGACCTGAACACGGGAAACACTTTGTGCTCTCTTTCCTTTCCTATTTTTATGCAGCCTCGGAGGCTCGGCTGGAGGAAGAGGGTACGGTGTTTCAGGTCCCCACCTGCCCCAAAAGCACATCGGACACAGACCACCTCCAAGGACCTGAGCCATGGACCCCCGGGACCAGGAGAGCTGATGGAGAAGCACGACCATCCTCCTGTGCTGCTCCTGGGGCAGCCCTCACTGGGAACCCAGGGGAGACAGGACCTTCTGGTCTAGAGAACAGCCATTCCTAGACAAATGGGATGTATCACAGCTGGGGGGCGATTTCCACACCAGCAAATCAGGGTAAGGAGCTATTCTGAGCTGCTCTAGCTTGACTCAAGCCAAGAAATCTGGTGTTTGACCTATGAACTCGTGGAGAAGTAACACCTCGGAGCCAGAATCCTCAATCCGAGTCCCATGGATTAAGAAAAAAATAGTGTTAAGAGAAACCACACACACAAACCACCCCCGAATCCTACTGCCTTTGGGATTTGGGTAGATGGTGCCCATCAAAGGACTGAGGCTCAAAGGCAGGGATGAGGAGATGGGAACGGTGGTGAGGAAAAATTCCTTAAGATAAATTAAGACGGAGCTTTTATGGTTCAAGGGCTGGATACTGGGACATAAACCAGCAGCCCGCGATGGCCAGAAACCACAGACCTGCTGAAATGAGGCTCTTTTACGCTTCTCTCCCCAAGCCACCCAGTTTCCAGCTGCCTCCGCATTAAACTGGGTGCAGGTACCTCCAGCGCTTCATCCCACCACGTCTGTGGAGAAGACGGTGGGTTTGGTGAAGTCAGAGTAAATCCCCAAGCTCTGCCCCGGGGGATGCGGACCCTCACCTGCCAATAACACATCCTGGAGGGGAACTATCAACACCTTTTCTTCCCCCCCCCCCCCTTAAAAAAAAATGCCTTTATGCTGACACGTTGTTTTCTCTAAAGATGTATTTCAAGCAAATATTTCGTGGAACTATTCCAAATATTTCTGAGGTTCAGCCGAAGTCATGGAAAAAGCCCAAGATTCCCATTAATGAAATGATCCCTGGATGGGAGCAAAACTGGGTCGGGGTCCAAATATGAGATAATCCCCCCCCCAAAAAAAACAGGTCCTCCTTGGCAGGGGAAGCACCGGATTGGCATGGGGACGCTTGGCAGCGCTGGGCACCGTTCAAGGGCATCAAAAACCAGAGTCTTGATGCTGCTGGAGCCTGTTGGGTGCAGGAAGGGGTTCTGGGGAGCTGAGTCTGCAAAACCCTCGTGAGAACACTGAGCTGTTGCAGCTGCGTCTTTGGCAAGAGGCACCTCTAGTATGAGGGACAGGAGAAGCTCAGCTCTTCCCGACCTCGAACTCGTTAAAAAAGAAAGGCAGGTGGTGATTTTGGAGGCACAGCCTTGAGAAAAGGGACCTGGCAAATACCTGGCTGGGGAATTAACTCGCTGACAGGTCCCTCAAACCGCTGATGGAAAGATAAACCCTCAGGGCAAGGCACCACGGCAGGGCCACAGAAGGAGATGTGCCACCTCCGGGCTCAAACGGTGCAGGATGAGGCCCGGAGCAACCAGAGGGATTTGCTCCGAGAAGCTTTTTTCTTAGGACCTTCTTTCTTAGGACTCGTGTTTATTAACAGGCTTCCAATTCTGCTCCTTGTTTTGGAAAAAACCCACGTGTGAGCGCTACGGGGCAGGGAAAACCAAAACTGCTCAGAGACAAACCCTCTCAAACCTCAAAAACGAGATCCCTTTCGTTTTTCCACGTTCCCTCGCTGGTGTCCCCCGCAGCCAGCTTTCCACCCCTCCTGTTTAGGAAACCCTGGGCCCTTCGGAGGCATCTAGCCCCGGGGATATCTGCAAAGTGGGGAGTCTCCACCGGAGCTCAGCTGCAGAAACCAGGGCCCCAGCGCCTTCCCAGTAGGACGGCACCGCTAAAAGCAAAACTCATTTATTTACTTTTTTTTTATTTTCCCTCCCTTCAAGCCGAGGGAGAAGGGCAGCTGCACTGTAAGCCAATCTTGATAGTGAGGGCTGCACGGTTTCATACCGGCGAGGCCATGAGATATATTATTAGGCAGCACAACCCAAGCTCAGGAATCCCAAGCTGTGGGATTCCAGCTGGAAGGCTCCTCCGTGCCCTAAATCCCTCCCCCCCCGGCCCCGCTAAGGTGGGGAAGCGGGACAGCCTGCCAGTTCTCCCCGTTACATGAGCCGCCCGGGGCTGAAACGGCTCGGCCGCCTCTTTGCCAGGCTCCTGGTTCTCATGGGGGATGGCGTCGGAAAAGCGGAGAAGCGAGATATTGTATTTCACGGGGCTGTTTTCCAGCTTTTTTGGCCGGGGAGGGGGGGTGTGTGGGATGGGACGGGAGAGACGGGTGTTAAGTATCCTCTCTCCATCTGATGCGCTGGTGTGTTCCCGCTCACATCTGGCCTCCCGTTACCACCAGATGTTGGAAATCCTCCTCCACGCTCACGTCAAGCCTCAGCATCTGGCCCCGCGTGTGACCTCCACTAAGTCCCACGAGTGGTTCTCTCTTTTACCTGGACCAGTTTGTCGATCCCCAGAGCTCGGTCCAGCTCGGCCAGCTCCGTCTCGTCTTTGCCGCTGAGGAAGGAGACGAGCTGCTCGAGCAGGGCTTTCTCGTCGTTCCGACCCTCCGGCGTGGTGGGAGGACACAGGAGCTCGTCCAGCTGCGAGGTGATGCACTGGCTGCGGAGAGAAGGAGCCGAGAGGAGGCTCGTTAAGGTTGACGAAGCGGGGAGGAGGCCGAGCCGGGAGATGCTGGAGCGACGCAGCCCCCGCAGCCGCGGGGACTCGCTCCCACCCTCCCGCATCCTGGATGTGGCCTCGTCCCCCCCCCTCCCTCCCCGGCTCCGACACCGGCTCAGCCCTCTCCAACTCAAGCCCAGTGCCAGAACCTGCTCGGTAAAGGATGAACCTCTCCAAGAAACGAAGCCCGGACAGCGTTTCGGTGAGGTTTGGGAAGAAAACTTTGGTGCTTTTGCAGGCTTTGCTTCCCGCAGGCGTGGGGCTGTTTTTTTGTTTGGGTTTTGGGTTTTTTTTACTTTTTTTTTTTTTTTTTTTTTTCTTTTTGGGCAGGACAGCGGGAGGCAGAGCAAAACTTCTGCCGGCACGGAAAGCGGGGAGGCTTGGATGGAGCCGGAGCAGCTGGAAACGAAGCAGCCGAAGGCAAAGGGGAACCTTTCAGCCGCAAAGAAAGAAAGAAAGAAAAAAAATAAATAAAAAATTAAAGATTTCTGCAACGCTCGCTCAATATTCTTTGGGAATAAGATTAATATGTAATGAGAGACATTCCAATGACGTGACTAATTGGAGTCAATCGGATTTGCTGGGGCTGACACGACGGAGGGAGCCGTGGCACATCACGCTCGCAGCCAGGCACAAAGGCGAGGGCTCGAACGTGCCAGCGGTTCCCAAGCTGCAGACGTGTTTATCCTTTTAGCTCCAGATGAGGACCAGATGTACAGTAAGGAACCGAAGCCAAGCCGGCCCAGGCCGCTGCAAAGCCAACACACGCAGCCGAATCCAGGGAAAAAAGGAATACTCGGCGCTGGGAATTCTCAAGCTGCAGAGTGGGAGCTGAGAGGGGAGCGGGGAGATGGAGGTGAAAAGCGGGGCTGGTTTTGCTCCACAGCCAAGGTCCTTGCCACTCGCTGCTTGTATCAAACCCCGTCTTTCGGTGGCCAAAGTTTCCTGCACAGACGTGGTCCTTGCAGAGGAAGGTGAGAACAAGCTGCTTCTCCACATGAGCAAGCAGGTGGAGGAGGGATTCAGGTTGGCGCCATCTCTTCAGCCCACGCCGGACCTCCACATGGATGGGACAAGTTGGTTTATAGAGAAATGGCGGGGAAAATACAACCTTTTTAGTAAATAAACTTCCAGCAGGCCCTGCTTTGCAGCCCGATCTAGCTTGCAAAGCCTTCCTCCCTCCTCCTCTCCTCCAGCACCGTGCCACGGTGGGGTTCAGATGAGGCTCCAGGCAGGTAACGGTGGGAGAAGGAGATCTTGGACCCCGTGCATCACATCCCCAGTTTTCTATCCAAAGGTTTTCTATCCCCTGGAATCCTACAAGGCTTCTTTTTTTTTTTTTTTTAAGGCAAAAACTCTGATTCTGCGTGCGGTGAGGAGGAGAAATGCAGCTCCTTGCGGAGATGGTGTCAAAAGCTGCTCGAGGTCGTGTAAAACATCTCCCTGGCGTGGCCTCCAACCGCTGCTGTGACAGGGCCCTGCACAGATGTCCTAGAGACCGCCGGCATCTCAGATGGCACCGGGTGCCAGCGCTGAGGCAACCAAATCAGGGGCCCCGGGGTGGCATGTTTGACCTTGGGGGATTAGAGGAACGCATGCGAGAACAGCGACCTGGACTCGGTTCCAGAAGCCTTGGACGTGGCCCAAGGTGTCCCTCTTCTGCAGAAGACGCAAGTGCACTTATGCCTGCGAGGGGCTGTTGTAGCCACTCCACTTTATCAAGAGGCAAAGGCACGGGAGGATCTGGGGAAGGTGAGAATTTAAAAAGGAAGCTCCTGTTTCCCTGGGACACCCGGAGCTGGGAAATCTGGCCACCACCTCAAGCAAGGCCAGGACCTCAGCCCACCTCCAGATAATGTGAACCTCCCATCTGGGAAACTTTCACAATCCCCAAAGCAAAATCTCTTCTGGTTTGATCTTAGCTGAAATATTATTTCTTGGTCCCATAATATCCATCCCCCAAAGGCACTGTCTGCTCGCTCCGACTCTGGCCTCCATCGGGTGGACAGGCAGCTGCTGGGACTGTGGGCATCTCCCAGCACGAGCGTGTCCTCCCCAGTTGGAGCACATCTTCAGGTCTTGAGGACCAAAGTCCAGAGGCTTTTCCCCAGCAGAATCTCTTCTCTTGGCCGCAGCAGAAGCGGGATTTTGTAGTTGGTCACTACACCACTAGATGGAAGTGGTTAGATCCCACCAAGATGCTGCCAAGGCAGGTCTCACCCATGGAGCTCCATCAGACCTCAGTAAGCAGAGGATACTGCACTGGGAACCAGCTTCTTCCAGTGTTGTATCTGTTCACCACCTCTGGCAGGAGCCACCCCTGCCCAGAGACCCTAATTCAGGAGGAACAGATGCTCACCAGGATGAGGAGCCCTCTCCTTCTCATCTTGCTGTCATCTCATGGCCCTGGTCCATGTGTTGTCTCTACTGATGGCTCCACCATGTGGGGAGCCCAGCCTTGCCGTAGGGAGCCGAAGCAGCCATGGGAAGTCCCACCACGCAGCATGGTTTTCCTTGCTTTCTCCCCCCTCAAAGCCAAGAAAATCAAATACTACCTTGTGAAACCTTAAGCAGGCTGCAATTTTAAAGTTTGGTTGAAACCAAAAGCAAGATTAGTTACCTCTGCATCTCACCAGGCTTCGGGCAGATGCTGCTGCTCCACCGATCTGACCTTGCACCTTGTCTCCTGGCACCTCCTTTGCCCTGAAAACCACCCCGGGAGCAACTCCCTCATGTTTTTCCCACCCGAGGAGTCTTGCCCAACATCTCTCCTCCTTGATACCCGCGCAGGTCCCAAGCCTTCCACGCCAACCCTGATCCTCTCTCCATAATCGTGCGTCAAAGGGTGAGCCAGAAGAAAATCCAGCTCCTTTCCTCCCAGCTGGGGAGACAAAAACGTCTCCAGCTGGCCAGGGTGACTCAGTGCTCGGAGCTCAGGGCTGCTGAGTAAGGTAAGGTCATTTTTACCCCATAAGCAGCACTCGAAAGAACACTCATAGCTTAAAAAAAGAGCTAAGATTTTTCTAGCAGCTCCGCCCTTTGCCAGGTGTGCCCCCACGGATCTTATCCCAACAAAATACCGGCACCCACAAGCCTTAAAAGGGAAGGTACTTCCTTGTGGCGAGGGCTCAGGCCGACATAAATGCTCAATTAAATGAGGATTTGTTTTATCTCCCAGCTCTTTCAAGCAACAAGAGGCCAAGTCTTCCCAGCAGAAGTCCAAGATCCAGTTGCAGCAGACACCACTTAGGAAACTCTCTTCTTGGGCTGAGCGAAGAGCTTTTAGAGATTAATCCAAATTTAGCCCCGAGAAAAAGATGTTTGGCTACCGGCTTGCTCAGATACAGCTCTTACACGTGTCTTCTTCATGACTGCACAACAGAGACTGAGCTCATCTGCTAAAGACTTTAATTAATAGAGGAAATTCTGCCTCTCCGCAAAGCAGGGCTGGGCTTTGGCAGGAGGATCCGTGCAGAGCTCATCGGTGCTGGCTCTTAAACCAGGCACCTGAAGCCCTCCCTGGGGCCAGGGGCAAGGATTCAGCTCCTGTCCTCATCGAATCCATCTCCATGAGCATTGCTCATCCTCAGCGAGGACTTTGGGGTGGCAGGACATCGCCTGCCGAGCTCCATCAGCAGGGCTCGCCACCTTTCTGACCTCCTGTCCCAAAGTATCTGACCCACGGTCGCCTCCAAACCCTTTATAGTCAAGGAGTGACTCTGGACTTTGGGCTGGTGATGACCCTTTGGCTGCTCCTTGGACCCAAAAAAGGCGGCCAGAGGACTAGAGGGGGGTTATTTGACCTCGGATTAGAGCTTGTGAGCGTTTTAGCTGAAGCCAAAAGCACATGGGGACTGCAAAGAGCTGCAATCACGTGAAAACACAAAACTGTCCTGTGGTTCTCCAGATCCTACCACTGTCCCCAGCAAGAAGCTGCTGGAGAACACCCACCCAGGTATTGGCCGTGGCACAGGGAAGGGATACCGGGGACCTGCAGCATCCTTGGCTCTGCCATGGATCTACAGCCATTCCATGATGATTCTATGGCGATACGGGATTATTCAGGTCCAGACATACCCTGGATGTCTCCCCCCAACCCACCTTCCTTGTCTACTCACACACTTGTGCCTAGAGAGAGAACGGGTGTCATCTCTCCCACTGCACCACCCTTCACATCCCATGTCCCAGCACTTCATGGTGCCACCAGCAACCACTGCCGCCACAGTCGTGCTTGTCCCAGTTTGCACTTCCCGGGTCTCCAGGCCGGCACCAAAGGCCACCTCCCTTTGACCCATGCAGGAGGACATCCCGATGTTCTCCTGGGAGAGGTCGGGAAGCCGCCAGCCCCGCGGTACTTACTCTTCGGGTTTATTCAGCGCGCCTCGGTTCATGGCTGCCATGCCGTTATCCGTCCAGGGGATCTGCTCCCCCATTCCCGGCTGTCCAAACTGGTGATCCGGCATCCCCATCTCCAGCTCAGGCATTCCTGGGGTGGGGGGAAAAAAGGAGGATGAGGGGGTGGAAAAATTATTGCGTGGGCAGGACTCAGGGGGCTGCTGGGGAGACCGGGCAAGCTCAGAGCAATGGGATATCCTAAAACATCCCCAAAACGGATGCCAAGATTGACCAGTTAGGGCTCTTTTCAACCCAAAGTCACAGATATCAGGTGCAGGTGAGGTTCCCCAACCATTAATCATCAGCACAAGCTTCTGGGTGAAAACCCACGCGGATCCTGCCCACGCAGCAGATCTCTATGACCCTGCGCACCCAGCATGTGCCAACCTTATTAAAATGTTTCCCTTTTCAGCACATTTCGTGCAAGATTTTCAAAATTTAGGCAAGTTAGAGGGTTTCTTCTCAAAGGAAAAATTGTTACTACCGAAGATTTTAGCTTAAAAAAGAGCCCACGCCCATCAGCATCTTCTGCCTCTCTTCTGGAGAAAAGTTAATTTGCAGAGGGAAAGGAGCCAACGCAATTAAATTAAGTTGTAGCAGAACTTGGAGCCCAAGCCCAGGACGAGAGAGATTTATGAGGCTGGAGACTTTACGTCGCCCCATTTTGAAATGGGAACTGGGACCTGAGATCAAACGGCCTCTCGGCTGAACCAGCCCGTAGAGATCCAGGGAGGTGGACACCAGAGGGGGAAGCTCACTTCTGGCTGGGCTGGCATCTCCGGGCTATCGGTGGCCACCTCTGTGCCAAAACCCTGAGTTTCTAAGAGATTTGCTGATGAAAGCTGCTGCTAAAGATGAAAATCTCTCTTCTTTTAACCAAGCTCAGCTGCGCTGGTTCTTTTCCCCAAAAAATACATTATTTGCTTGAAAACCCCATGCCTGATGTCTTTGATGTTGTCACACGGAGCCACCAGCTTCACGTGCCACCCAGATCACGGAGTTTGTTTCAAAAAAAGGAGAAAATAAGAGCCCTGAGGGGAAGGAGGGGCGGGAATTCCGGGTGGGGAATGCTCAGCATTCCCAGTGCAGGCACCGGCACAGCAGCTCCTGCCCAGCACTCCCCTAGTTCTCCAAATTTCTTTAAAAAAAGCCTTTAAGGTTGCTTGGCAACAGGCGGCTCCTGGCCATGGCAGCTCCGGGGAGGCTCGTGGCACAGTTACGGTGTGGCCCATCCTCAATCCTTCCTCGATTCGCCCCAAAACGGTCCCCAGATGGTGAAGGTGATAGACTTTCCCGAGCACAGCATCATTTACCGGGGTGTGGGTGACCCTCCTCGAGGACCCGGCCGTGGCTTCAGGGCCATCGGGGCAGGATGTAAAATAATTCACATTTTATAGCTGCCACCGGAGGGGACTCGGAGGAAGAGGAAAGCTCTCGTGTGACGCTCTCCTTGGTGAGAAGCTGCCCAAACCAGGAGCTCCCAAGCCTGGCCACCACCAGAGAGGGGACAGGGGGATGAATCCGGCAGCTCTTCTAGTCCCACGTCGTCATGAGAAGATGAGATCTGGGTTATTTGCTTTCTGCACCCGCAGTCCAGCCGTCGGAGAACCCCAGGGCACGGTGGCAAGGTCCCTCTCCCACATCACGTTTAGCATCGTTTGACGCATGGAGGGAAGCGGAGGAGGGCAGAGAAGCAGCCTCCATAACCCTCTGGACCCCAAGCTGCCAAAATGGCTCACGGCGAGGTCTGCGGTGTTTTGCCATTGGTGACTTCAGCACGCTGAGGTGAGATTGTTGCTTCTACAGATCTCCTGACGCGCCACCCGCGCTCTGATCTTCGTGGAAATTAAACCCTGGCCAGTGCCAGGGGAACCTGAGCCACCATCACCACTTGGGCAGGAGATGCAGCCTCCTCTGATGGTCTCCTTGGGAGCCAGGAAGGACAGAAAAGTCTTTTTTTTTGTCTGGAAAAGGTGGTCTCATCAATGCTGATCAATGCTCCCCAGTTTAAGAAGGACAGGGAACTGCTGGAGAGGGTCCAGTGGAGGCTACGAAGATGATGAAGGGGCTGGAGCGTCTCTCTGCTGAGGAAAGGCTGAGGGACCTGGGGCTGTTCAGCTGGGGAAGAGAAGACTGAGAGGGGACCTCATCGATGCTGAGCAATATCTGAAGGGCGGGTGGCAAGAGGATGGGGCCAGACTCTTCTCAGTGGTGCCCAGGGACAGGACAAGAGGGAACGGGCACAAACTGG
>JAOXJM010000023.1:117641928-117666478 GCA_026413425.1 Tringa solitaria | reverse complement strand
GGTTGGACTCGATGATCCCAAGGGTCTCTTCCAACCTGAACGATTCTGTGATTCTATGAAAAAGATCAGGCCAGTGGACTTGGAAACCCTGCGAGAAGTGTTACAACCGGGTCACCCATCGATACGGGACCCGATGCCCACTGGGAACACCCCCGGGGTCACTTTGCAAACGATCTCTCGTGTCCCCCTGCCAACCCCCGGCGTAAGCCAAGCTTGGCACGGGGGAGAGGTGACATTTCCAGCTCGGCCCCGCTATTTCGCAGCCACACGAGCCGCCTGGCAGGGAGGGAAGGAGGGATGGGGAAGGCAGGAGGATGGTGAGGGGTTGGGGGGGATGCTCCTCAAAGCACGTCGGGAGCGGGAGAGGAAGGACAGGCTGGGATGCCCCGATGCTGGAAGTGATGAGCAGCAGCAGGAGTGGGTGGGAACAGATTTTGTCGTCCCCCCCCCTCCCCGAAAGCTGCTCTCCCTGTCCCCCAGCCCAGTGGTACCCAGCCCTCGTAGGGGCTGCCGGACAGGATGCTCTGGATGTGCAGCTCCTCACAGGGTGGAAGGAAGGGAAGGAGAAATGCTGGGGAAGGGGGAAGCTGCTGGAACAGTGGGGTGCAGCCCGGGTTGGGGGGCGACGGCAGCAAGTCCAGGCCCGACCCATTCAGAGCATTTTCCCCTCTGACTTTAGAAGAGATCAGTGTAGAACGTCACTTTTTTTGGTGGTTGTTAATTAAAGCCCGAAGCCAAGAGCACACACAGGAAAGGCAAATGGCTCATCTGGGGTGTTATTTCTGCTCCCCCAAAAGAGACAGTGCAACATGTACCCCCCTAAAAACTGGCTCAGGCCCTCCGCCTCAAAAAGACACCCCATGGAGCAAAGCTGAAGGACATGGCTTTGGCAAGAGGGTGCCACCACCCCAAACCCACACAGGTGTAAGGTCACTGGTGGTTTCCCCTTTCTTGGCCTCTTTTCCCTCTCTGAATTATTATTTTTTATTTCCCCAACCTCCCTAGTTCGCCTTAGTTGCCTCCAGCCCTTTAGCAGGTCTTCTGCTCTTTCTCTACCACCATTTTTGGTGGCCCAGGGCACAGCAAAACCATCTCCAGGATACTTCTTTCACCTCCCTCTGCTTCCAGACCTCTGTAGCTGAAACCTCTGACCTGGAGAAAATCAGTCACCCAAGGCAGGGAGATAATCAGTCACTCAAGACAGGGAAAAGACAAGTGTTGGAAAGAAGCTGTGACCTCCTCCAGCAGCAATGGCTGGAGACCTTCCCCAGAGCAACGCTGAGGCCACACAGAGTGTGAGCCACAGCCACACAATGGGAGAAGTCCCCCCCAAATGTCTTAACTTACTGCTTTTTACCCAAAACACGACAAAGCCCTGAGGCCAAAAGAGCACCTGCACCCCAAAGGGCTGGAGAAGTGAGGATGTACCACCAGAGTGATGCCAGGACCACAGGGAAGGGGGTTGGTGGCTTAGGGGACACCTCCCAGAGCCACTCTAAGGAATAAGGTTAGAAGGGAAGGAAAATGGGGCTGAAGAGGGTGGAAGTGGAGGGGGGAAGGTGTCCAGCATTGATGTCCATCTGCCATGTCTTGGGAAGTCAACCCCAGCCCCATAGGCTCCACTGCATGGAGCTTCATCCAATTCTGTTTCTCCAGCCCTTAAATCTGCACGTTCAAATTAAAATACCACAAGCTGTCTGATTCTGCTCTTCATTTCAAATTTTGCAGCTGAAATGCTTTTTTCTTCCCAAGAAAGCGGAAAAGGAGTATCTGAAAAATAATACATTGCACGTGGGTCTCCTAAAGCAGGCCATAAAAATTCAAAACAGGGTTTTGTTGAGAAATGTCATGAATGTGAAAAATCAGAACAATTGTTTCCACTTGCCCAGCACTAAACTTTTGCCTTGACTTGCAAGAAGTTGCTCCCCAAGGAAGCTCCAACGGAAGCCCCATGGCCAGCACGATGGCCAGGACTCAAATGCTGCCCTGTGCTCTCCAAGGGCTCTTTTTCAACCCAAAACCTCTACGGGCAATGTTAATTTTTCATTTCTTCTGATAGAAGCCAGAAGAGTCCTTGGACTTTTGACTTTTCTATTAAAAATTCAACAGCTCGAAGGCAAAAAGTCCAAGCAAGGAGAACGTGCAGCCTTTCCCCAAGGTGTGCTGGATACCAATGATGATACCCAACATCAGGGAGAGGTAGAGAAGTTGATGTGATGCCTGGAAAACACGATGGATCCCCGTCCCACTCCCATAGGACACAGCTCCGCAACCTCCCTGGGGGCTGTTCCAGCTGAACCCCCCCAAATCTCAGCCAAGATCTGCTCCATCTGCTTTTTAAAAGATGAGCGAGGCAAAA
The DNA here is from genome assembly GCA_026413425.1 of Tringa solitaria. Lineage (NCBI taxonomy): Eukaryota > Metazoa > Chordata > Aves > Charadriiformes > Scolopacidae > Tringa > Tringa solitaria. The sequence continues at coordinate 117,664,119 of JAOXJM010000023.1, read as the reverse complement.
AAAAAGTCCACATCTGTAATTTCCCAACTGAGGAGCTCTGATTTTTAGTTAATTAAAATCAGATGGAACAGACTCGGTGCACCCACGGATGGAGAGCGTGATGGAAAGCTGTGCCATTAATTAGCGCCTACTCCCAGGTTCATCAATCCAATAAACCCAACAGGAAAAAAAAAAAAAAACTGCCATAAAAATAAACTTGGCAGAAGGTGTGCACCAAGTGCACCTTCCAGTGGAGAAAGAAAAAATTGGTCTAAAAAAGCCATAAAAGGAGAAAAAGACAATGGTATTGATAAAGGAAAGCAGCAGGTAAGGGGATCTAGATCAGAAAAATGGGAATTAGTTCATTATTTTTAAATGATATCCAAAGAGGAAGGCTCATCTAGGGCTAGGGATATGTTGGGGGAAAGCCTCTGAGCATCACTGGCTGGTGGTGGTGGTGGCCTGGCCTGAGGTCCTGAGCTCTCCTTCAGCCTCCTCTCAAGTCCCAGCAAGCCCAAGTCTTCTCCTCCCATCATCAGGGATCAACGAGTAGGGGAAGATCCAACCCCAACCCAGGGATGAAATTAACTTCAAGACCATCCTACGGGGCACGTGCTTGGACCACAGCAAGGATGGCTTCTTTGGAGATACTCTAAACCCAAATCCAAGCTGTGGAAGCTGAGATTTGCCCAACGCCCACTTATTTAACGTCAGCATATTCACACGGAGGCAGATGCCGAAAACCCAGCCCAGAGTCCTCCCTTCTTCACTTCCACAAATACCAGATTCCTCTCAAACACTGTATGGAAATCAGCAGCTTTTAGGTTGTGTAACTTTTTATTCTAGTAGGAGGAAGGAAATTATCTGATCTATGAATTTAAAAAACTGTGGAAAAATACAATCTGTGAGATTCAGAGCTTGAAAATACCAGCGCAAGAAATAGCAAAGCAGATCTTGGCTTTCAGATATGGGCATGGCTCCTTCAGAGCCCAGCACTCGCCTGCTCTACACCATCCCTCGTGATGGTCTGTCGGTGACAAGCCCCGGGGTGCTCCCCAACACCAGGCGGGAGCTGTGGGACACCAAGATCCACCTCATGGAGCATGGGATGGAGATGTTTCCACCTGAGCTACTCGCCTCGTCCTCCTCTTGCAGCCAAAGAAGAGAAAAAGGCATTTTTAGAGGAGATTTGCCCGATCCTTTTAAAATTCTTATTCTAAAATAGTCTAATTTGGAGGTTGGAGGGTGTCATTATCCCTTAGCCCTCTTCCACGACCAGCAGCCAACCAGCTTTTGTTCTCTCTCTTTTTCTCTCTTTTCCAGTGAGAGCTGAACTCCTGATTTCCTCCCCAAACTCCAACGTTGGCCCTGAACAAAATAACCCACGTAGCTCCAGAGCTGGCAACGCAGCGCTCGCTTCAGCCCCAAGTAATTCTGTGCCATCCCAGAGAACGTCCTCACTGACACAGACCCAAGTGGTTCTTCAGAGGCATCTTGAACCCTTATTCTTCCATCGATGCACATGCAAAAGCAGACGTCAGCAGGACACATCTCACCAGGCACAAAGCCAAGGGAGTAGATTAAGCCCTCGGGGTGGATAAAACTGGCTCTAGCACCCATGTGGTTGGTGAGGATTGAGGACTGAGGCTGGTGGCCACGGCTGTTGCACCAGTAAAGCTAATGGTGGAGACAGATAGGACACTGGGACATCCTGCCACTCTTCTGTGTCTCACCTGAGCCTCTTCCCTTGTGGCCAGGCTGGAAAAGTAGTCAAAAAAAGCCATCAAGCATCGATGTTGTACCAGGAACAACAATGGTTCCATCTATTTGTCACACAAGGGCCCATCCTTACCCACCCACAGCGGCATCAGGAAGTCTCACTAAAGTTCAGGGCCAGTCCCAGCAGATACAGACCTCTCCAACCACTGTATAAAACACCAAATCCTAAAAGGATGAAACTACATGGAGTTACCCATCCACCAGCAGAGACCTGCAGGTGGAACACTGGATTTGGTGATTTCAAGGTAGCTTTTAAACCACATGAGCAGAAGATACAACAGGCTGGTGTCTATATTATCACAGCAGCTTGACTTGTCCTTCCCCTTGCCTGAAAAACCCTTCAAAGCTGGTATTTCTAACCCAGGACAACATCTCACAAAGCCTCAGTGCAGTTTGCCACACCTTGCTGACAGCAGGTCCCATCAGCAGGAGGGCTACAGCCACCTCCACCATGTCTACAACCAACCCTGGGAAACAGGCACTGGTAGGCACAAACCCAAGTCCATACCAGGTCTTCAGCCCGGTGATCCCAAGCTCAAGCAACATTAACCTTCCCTGTGGCTATGGGATGCTCCCCCATTTTGGCTGCTCCTCCAACTGGTATTTCCCCTCTTTTCCCGGAATTTTGTTGAGTTTTTAAAATCTTTTTTCTTATTTTTTTTCTTATTTTTTAAACACTTACCTACCTAGCAACAGGCACAACCAAGTTCCTCAGGGCTATAAATGCAAACACATCAACAGTCTTGTTTTAACCCATTGCAAAGAACATATTCCAAGGTTGCCCCCATCCCAACCAACTGCTACGCACTCAACTGAATGGCAACCGGTGACCTCCTTCCACATGAAGACCTCAGGGAGGATGGACAAGACAGGTGCTTCCCTTTAACGAACCTAAAATACAACTCCTCATTAACATTCCCATTTTTGCCAGCTCTTCTGCAGGTCTTGCTGGAGTGGATTAAGAAGCTCATCGGCATCCTCTGAGCTGGGATGCCATAACATGCCACACGAATCATAGAATGGCTAGAGCTGGAAGGGATCTTAAAGATCATCAAGCTCCAACCCCCTGCCACCTCCCACTAAACCCAAAAGCCACCAGGGTTAGCTTCAACCAGTGCTGTTTTCACACCCCGTGGTGGTTGACCAACTGGTGGGTGTCTCTTGAAGGACTCCAGATGGACCTGCAAGAGCACAACTGCCCATGCCCCAAGGCAAAGACCATTGTGTACCATCAGCGTACACACAGCAGTGGGAGTGCAGCTTGTCAACCAACACCGCTCCCCTCAACAAACAGCACTTCCTTTGCCAAACTTTATGTGGAAAACTCTATTTTTCTGCTTCTGATAAAATCCTTGTGTAAGGGCGAAGAGCGCAGAGCAGAGCACGCTGCCGCTAGAACAGAAGGAAAAGGGTTATTTCTTTCTGTCTTCACACCTTTTAGAGTTAAACATTAATGGTGTCGAGATGTCTTAAGTAAAAAAAAAAAAAAAAAAAGGCTGGTTGTCTGAACAATGTCAGGAAAAATTATACGGTGCTGAGTGAATGCAAAATTAATGAGCGCTGAATGCTGACAGGAGAGAACAGGCATAAGGAGCCCAGACTTTTTTATAGTCGACGCTGAGATCAAGCAGGTAGAACGTCTCCATCTTGCTGGGGGAAGAATAAAGGAAGGAAAAAAAAACCTCAAAACTTTTATCTGAAACCTGAAGAATTTAATTTGTTCAAAAACTGTGTCAACTCTGCACAGCCAAATCTGCAGAGACAAGAAAGGGCTACATGGAGCTTCCCCCTCCCACCCAACTTGAATTCAGCCCTGGCATAGCCTCCCTTCTCCTTCTGCAGGCACAAAACGCATCACAACACCCTTTTAATGATCCAGCTTAATTAATTTTGCAAAGAATTAACCCATCTTTTTCTCAAGAGGTAGCATCTTGGGAGCCCTGCGTGCTAAAGTCCACAAGAAGTTCCCATTAAAAATTCACTCGTGTCAAGCGAAGTGTTGCATGGGCACGTCAAATACGTGAACGGCACCGGCGAGGAGACACCTGCCAAAGTGTGGTGATGATGTGGAGCTGGAGCACGGCGAGGGGGGGCTGAAGCTTCCCATGCACGGAGCACCACTTCCCAATCCTCCCCCCAAACCCGCTCCTCCAAGCCCGGCTTTCTCATGCCTCCCCCATCTGTCTCTCCTGGGTTGCAAAGGGAGAGCTGTCAGCTCTGGGCCATGAGATGCCCCTGCGGCAGCAAGGATGGGCAACAGCAAGCCACGTGGTATGGGAGGCAACCTAGAGAAGATGGAGACTCCTGGTATGAAAAGCCACTCAGAGAAGATGGAGATGTGTGGTATGGGAGGCCACCTAGAGAAGATGGAGACTCCTGGTATGAAAAGCCACTCAGAGAAGATGGAGATGTGTGGTATGGGAAGCTACCTATAGAAGATGGAGATGTGTGGTATGGGAAGCCACATGGAGAAGATGGAGCCATGTGGTAAGGGAAGCCACCCAGAAAAGGTGGAGCCACGTGGTATGGGAAGCCACCCAGAGAAGATGGAGTTGTATGAGTGGTATGGAAAGCTACCTAGAGAAGATGGAGCCACATGGCATGGGAAGCCACTCAGAGAAGATGGACTATGCCACACAGGTGAAGACTGCAATCTTGTTGATCTGCACAGAGGACCTCAAAAGGACTTCAGGCTGAGCTGTGGGTGAGGCACCAGATGCTGGATGTTCCCAGTGGGTGCAGGAAGGGACAGCTCTGGGGTGCTCCCCATCCTGAAGCCGTCAGGAGCCCAGGAGACTAAGGAACAAGGCTGAACATTCATCCTTTGCTTTCTCCTCAGGAAACACCACAGAGACTAACACGATGGGGTTCTGCACCCAGAGCCAAGGTGCACCCACCTGCAACTACGTTTTTAAGGACCGTATCCATTATTCCAAAATTTGGAATGGTCCAAACCATTCCCTGCTCCTGTAAGAAATCATCCATGCACATAATTCACTGTGTCAGAGCTGGAGCTGCACCAAGCCCTGTGCAAACATCTGCCTGGGGAAGCCCACTCGTCCTAATACGGACTTCATGATTTAAAAGAGAATTTAATTAATCAATGAAAACCCATCCTGGAAGGTGGACTTCATAAATAGCACCGGTAGATCTAAAACCATCCAAAATGGTGTCACGATCTGTCTCCCCAAGGTTCTGGTGAGGTATTAAGTGACACCAAACACCCCGGGTTGAAATCGTGGGGTTTTGGGGGGAAGTAGAAGAAGCCAGATGAGGAGCTGGGGGGCCGGGCACCCCCAGGGGATAACGTGGCCCCAGAGGGAGCGAGGCTGTTCCTGCACCTCTCACGTTCCTGTCCCGGCAAGTTTGTTTGCTTTGGCCAACCACAGCGCCCGGCACAATACAAGCTATCATCTCCTTGTACTAATCTGCCTTTATTTCCTCTCCTCGCAGGAGCATTAGGAGGATTAAGGTCCACAAAAGTTTGTTTGGGGGAAAATCTGAAACAAAAACAGAAGGACTCGCACGGTCGACTCCAAGTATGTTTGGGTTTTTTTCCCAAAAAGAAAGAAGGTTATTGTTACTTCTTGTGTTTTAGGCATGGCAACGCGTGCGCCACCGGGAGCTCTGATGGGTCAATAACGGAGGTGGGCACTCACTGAGACGTTTTGGGGTGGGCTTCCCTCTGGAACCCCCTCTCTCCCACGGGACACTTGAGGACTAGGTCAGAGGAGATGCCTCCATCGCGGCTGCGAGAAGAGAGGTGGGATGGACCTCGCTCATCCTGCTCCCAAAGGGATTGCAACTCATGGGATGGATGAACCTCCTTCTGATCATCAACCAAAGGAACCGGGGGGCAGAGCAGAGGGAGGACAAGCTCAGAGGAGCCAAAATCCTGCTCAGGTGCCATCCCGGGGGAAATATTTTTTGTCCATCTCTATGAAGGGTAAGGAGGACTCTACTGAAGGGGGAAAAGGAAAGGACTTTACAGAAAGGGGGTTTTTTTTCCTCCTCCTTTCCTGCCTCTCTTAAAAATGAGACCGAATCAAGGAGAAAGGAGGAAAAAAAAAAAGGAGGAAAAAAAAAAAGGAGGAAAAAAAAAAAAGCTAATCCGGCAGAGCAGAAGGCAGGAGGAGGAGTGATTTCTACAGGTGGTTTATGACTCTCCGCATGATCCACACGCCTGTTACATCCTATCAGATCCTCTTCTTACGGCGAGGTGCTAAAGGATTTATTAGTTCTTGACAGTGTGAGATGTTTTAAAAGCTTGAGGATGTAATAACCAAATGTTCACTTGTTAAAATAAAGGCACCGTTCGGAGACGTCTGTGCAATTCTTAGCAGCCTCCCCTTCCCCTCGGTCTATATTTAAGCTGCCAGCTCGATTAAAACTGTCAGAGCAGGGATGAGAATTTTATTGACACGCTCTGTAGGTGGTGGGGGCTCCGTAAAATAAACACACCCAGAGGATGCTCCCCGGCGTTGCTGCACAGGGCGAGATTTTTATAGTGCTGACCCTTGGGGGAGTTTGTATCTGAAATCAATCCCCGACACAAAAGCAGATTCCGGGGGGTGGGGAGGGACAGACCCCACAACCGTCCGCGGAGAGCGCGGGCAGGGACCCAACCCCTTCAACGTTTCACGTTGGAACCAAACCGGGGAGAAAGGGAGGGGGGGGGGGGTGTCAAACTCCCCCAACCCGCTCCAACGAACCCCTGCGGGAGGTGCAGTTAATTACTCCGCTAACAGGGAGGTGTGAATCCCGGGGGAGGGTGCGGGACGGAGCGCGGGGCAGGGGACCCACGCGGATCCGGGACGAGGACTCTCCCCCTGGCTTTGCGCCAGCAGGAGTCGTTGCTGCAGACGGGGATCCAGCTCTTGAGGCGTTTTTCAAGACCCAAATATTCAGATTTAAGAGAGGCGAAGGCCAGGCGAGACCACTGGAGTGGCCAGTCCAACTTCTTGAATACGGCAGAGCCATCAAAGTTCACCCGCTCCCATCACCATGGGCCCTGAACTTCTGTTTGGCCAAAACCTGGCCAACCCACCGTGTCCCTCAGGAGCTGGTTCCCAACACAACCGCTGTCCCAGTGGTAACTCTGGGCCCGACTATCCTTTGCTTTTGTCTGGTGTTGGCTTTGACTCATTCTCTGTTATGCTGGATTTAAAAACTTCTTTAGTAGCCAGCATTTTCCATTCTTGTTAGTGTTTGTAGTGTCATCACCATGTCCCCACTCCTTTTCTTCCCCCTGTGGACACACTCAACAGAGCTCTTCAACCTTCCAAGCTGCAAGACATTTTCTGCAGCCCCTGGCTCATTTTCGTGGTTCTTCTCTCTGTCTTCTCTGGATTTTGCAATCTCCTTCCAGCGTGAATCCCAGGCCTGAGTTCCAGTTTTGTCCTACCAACTCCATGCACACATAACATCACCCAAGAGAAGCCCACCATTCTTTTCATAGAATCACAGAATCATAGAATTGCCCAGGTTGGAAGGGACCTTGCAGATGATCTCACCCAACCTTCAACACATCACATCCCAAGTTCACATTGACTACCTTCACCTCCAGGATCTCCAGATCTTCTTGAAAAGCACCATTTCCCAGGATACCATCCATCCAGCACTCCTGGAAGCCCATCCTGTCTTGGTCCTGTATGTCCTTCCACATCCATGAAGATGTTGAGTAGCAACAAGATCTACCAGAGACTTCCAAGAAGCTCCAGGAAACTCCATTTTGAGAATAAAGGTGTTCCATCAGGATGGGGAGAGGTTACCAGTGGTGTTCTTCCAGCACCCAAGGTAAGGTAGTCACAGAGGGAGAAAAATGCACCAACTCGAGGGTGGGTTGACACGTTCACATAGAATAAGACCAAATGGTAGAAAAACTATCCAATCGCTCTGTGAAACTGTGCTAATTTCTCCCACTTTCTACTACTTGAAGGTCACGCACTCATCAACCAAAAAAATGAGTTTTGGCTAAAAATTGGGGATGGCTTAATAAAGGTGACAGAGGAGATGCCAACAGTTTCCTCCGGGCTACCAGGGGTGGCATCAGCAACAACCTAATGCTACTGGTAAGATCTGGTAAGAAGAATTGTAGAGTTTGGGTAAATTCCGTCAAAAAAAAAAAAGAAGTTCAATTGGAACAAGTACAGAAAGTAGGTTAATTAAAGGAAAGGCGTAACTATCTGACATCAGGATCTTGGGAGAGCTTGGTTTGTTGGACAAGTCAAGCGAAGGTAGAGAACAAGAGCAACAACTTCATAAAAATACATAAGGGAAGGGCGGTAATTATCAAAGAGAAGGAAGAATAAATCAAATTAAAGGGCAACGCTGGCAGAGGAATGATCTGAAATTCATTTCCACCGAAAACGAGCACGTGGTTTCATCCTCTTCAGAATCTCAGAAGGATTCCTGGAAGGATGAAGTTAAACAGTTAAAAGGACTGGATCTGTTTGTACTCTGTTTACCTTGGATCAGCCTCACACTTGAGGGCTTTCAGTGGGCACCTACCAAAGCCAAGGAGGAATTCCCCCTCCCTCCTGATGTCTAATCTGGCCTCCAGGGTTTGGTTGGGTTTTTTCTTCTCTGTAGCCTTCTAACGTTCGGTGAAAAATTGGCCGCCAAGATGGGATGAAAGCGATTCATGTCCCTCCCCCTCGTAGCACGAGCAGCTCCATCAGGAGCTTCCCAACCACCAGGGTTGGGATGAAGAAAGAACTTTCCCTCCCCCAGCACCTGCAAACACCCGGCGACCACTGGCTGAGAAGGTCCTTCCTGACCTCATGGACTAAGGTGGAGGAACCTTTCGCAGAGTCTGTGAAACACGGCTCTAAGGCAAAAGCAAAGTTCCCCTTCCCTGACCTCCCTTGAAGCAAACAAAATCAGGAAAGCTCCGATAAAGTCAATGCATTTAAAGAGGAGACCACAGCACCCGGCTGACAGTTGTAGCCTGAAGAGATTCCAATCTAATTTTAGATTTGACACAAACCTTAATGTGGTTTTAATTAATTAATTTTAAAAGAAAAAAAAATCCTTTAATTAATGTAAACCCCTTAAAGCGGTTTTCATTTACTCCATTTCCAGGAGGTATTTCCACTTGCCTTGCTCCTCAGATGCCGTTCTGCCGCTTCCTTTTGTTCTTCAGTCAAACCTGAAACGTTAAGACCTAAACTTCTGTTTATAACACACGGCTGGGACGCTTTGAGCTCAGGCTATTTCTTGAGAGTTCCCACTTTTAATGATTTTCCAAGTAAAGAGGTTTCCATCTCTTCCCTGACTATGCAAAAACTCTCCCATTTATTCTTCCGCTACATGAAAGTGTCCTCTTTGGGGTCCACTGAAGGACCTCTGTGCCAACTCAGCACAGAAGAGCTACCAAAAATTACACTTATATGCTCTGAATCTAATAGTTTATCTCTGCATGTGAGGAAGAAAGGCAGCAGTGACGCCGTGCCGTCACCCTGACCTCCTGGCAGCAGCACCCACCTTGGGCAGCTCTTCAGGCCACCAAAGCAGGGGCTCAGATGTGACATGGGAACGCAGCAGGACATTCCTGAGGTTCAGAGTCCCTGGGACCTCTCTCTCCCTTGGCTCTCCTGATGGCAACCTGCTCTCAGTAGAGTGGCTGCTCGCTCTTGTCTTCAACTCACTCTGTCTGTATGGTCACCCTGGGCATCACATCCAGATACAGCATCCAGTTTTAAGCCCCCAGTGGAAGACAAACTGGAGCAAGTGCAATAGAAGACACCAAGATGGTCAGGGTTGAAGCACTGATCCCAAGACGAGAGGACAAGGGATAAGGTTTGCTCAGCCTGGAGAAGAGCTGCCAGCAGTCTGCCCATGCCTACAAGAAGTTATGAAGTTATGGAGCAGTGATGAGTGGTGAGAAGATGAGAAGCAACGGGTCCAAGTGAAGCAAGACATGTTTAAGTGGGACAGGAGGAAAGTCATGCTCACCACAAGGCCCGCCAAGTGCTGGAGCAGGTTGCCCAGAGCACTCGTGCTTCTCCATCCCTGGGGGCTTCCGAAGTTCAACTGGGTAAAGCCCTCAACACCACCACTATCAGAGATGGAAATAAACTTTACAGAAATGAGATGGTTCCAGCCAACCAGAGATTGTCAGCGCCCAGGTAGAATGTTAGACTTCTCCAAGAGGATATGGGATTACAACATGGGGAGAGAGAAGAGGTGAAATGAAAGAGTAATCAAATATATAAATGCAAGAAGTAATGCAAGCATGAACAAGGCACAGCACGTTACGCAGAAGGTACTTTCCCTTGGTGGTGTGGAGGCAGGAGCTCCAAGGACCTGAGAAGTTTCATCAGAAACTGGAAATACTGCCCGTGATTCAGTGTGTGTCAAGAAAGATGTGTTGAGATTGGACTCACAGAATGGTGTGAGTTGAAAGGGACCTTAAAGATCATCCAGTGTCACCCCCTGCCCTGGGCAGGGACACCTCCCACCAGACCATGTTGCTCAAAACCCTGTCCAACCTGGCCTTGAACCCCTCCAGGGATGGGGGAAACATTTCCAGGAAGGGGAAAGAAGAATTTGCAGACAATTTAGGAGGATCCTAAAGAGAAAATAATAATGCCTAAAGACTTTAACTACATCATCCTGGCAAAACAAAGCCAAGTGAGGGAGAAGATCCCAAAGGCTCCTTCTACACCTGAACTGGAGATGTCCAGCTCTTTTGCAGAATCACTAACAAGGACCTGGGCTAGATATTTCTTCAAAGCTAATGGAAGTCCATGGAGAGCTCTGCTCCCAGGGGTCACGGACACAAAACCCTGTGGACTGAGGGTAACATGGGAGCGTGGACCAGGGCAGAAGAAACCAGCTTAAAGCCCTTAATTGCTCTGTGCTGGGTTCCTGTGCTTTGGGGTGAAGCTTGCCAAGGGGCATCGTCTCTGCGACTTGCATCCACACATCGCCTGCAACTACTCGCTTTGTGGTTTTATGGGAGTCATTTTATGATCTTTAATAACGTACCACAACACTGAGCTGCTGGGACAAGAAGGAGCTCTTGACTCAGCGCCCAAGGACAGGGTCTCCTCCTCCTAAAACCCCACGCCACCACCGCAGGCTGTGGGAGAAGCCTCTTCCCAGGCCATCACTTCACCATTTTCTGACCACTAAATACAAAGCCAAGGCTTTTTTTTGTTGTTGTTGTTGGTTTTTTTTGTTCTCTTTTTAAATCTCACCATGTGTTGGCATTCCCAACCCCGAGAAGAAACTCAGCATTCGTTCTGAAGAGGCTTCCACACGTCCCACTGAGGACCCAGGACCTCTCTGCGCTCGAAGCTGTACGTGTATATCACAAAATAAATCCAGGGCCAAATGTAAGCATATGACAAGACAGCAGGGAAACTTAATTAAAGGAAAACCACTGACAGCCCAATGATCGTATGCGACAGAGCAGCCAAAATCAATAATTATTTCATATACTTCACTTAATTAACCTACTGTATTTACCCAAAAGGAAAACAACTTCCCCAAGTAGGTTAACTTCCAAATGGGGGGTGGTCTTAAACAAAGGGTCCTCTTCTTTTCGGGTTGATGTTCCCTAGTGACAAAGCAGCACAAAGTTGCCTGAAGGAGCCTGTATTATTACAGCCACACTTCAGGGAAAATAATAGAAAGATGTCAGGAGGACACAACTGCTCCGTGGTTTTTCTGGACCTCAAAGAGGTCCCTCCACGCAGCAGAAGAAGAAATTGCGGAATTTCTCTGTAGTCTGAGAAGAGACGGAAATGCTCTTATCCCTAAACCCCCTGAAAATTATGAAAGGAAAGGCTCAAGAAATAGCCTTCTCCCCCCTCCCTGCCCAAAGTAGCTCAACCTAAAAATTGAGGGTCATCTTTGCAGGTTAATACATTCGGGAGAAAAAGCTAATTGTTTAAAACATGCCCAAATCAGGTCACTGCTCTGTAGCATTATCACACAATAAAAGCGCATTAATAAAGATCTGAATCTTTTTTTTTTTTTTTTTTTCCTTATCCATCCCTAAGAATAAATTCCGCGGCTCCACCACCGAGAAGCCAGGCTTCGCTGGGGCTGAAGGTGTCACCCACGGGGTCACACAACCCTCCGTCACCACAAGAAGCCTCGTGCCGCCAAGGCACGCAGCGACGGGGGGCTCCTTCCCGAGACCAGCTCAGTTGTCCAAACCCAAGCAAATGCAGAACGAATCCTTTCTTTTGGCAACTCCAGAGTAAATCTGCTGGAGTTTTGGTTTTTTTTTTTTGGACCTCGCAGGACCAGAAAGTCATGAGCATCCCACCCCAGGCATCCTGGCGGGGCCGGGAGCCGTGCGGCGGCTGCTCCTGGAGCAGGTATCTGCCGGTTCTGCGCACCGAATCCCAACATACGGCGGCACAGCGGGAGCGACCGATGAGCAAACGCAGGAAGGACGGGGGGAAGGAAGCCCCTTGGAGGCCGGCGGAGGCAGAAGTCGCCCGCGATGCCTTTAGGAGGCGTTTCAAGGGCAACCCTCTGCGGCTGGTTTGAGTTTGTAGGCGGCGTAATGAAAAGCTCGATATTATTTGATTTATTCTATTAAGGTGCTGGATTTATTCTCCCGCTCTGGAGGGAAATTAAGCAGCCTATCAATGGTGAGGGCTTTTGGGAAAGGACTTGGTGGCTTCAGCTGAAAAAGGACGCTGCCAAGGTTGGGAGCTCTAGGAGGGAGATGAGATGATCCCTCCGCCGGCTCCATCAGATCTCTGTACACTGCTCATCGCCCCTTCCATAAACCAAAAGTTATCACCCTCCCAAAACTGAGGCATTTAATTAAAAAACTTTAATTAAAAGACCCTTCTGGAGCCTGCAGAGGTGATGGATGCTCAGTCTCTGCCCCTCCTTGGGGCAGAGGTGGCCCCAACCTCCACAGCACTTGCAGGGTGGGCATCAAGTATTATTTTACAGAAAAGGAAGAAAACAAGTGGTGGTTTGTGCATCAGCGCAGCTTTTTCAGTATTTCTGCTCATTTTTGTACCCTCCTGTATGACCAAGATGCCTTATTTTTTCGTTTGCAGTCATGCACCAGCCACCTTCCCAGTGGCAACTAAGCCTCTCTGTCCTGCAGCCTCCCGACTCCATCAGAGCTCCACCACGCTGCCCTGATGGCTTCTTCTAATGGGCTTTACACCACCTCTGCTAACCCTACGAGTCAGAGGGACGCATGTTGAGCAGCAAAGCAGTCCAGCTTCCCTCCATCCATCAGGTTTTGACCACAGCAGCACTAAATTAAACCAACCTTGGGTGAGCTCACCTCCACATGATGGATGGACATCAGCTCCGTCTCGTGGGACAGCAGACGACCCACGCCAGGAGAAGACCTTCCAGCATCCATGTGCTGGGCATGGCACCAATCTGAAGGCAAAGGGGAGGGAGGTCCACACAGATGGACTTCTGCCCCACAGAGCCCCAGGCAGGACGCTCAGAGAGATCTCCTCGCTGACCTCCAGGAGATGTTGGTGGCCCTTTCTCCTCCTTCCCCGGCAAGTGACCACAGGCAGGCACGGTTCAGGCCTCCGACGCTCGAACCACCCAACTCGAAAGATTTGAAAAAACTTTTGCGGGATGGACAAAGGCTGAAAAATTAACTGTCTGGCCTCTTCCTCTGCTGCGTTTATTGCTGTCTTGGCAGATGAATTTCAGGTTGCTGCCACAGCCGCAAACCGCTTGTTCTGCCAACTGTACATTACTAACATTGGAAGGGGGCCAGACCTAGGAATCTTCTTCTAAAAGCATTTGCTTCATACTTTAAATAGCAGCCCAGCAGGCAGGGGGATGGGAGGGAGGGCTCAGCCCCTGCGTGCGATCCATCTGCGAGTTTCTGCCGGCTCCTCCACCCCTCTGCGGGTTAAAACAGAGGACGATCCACGTGCAGCGAGGGGAAAGCTGGTGGGATGTGACCTCTAAACCCTCCGGGGATGGCAGCGGGGAGGATGTCCCCCCCCGCCCAGGACGTCCCCGCTCCCCTGCCACTGCCACCTGCCCCTTCCCAAGCTCCCCGGCTCCACGCCTGGCACATTATTAATTAAATTAATAACAAGACGTTGCCTGCTTTTTGCATTGAAACCCGCTCTGCTACGGGGTTTAGCATCATTTCCCCCCGTGCTTTAGAGTTTTTCTTATTATGGGGCTGAACGGCATCATTTGCTGGGATTTCCATGATTCTGTGATTCGCTGGGACGTCCTGAGCCCACAGCAGCGACATCACCTCCAAGTTCCAAAATCACGTCCCCAGCTGGGTTTCCCGAGGGAGAAGGAGCAGGGCCACGCGCCGCAGGAGACGTCACCGCTCGCAGCACTTCAGCCACAAAACCACATCCTCAACAGTTAGCAAATATTAATCAGGTTTATGGCTGAGAAACAGGAGAGGAGGAAGGACACGGGCAGGGAAACACAACGTCTCGCACCCGATAGAACTACAAGGACAGAAAATTGTCCCCGGCCACAAATATTCCGACGTTTGGCCGTATTTCTCCAACCTCCTCACATAAAAGGCTCCCACGGTAAACTAAGAACACACACAGGAGAAGTTTCTTTGCTTCCACAACTTGGCGCCGCGCTAGATAAGCCGGCAATACAGAGCAAAGCTCAAGGCATAATATTTTTAAGTAGTGCTTGTCCTAGTTAATGTTCAGCCCCGCTGTGCAATGTCAAGGAAACTAATGAAGAGTGAAGTGGCAGCGAGCAGGAACGCGGGCGGACTCACCCTCTACCAAACTCCTTTCAGAGCCCGGGCACAACGTGAAGGAAATCTAAAAAGCAGTTGTCCTGGTTCACCGGGAAGCCCGGGCAACGTGAGCCGAATGCTTTGCCACCGCGCTGGACCTACGGCAATGCCTGGCTCGTGACAGGACAAGGGGTGATGGCTTTAAACCAAAAGAGGGGAAACTCAGACTAGATATAAGGGAGAAATTTTTCACTGAGGGTGGTAAAACCCCTGGCCCAGGTTGCCCAGAGAGGTGGTGGTTGCCCCCATCCCTGGAAATATTCCAGGTCAGGTTGGACAGGGCTCTGAGCAACCTGGTCTAGTCGGAGATGTCCCTGCCCATGGCCACTAGGTGATCTTTGAAGGTCCCTTCCCAGCCAAGCCATTCTGGGATTCTAAGGAGCACCTGTACACGTGTATCCATGTCCCAGCCATGGGGTTTGGGAAAAATTCAACATCTGTTATCAGGGAACAAGGCTCCGCTCAGAGCCTACGGTGGGAGCTTTGGCAAAGGCAACGCTTGACGGATGACGCGCTCTCAGCGCTGATACCGAGTGGGATTCACCTTGGGCACCAAGGACAGACTCTTGGCACCAAGGACAAAGTACTTGAGCCCAGGAGATGGGCAGCCCTTAGCTCCATGATGCAGAGCAAGCCAGAGCCCACCTGCAGCAGCTCCAGGAGGGATGTTGAGGTTGGAAGGACCTGAAGGAGTCCCACTCCCTCCTCAGAACACCTCACCCCTTCTCCTGTGCGTTGCTTCAGCCCTTTGGACTTCAACATTTCAGTCTATGAGTTGACGCTCTGGGTTAATTTTAACTTTTATATGGTTTCTCAAGTGTCCCTTCTCTGTTCACCAGTTACAGAGCCATATTCATGGGCGGGAGCTGGATTAATGTCCCTCCGATCTGGCAGGAGAACAGATCTGACAAGGGTACATGGTTCTTCTCCAGGTCCTGCACAGCGTGTGGCCAAGATACCTGTCCTTCACCTCACCCAGCCATAAAATGGGGTTTCTGCACACAGTTAATAGCACAATTGTTGATAAGAGCTTAATGAGCCCGATCCCGAAAGCTTAACAAGCCCTTCTGATAATTTTAATCTATGGAGTCATTTCAGGATGAATCACAAACACAGAGTAAAGTGCCACCTTGCACCAGAAACAAAGCTGGCGTCTAAAACAAGCCAAGAAACGAGGGCAAAGCACACCCTTCGTTTTAATGCCTTCATAAAATTGCCAGTGGAATGATTTAGTCACGACTCTTCACAAATTAAGTCATGATTATTTGCTGCAATTCAGTGTCTGGAGGGGACCAGGAGAAGGCTCTTACTCTGAGGCTTCCCCACCAGCCGAGGCAGGAGGCTGCCCCCCCCTTACCTTGCTCCAACCTCTTCATCTGCTGGATCTGATCAACCGTCTTTTTTAGGATCTTGCATTTGTCGGGTTTGACGCTCAGCGTGTCGATGTCCCCGATGTTTGCAGACAGCAGCTCTGCCAGCTCCTCCAAATACTTGTTCTCCTGTTCCCGTCGCCGCTTTTCATTGCTGTTAGAGAAGGGGAAGAAATTAAAAGTCAGGTTAATGGCTTTTTTCCCACTGCTCAGTGTAGTCACACCTGGGCGCTGGACAAGAACCCAAAAGTACAAGTACTTGCTGGAGTGATGACTGTGCTATAACCCAAATATCTCCAAAATACCGGGGAGCTCATTCAGGCCTCTTGCCTATTTTTATGCATATAATCAAAATTAAGATGCATAGGGCTAGCCAGACACCCCCAACCAGACCTCTAACGCTCAGGACTCTTCCTGCCTCTCAAAAATAGTTATAAATGAGTTATATCAAAAATAATCAAAAATAGTTGTATACAGCCTCTTATTTTTGTACAGCCACTATTCCGGCTGTCGCCAAGTTTAATCCCAAATTCCTACGTAAAAGCTAACAACATCCACCGGAGTTCACCAAAGTGAAAACTGGAATCAACGATGACATGAGGAAAATGAAAAATATTCATGAGATCAACCTTTTCGTCCCAGCAAAAGCAGCTTTCCTTTTAGCTCCCAGATGCTGCAGAAGCTCAACGCTCCCCCGTCAAGTATTTGTAAATTCTGGGAACTGAGAATACGTTACTTGTGTGCTATGACATGGCCATCACTGAAGCCACCCTGGAGACTGTAACATACTCCTTTCCCAAAGATGCTACAAGCATCAAAGCCACCAAAATTCTGGGCATGTGGGAGAGACACACAGACACCCACTTTCCCTAAATACCTTCCTCTACAGCGACCACAGGATGGAATGGAGACACCTCAAAGTGCCCAACATGGCCCTACACTGCTTGCGACGCCTTTTAGCAGGTTGGGTTCCAATGAACCACCTTATTTTTTGTTGCCGTCTCCACAGGATGCCCAGCACCCAATTTAAGAAGTACGGCCTGAAAAGCCCTAACATTTACTAGACACCAAGAAGCTGCTGAGATGCCTGTGGGCACGGTGAGATGTTCCTGGCCTCAAAGAGGCCCTGCCACTTATGGAGGGTTACAAAAGCTGAATCCAGAAGCCTGGCTCAGTAGGAGATTTGTGTCCCATCACAGATGCCATTGCATTGTGGTGGAACAAGCTCTGAAGGCTTTGAGAAGAGGTTTGGATTATTTTATCTGCTGAGAGTGCAAACCAAGTGGAGCATGAAAATACCTTGATCACTCTGCGGAGACCCTTTAGGAACCACATCTGTTCAAAGGGGGGTGAGACACCACCAGCCCTCCCCTCTAAGGAGCTCCTCAAGTTGGTTGAACAGATGTTTCCTTATTTTTGCCCAATTCCACTTTATTAGCTCAATATCCAGGTCTGACAGGTGGGCAGTGTCTCTTGGGCATTTTTGTGCTGTTTAAACTTGCTCTCACATGAAAATATCTGACTACTGCAGGGATAAGACTCTCTGATGAACCTCCCCTTGCCTCCCAGGTTCTCCATCGCCTCGGTTCTCCTCCTGCCCGTGTCTCTCCAGGCATTGTGACTGCCCAGAGCAGAAGCAGAAATGATTTGCCCTCCTTTAACTTGGAGGAGTGGCAGAATCAAAAAAGAAAGGAAAAAAAAAAAATAAAGGCAAGAGCAGCTGTGGGTGTGGAGAACTCAAGCTGTGTTTGTGGCTGGGCCACTGGTCTCATGAAGTCCATGAGCGAGACCTTCCACAGGAGACACGTGGTGTGACCCAGAAACTCCTCCGCAGTGGGTTCGGGTGGGCACAAGAGCCCTCATTTCCAACGGGCACTAAGGGGTCACAGGCAGCAACACCAGCTTCACAGAGGTAGGTTGGATGTCCACCTCCTGCAGAAGTGCTGGGTCCAACCATGGACCTCAGATGGTTTTTTCACAGGTATCGGTGACAGCAGCCCCCCTGCATCGGGCAGGCAAATGCTTCTCAAAGGAGCCGAGCGAGTGTTTTAGTTAAGGTCAAATTAATTCCTAGCTCTCCTTGCGAAGTGAAAAGCAAGAGCAGAGGGGAGAGGATAAAAAAAAAATAAAATCCCTCTGTTGTGGGTGAGCTCATTTCATGAAAACCCTTAATGTCGCTGTTGCTGTGGCAACTTTCAGATTGTAGGAGGGAGAATTGGCCAATTTTCCTTACATAAAAGCATCATGAGAATATTACAGCAGTGGGATGTTCTTTATGACTCCAAACTATCATCAAAAGCAATACTTAAACCTTCCAGGTTTTAACAAAGGAGTTCTGAAGTTCACTTTGCTCTGGGAGTACGTTATGGAGGACTCTGGCCAGCCCAGGGAGGAGGATGAGGTTCCTCCCCACCGTGGCTGCCGCTCGAGAGATGGTCTGAAAGAAGGAAGATGCAACACTAGTGAGAACTTCTCTTCTGGATTTCACTAACACGGCTCCAGCTCCTGTGTTGGGGGTTGGATGGTCAACCCGACAGCGAGTACTTGAGTCAACCCTTCCAAAAATGCTTGTAGGTGCTTCCTGGATGTAAAAGCAATTTTGTGCTTGCACAAGGAAGGAGAATCCTTCATCCAGAAGTTTCTGCTTCTCTACAATCAGCTCATTCTTCATCCTATATATTTTGAAGACCCCTGGTGTCAGCAGCTGAAGGCTTTCTTGGGGTGCTTAGGGGTTAGGATACAAACCTCAAGAGATCTACTTTCCAAAGGCAGATCGAGGAGTCATAGAATCATAGGACTGTCTAAGTTGGACCGTTCACATCATCAAGTCCAACCATCAACCCAACACTGACAAACCCACCACTAACCTATGTCCCTCAGCACCACGTCTGCCTGGCTTTTCAATCCCTCCAGGGATGGGGACTCCACCGCTGCCCTGGGCAGCTTCTTCCAAGCTTTCACAACCCTTTCCATGAAGAAATTGTTCCCAATATCCATCCTAAACCTCTCCTGGTGCAACCTGAGGCCATTTCCTCTTGTCCTGATGAAGCAAAGCCAGGTGTGTGCTCATCCATCTGCGGACCAGTTCCTTCAAAAAGAAGAGTCCAACCCACCTTGCTACCCATGGCTCTGCCATGGGGACTCAAGGACCAACAGCTTCACCCCACACTCACCTCTGGGGTGAGGACCAGCTCTGAGATCAGCCTAGAGACAGCAGCAAGGGCTGCAGAGCTCTGACTCCAGTGACTCAGCCAGAAAGGGGAAATATTTCATGATTACAGAGGAATCTGGTAGGACTAAGACAGCTGCGAGTGCTATCAAAATGTCTTCTGCAATTTAATAGCACTGCTAAGCCATGACCCACGGAGCCTTTGTAAGAAGGTGCATGAACTCTACAGAAGGGAGACATTGCAACCAAAAACTGCAATAAACAGAAACCCCCAAAAAACCATTTAATGTCTCTCTACCCGAACACCGCAGCCTTTGTATTTATTATCGAGAATATCACGTACGAGCTGTAAGTGATGGAAAATACACCTGGGCTTCGCTCAGGGCATCAATATCCCGCGACAACGACCAAAACATCATCCCAGGCAGCACAGACACGGAGTGAGCGGCAGCACCGTACGCTCCTCCTTACTAAGGGACTGTATCACCATGGAAAAAGATGCACAGGATTCTCAGGGAGCCTGGAAAAGCCTTTGGAAGGAGATCACAATTGTCTCTATCCAGGACTTCTTAGCCCAAATCGGGTGGTGAAGCTGCTGGGACGGGAAAGCTCGGTCATAAGCAAAAGGTGCCTTCCTGCAGTGAGCTGAGCTCTGAAGCAGCCCCCCATTGGCATGCAGAAATGAAGATATTTGAGACAGAAATATTTTTTGTTCCATAATTGCACCATGGAGCAAGAGGGTCTCCACCAGAACTTCTGAATATCACAAAACCACAGATTTCTTGGGAATCTGGCAAAAGGAGGCGGAAGGCTTGGGATGATCTGCAGACCTCGCAGAAGTATCTGCTCCAAATTTACCCTGAGAAAGCTTTCCTGATGCTCCGAGCGCTCTCGATTTATGAAATCAATACATTAAACTTTGATAACGAGCCTCTAATCATCGTTTGCCACCTCACAACAAGCAGAGCAGATGGGGAGCCGCATTTCCATCGTGCTCCATCTTCCACCGCAGCCACCGCTGAAAGCAAAGCGGAGTTGTGGTGGGAAGTGTGAACGTTTCCGAGTGGCTGAAACCCGGCTCCATCTGCTCGAGCAGACGGGACGGAGCGACGCGGTGGGAATGACAAAGTAGCCGCGGTGGGGGGACGGATCAGGAGCGGCGCACGTACCTCTGGGCTGTGTCGCAGGGAGAGCCTTTCCTCTTCCGAGAGTCGGGGTTGGCAGGGTCCGTTGAGCTGTCCCCAAGGCCACTCATGTTGGTTGACCTACTTTGCACCTGGAACCAAAAGAGAGACAGGGTTAAGGACAAGCTTTTTGCAGCTGTGGGAGGAGCGGTTCCTCCACGGCAGAGCCAGAAAACACAGACCCAGTGACCTCTGAAGAGGTAACTAACCCAACGTGAGTCTTTCTCACTGAATTGATACCTCCTTTGCGAAGAGAAGACAACACACAACCATGCTACCCTCTTTTTGGCGTCCTTTGGTCACCACTCGGCCAAGCGAGCCCTCACCACCATCACCATCATCCTTCCACCACAGACTGAGCTCTTCCCTGCATCCCCACAGATGTTAGCTTTCTGGCCTCACGGCATTTAAACAAAGTTCTAAACAAAGCCTGTCTTAATGCTTTGTTTATGTGTTTGACTGCTTTTCTTTTGTTTCCTTCTCCCTCAAGCCTTCTCCTTCAGCCCATCTTCGGCTCCTCTGCCATCTCCCCCCGGTTCCTCTGACTCAGGGCTGGCAGAGGACGCTCCACCCTTTGCATTGTGTCTGCTCCCCCACCACCTCCTTTCCCCTCAGCACATGGCCCGGGCTTTAATTAGAGCTGCAAACTGACTCATCCCTTAACGGGATGCGACACCCTCCCACCAACCCCTTCCCCACCTCCCGCTGAGGCTGCCTCCCACACGTGGGCCTCCCAGCCCCAACCTTCTCCTGGTAGAAAGCTTCCCACCATGGCCGGTCCTTGACCAGTCCCAACACTGGGCACCTCCTGGTTTCCAGCTCTCTCCAACCCACGGGCATTTCACCCTTATTTTCAGGGTGTGATTTCAACAGATGTTGGATAAAGCGGTCCGAGCTGTGGCAAGTGAGAGGTCTAAGCAACCAAAGAAGGTCCAGAAGTCATGAGGATTGTAACATTGCAATGTCCCACGTGCCAATGCTCCTTAATTATGAATTGTATTTTTTATATTTAACTAAATAAAATACTGTGTAAGCCAAATAAGCCCAATTAAGGCTTCATTCTGGACACTTCACCTTGAAGGGTGTTAAAGGGTTTGGACAAAGGCCATGACACTGTCCAAACTGAGACCTCCACCGGTCCCCTCCAACTGCATAAATGGGACTAAACACATCTACGGGACAGGGTCAAAACCTCATACAACGTGTTAAATCAGAGCTTCTCCAGAAAACAAACCAGCAACGCGTGCTGCATCCTCTGCTTTGCTAAAGCCATTCAGTCATCCTTCCAGTAGCCACAATAATTCAGCAATGGATAATGCTGCCTTCCAAATTATTTTAGACTTTTTGGAAGCGTTTATCATTGTGAGAAGATATAATCCCTAAGAAAATAAAGTAACGGGACCCTGGAAAGAAGTTAGTAGTTTAGAAAGTAAAAGGACAAAGTTCTTAAACTTAAATCCATTCATTTCTTCTATTACTTTGTAAAAGCTGGATTTTTAATGAGGATTAAACAGCTGATGGATTGTGACTCCAGAAGACACGTCCCCAGTTCCCACAGCCCAGGTTACCCCATGTTTTATTCAGCCTAGGTGAACCATGTTTTTATTCAACCTAGGGATGCCTTTGGTGGCCCAGCATCTCCCACCCCCTACCCAGCCTGGGGCAAGGTGACCACTCAAGAGAAGCCATCAGTGCTGGCTCATCTCATGCTCAGACCGGTGACGATTAAAGTCCCACCAGCTTCTGAATGTCCCAAACCACATCTGCAAACCAGCTCCTCCTGACCTCAGAGGAGTGCAGAGGGATGGACACAGGTGTTGAGCATCTCCTCTGCTCACTGCTTGCTTGAAGACCCCAGTGCTTGTATTAAAGCTCAGCAAGCCCCCCACCCCTGGGCTGCAGAGACCCCCCCCCCAGTGCTGCCTCCAGCTCTGGGGCCTCAGCACAGGAGAGACATGGAGCTGT
>JAOXJM010000023.1:117501025-117511240 GCA_026413425.1 Tringa solitaria | reverse complement strand
TTGAGCTTCTCACCCACCAACACCCCCAAGTCCTTCTCCTCAGGGCTGTTCTCCATCCCTCCATCCCCCAGCCTGTGCTGGTACTGGGGATTGCAGTGTTAGGAAGAGGGTTGATGCTACCACAGCAACTTTCCCACCAATTGGGGATCTTCAGTCACCACGGGTACCACCACCATCCCTTCCACCACCGGTGCTGACACCCCCACAGCATTTAACACGAAATCTTTCCCATTGCCTAACCGTTAGGAGCGGTGCAGCACCTTGAAGCACACGAGGTGGAAGAAAAAACCCATTTTTTTCCAAAAAACTTTGTTAGCCTTTTCTATGTAGGTCCTGGGTTTCTTGTTATCCTCAAAAATGCCTCAACCTGCCTGGGGTCTGCTAAGCTCTTGGCCTCTGTGAAATCCTGTGCAGTTAATTAGGTCCTTACTTGTACCGGAGACCCCTGCAGAGGCAGATGCTTTAACCTGGATAACGGATGCACCAGAAGTGATTAGAAATGCAAGAGAAAACAGGGGAAGCAGTCAAGGAGAGAAGAAAGAGGTGAAGGTGGTGCTTCAGGAATACAAAATGCAGGATGAACGGGAAGCGGTATTTGTGGTTAAAGGGGATGAGTTCTTTGTCATTTCAGATCAACAAAGGGAAGGTGGGTACCCCTGTCACAACCTGAAATTTACAGATCATGAACAAAACGTTCTCAATTTTGTCCTCCGCAGGTAGCGCAGAAGAAGAACGGAGAACCATTGAATTTTAAATGTTTTCTCTGGTTTTGTGGCTTTTCTTTCACCATTTGTATTTAGTTAATAATATTCCTTGTTGTCCAACTGCTATGGGTGAAGTCAGAAGCAAAAAGGAACTGGAGCAGATCAAGGGCAGGGAAAGCAGATCCAATTTGAAGCAATTCCTGACTTAAATGTGGGTAACTGTTTATGTTGGTGCAGCTGCCTCCTCACGTGGATAATTGTACCCCCCTCCGCTGCTTTGAAGAGGAGAGAAAGTTGGTGCAACGGATCATTAATGTTAACACTTCAGGATGCTGCAGCTTCTGAGCTCATGGAAGGTACGATGTTGGGGTTAAAATTGGTAATAAATTGACTTGGAGGGATTATCCTTATCCCAACTGGTTGAAAATTAGTGTAAATGAGAGAAATTATACTGTAGCTTGGACATCCAAGTCACCTGAGATGTGTGAATGGAAAATACCACAACCTAAGGTTAAATGGAATGTAAAATCCCAGAATGCAGTGATAACTGAAACCAGAATTAAACCAGGTTTTCTCCTTTTGAAACCAAGGATCCTTCCTGAGAAACAGAAGCCCGTAGGTTTAGCAATACAAGACTTCCCCGCAGTGGCAACAGGGCAGCAGGGTGCCCCACTCTTCCATCACAAAAAATACTTTGCTTTTTTTTTTTTTTTTTGGATAGTAAAGTCCAGCAAAAATGTGGCCCCTCAGTAAAGGAAATATTTACAGCCTGGACTGAGGACTGGGTTGGGTGTAATAGTATACAACATTCTGAAAGGGCCAAGTGATACTGGTTTATGAGCTGAAAGTTTTTAACTCCTTCTGTATAGAAACTCTACCCAAGAACTGCCTAAATTAGGTGGTACCACACATCATTTTCAGTCACCGCGGATGTCAAATTTAGGAATCAAATGAAACTTTAATAATATTTTAAATATTATTGTTGTTTGTTTATTATTTATTATAGTTAATAATATTTATTTCTTATTGTGTAACAATATTGGGATCATAAACCATGGACAAAATCAACAGAAATGTGCAAATATTGTTCAAGAAAAAGGATTAAAAGTGGAGAATCTTGTTGTTGTTGCTACAGCTTGTACCCAAATGCAACTGTTTGCTGTAGAGATCACCGATAACGCAGCAGGCTCCCTCAGTAATCGCCTCGAACCACAAAAATACCTGTCAGCATAAACATATATTATGTAAAAACTGGTGTCCACGTTGATTTAAATTCCAATCCTGGAAATGAAATGGGACCACATTATTAAGAGAGGTGTGAGCTAAGGTAATATGTGTACGAAAAAAAAAGACTCCTGAGTAATGTATGTCTGGGCAAACTGCACTGGCATTAGCCCAGGTGATTTACCAGCCACTGTGGCCCGTCAATATTAAAGCTCAATAGCTTGGTAACAGTGTGTTGACAGATTTAGAAATACACTGTGAAAATTGGATTAAATGGGTCCTAGTAAATAGGACCCAAACGTTGTCAGCTCACGTTGAGCTTCTCATCCACCAGCAACCCGAAGTCCTTCTCCTCAGGGCTGCTCTCCATCTCTTCTCCGCCCAGCCTGGATTTGTGCTTGGGATTGCCCCAACACACATGTAGGACCTTGCACTTGGCCTTGTTGAACTTCATGAGGTTTGTACAGGCCCAACTCTCCAGCCTGTCCAGGTCCCTCTGGATGGCATCCCGCCCCTCAGCATGTTGAGTTGTCTCATCCGTCTTCAACGCCAAGAGCCACTGGGCAAGCTGCCCTCTTGAGAAGTATCTTGACTCTTCAGGGGGAACCCTGTGCAGCCAGGTCTCTAATTTCCACCCCACCACCAGGTATCTTAACACCAGAGGACGCAAATCCCTGCCTCAGTTCCTCCAAGTGGCATGCCTCAGTCTGCAGAATTTCTCTTCCGTAGGGTTGGTGGTGTGGGGATGGATTCGGAAGTGATTGGGAAGCATTTGGGCACCATGATGGTAGAGACACAACGGAGGACAGAAGCGAAGAGTGGGGAAAAGAAATAGTGAGAAATCAGAAGAATTAAAGGTCAGTCGGAAAAGAACTGCATCTCATGGAGAGCATTTTAAAGAAGCAGAGGGATGAAAACCAGTCTGAAGACAACACATTAAATGAGGAAAATTGCAACAACAAAAAAGTGGAGAATAGAAAGAGAAAAAGAAGGAAAGCCCGAAGGGACCATAAAGTGATTCTTTAGTTTTATGGAGACTTTTCCACTTCTTTATTCAATTTTTTGAATGCAAGTTTTATTAGTGGTTTTGGCTCTGCCCTCGCAAACAAATCAGGCAGCGCTACCAGCAGCAGCCTGGGAGGAGGTGAGATGCTCTTGGAAGCGGCGCATCATCCTCTTTCTCCTTCTGAGAAGCTGGCTGGGTTAACCCCGCCGCTGGGAAGATCTGCCAAGGGGCTGCGGATGCTGGTGTTAGAGTTGTTGATTGGCTTCTTAGAAAGCAAAACCTTACTCTTGTACAGTCTCTTTTTTTGCAGCGTTTACCTCGCTGAAAAGGCAGAGAAAATACCGTAAGAAAAGGCTGACGCAATTCCATTACTGGTGTGACACCTCCTCATGGGAAAGAGCCTGTTGATATTACATTGGCTACAGAGTAAAAATTAATTACGGTTGGACTCGATGGTCTTAAAGGTTTTTTCCAACCTAACTGATTCCATAAATGGACTATGAAATAGCAAATAAAACACAGATTATAGACCCAGCACTGTACAGTTGGAAATGTCCACGTATCAAATATTTCTTTGCCTCACAGTTTTGTACATCAGTTGAAACCATCTTGATAAACATGGTTTGGGATAACTGGGGAAATTCTGCTGCTGGAGGGTTATGCCAGAGGATATCACCTAAATTAAGAGTACAGGGCTTGGGTCTTTTGTGTGCTGGGGAAGAGGTTCTTCATGTTTTGCTCAGCAAAGGAGGGCAGAGATTGTCCTGGGAGGAGCCTCCTGGTATTTTCTGGCTGCAAAGAGCTGAGGAATCGGCTCACAGGAGTCGGGCAGGTTTTGTGTAGGAAGGACAGGGCTGGGAGCTGGGGATGGCAATTGTGGACGCGGCTACGCTGCAGACGTGACCTGAAAGTCTGAGAAAGTAGCTGAACTTGCCTGTGTCTGTCTCCTCACAGGTAGAACTGAGGATAACAATACTGACCGAAGTACCAGATCACAAGGTTTAATTTGTGTTTGCATAGTGCTTTAAGATCCTTGCTCCTTAGCTCAGGGAAGGAACTTTTCTCTGTGTCAGGATTTCTCCCCGGCACGTCTCAGGTTCTTTTTTGTTGGTTTCTTGGGTTTTTTAACTCTGCCTCCCCGTTCCCTTAGAGGTTTGATTTCTCATCTTTGTACTTGATCTTCCACATCAGAGAACTACTGCTGCTACAGCCATGCAGCGCGCTCTCTGCCCATGCAGATGACAAATTAATCTAACATTTCACGTCGGAGAAATACTTATTATTTCTTCTATCCCTTTTGTTCTCACAGTCGCGGCGCTTCTCGAATGGTGCGGCTGGCCTCCCCGGGGAAGCGCTGCTTTCTTCCCAGAGAGACCACAGCAAGTCCAAGGACAGTGAAAAAAAAAATGGAATATTATTTTCTTGCTGGCTTAGTGATTTTCATTTAGGATTCAGCAAATGCAGAGCCATCTGCTATGTATGAAATATCCAATAATAGTTCTCCAGTTGCTGAATTCTGAGTGGAAACAAGCCAGGAGGGAGGCAGAGAGCCTGGCTTGCCTCGAACCTCCTCTGTGAGCATACACAGGCAAACTGCACCAATGTCTTTGCCACCTGATCGTAGCAGTATTTCCAAAAATACAGGTAACTCGAAGATGTGGAGGTCAGGGGAAGAGGACATTCAATTTTCCCTCTCCTGGTGATCCTGTGTATTGCTTTTCTTTGTTTAATGGGTGTATGGTGACACAGTGCCTTACAAAGCAAAAAAATAAGAGTGTTTTCTCCTGGAAGGTCTGATTCTCCCCCACCAAAGCCAGCAGGACCCTTGTCAAACATAAAATCACTGGGAACGTGTTCAGGAGTTAAAATATTATCCCCGAGATCCAAGTCAATGGATGATAAGTGAAAAGAGATACAGAAATCTTGGTCGCAGGCAGCTTAGTGTCTAAAAGCTACTTTCAGCTTTTCACGCCCAAATCCGCTTTGTTCCCCTGCAGACACACGGCACTCCGGGTGCTCCTTCCAGCACAGCTCTTTGCTTTTGGCTGGTTTCACTGAGCTTTCCTGCTTTTGCTGAAATTCCTTAATCTTCCCTCCTTTCCTGAAGTTAATACTGTGTTATCTGCCAAATTAGCTAATAATACTGACTTAAGTCGTTGGTTTTAGAGCTGTCGGGCTGCACAATGAAATGAGGATGATTCATACTTTTGCCAAAGCCGGTGTTTTGGACCATTGGTGCTGCTGGGCAGATCTTACCTGGACTGAGGACTTCAGCGTTGGCGCAGCCACGCAGGTGTAGTCAAATTGGTGCAAACCTCCTATTAGTGTAGAATTGGTGTAAATTGTGGATTGCAAAGCGTGCAGGTTGTGAATACTTGATTGGAGCTCTGCTAGAGGCTGAGTTGTAAGAGGCAAGGACTCAGCTTAGAGGAATTCGTGCCCGGGAGATCATAGATCCATGAAACGTAGAACAGCCCAGGCTGTGGGGGACCTGGAGAAATTATCTGGTCCAGGGGAAAGGAGCCCAGATGGGGTTATTAGCACCCTGTCCAGTCAAATCTTGAAAACCTCCAGCGATGGGGACTCCACCACGTCCCTGGGGAGCTTCTGCAAGTGATTGATTGTGCTCACTGTAAAAAATGTCTTTCTTTCCCACTTCGTTTTTCTTCCTTTTCTTACTTCTTCTTGGCAGCATAATGACAAATGCAATTCGTTAGGTGCAAAACAAAGCTCCGGTTTCTGCAGCTCCGTGGGGAGAGCTGGACTTTGCAGCTGATCGTGCAACCATGAATCTCCCTGATTTCTGTAGATGAAGGAGGAGCTGTAATAAATCATAGGGGCACGTTGAGAAGGAGAAGGACCCCAGCCCCACACGGAGATGGAGTTAGACACTGTGTTGTGGGGCAGGGCTGGTGCTGGCAGCCCCCAGGGCTGGGACCGTGGCTCCTGGAGCTGCACCCAGTGGAAGGGAGTCCAGAAGTGGCTTGGTAAAAGATAACCCTTTATTTCATGGCCAGCCTCATCAGAATTAACATGAGCAGGAGGAGAAAAATGCAACAATTTCCGTCTGGTCCTCTGTGCAGGACTGATGCACAGGGGAGGTGATGCTCTGTGGGTAACTACAGGGAAGGCAAAACAGGAAGAATCTCCCTGGATTACCCAAAAATATATATATTGCAAAAATCCCTGAGTGTTCTGAGCACACACGCATTTGCACACCCTCTCCATCAGCAGCCGTGCTGTGAGAGGAGGGATGCTGAGAAGGAGAGGAAGGATGCAGCGACTCACGGGGAGGTGGAGGAGGAGGAGTCGTCCCCCGAGGAAGCACCTTGCCCACCCCATGGTGTGCCAGGTCCCCTAGAAAGGCAATCTGGGGCTTTGCCTTGGGGGAGAAATACATTGTGCGAAGCTCAAAAGTAGAGATGCTGGGCTAATATAAAAGAAGGCTGTGTGCTGATGTGATTTCTGCTGATAATTCAGCCCACATTAGTAAAATCTCCAAGAATTTGTAGTTCAAGTGTCTCTGCTTTGTTCTCGCAGGTCAAATAGCTTGATGCTTCATTAAGACAAGCAGCACGGGCACCTCCAAGCCAGACTCCTTTGGGTTTTGCAGCTCTGACAAGGTATTTGCCCTTTGGAGATCTCCAAGGTTCAGGTTGCTGTGCCAGGGAGTGGGCAACTTTATGTCCCAAACTGGGCATCGCGACCCCTAACGGGGCTTCTCCACTGACATTGGGGGCTGTTATCTCTTTAGACAGTGTAAAAATAGGCTGGGGGGTTTGGAGGGAAACCACCAGGAGCCAAGGTGGGAGGGCCAACCTTGTGCCAGCCCTTTTCCCATCATCTAATCATAGAATCGTGGAATGGTTTGTGTGGAAAGGGACCTTCGAAGGCCATTTAGTCCAACCCCCTGCCATGAGCAGGGATATCTTCAACCAGAACAGGTTCCTCAGAGACCTGTCCAACCTGGTATGAAATGTTTCCAGGGATGGGGCATCCACCCCCTCTCTGGGCAACCTGGGCTCACCCAACCGGGCTCTCACCCACCTTCATTGTAAAAAAATTCTTCCTTTATCTGGTCTGAATTTAGTTTAAAACCATTACCCTTTGTCCTACTGGTACAGGCCCTACTTAAAAGTCTGTATATCATGGTTAAAAAGTGTATATCGTGGTTAAAAAATGTAAATCATGGTTAAAAGGAGGCTGGCAGGGTCAATGTGACCCTGTAGTGCTTAACCCTAGCTCACAAACTGCCACTTTTAGCCCTAAGGAGGACAAGAGGAAATTGAGAAATGCCCTAATTTATGTTAGGATCTAGGCACGGATTAGCAAAATGTAAAATAACGGTACGATCTGCTTGTACCATCCTCCAGTAACCGGCATCACCGCGTTTGCAGATGAATGGGGCTGTTTCATGAATAGCTAATGCCCGGGCCAGAAAACTCATCTCTTTAAAATCATTAGTGGAATGGAAAAGGATCATCCTGCAGATTAGAAGCAGCCTATGCAACTTCCGATTTTAGATTCTCCCTTCGGATGAAGCGGTTTTTCCTTTTAGCCTCCTTCGATACCATCGTGCCGGGTATAATAACGAGATCAGCAGCCTCAGACGCCGTTAAACAACAGATGAAAGATGCAGCCCTTGTCATCACTGAAGACGTCAGGCGAGTGGCATCCCGAGTTATGTGACCTAGGGGGGAACGACAAGAAAATCCTGAAATTTTATTCTAGAGAGGAAATCGCATGGCTATGAATGAATCTTTGTGCCGCTAACGAACCCCATTGCCAGAGCCTGGCTGGTATTTTTAGGGGACTATAATATGTTCTGGGCAATAAAATGGTGCTTGTTTTTATGTTAATGCAATTAGAAATATAAACGTGTGAGGGAAAATACTTCATCCCAAGAAAATTCCCTGTTGCAGAGACTTGCTGGAATACTTGCTTTACAGAGGGGTGTGAGAAATAAAGCACCAGTGAACTCAGGAAGGCTGATGGAGATCCAGCCACATCAGTAGATGAGTTTTATCAATATTTGGGATGATACTGTGGGTTTTGCTGTTAAAATCCCATTAATCCACTGCTGCCCAGTGAAGGTCCGTGATGGGGAGTGGCAGTTCTCTCAGTGCAGGCAAGTGTTTCACACCTCTGGGCCAAACACCTTCCTGTATGAAGAGGACCCAAGACAAGCAAAAGCCACCCAGGAGCTCAGGGGATCCCCCAGAGCCCACCGGATTCCTGCCATGCCCCAGCTCTGGATGTCCTGCATACGCTGAGAACCACAATTTTGGAGTTTCAAAGACATTGGTTTCATGGACCAATCCCACTCACGTAACAAAGCTTGGACCAGATGGTCCTTGAGACCCTTCCAACCTGGGATTCTATGGTTCCATGATTCTCTGATTTTCCTGGCTCCTGCACAGCCACCGACCTCCCCTCCATTGGCACCTCCAGCCCGTTTTGCACTTCACTGCATTGGCTGATGGCACAGGAGAAGTCAAACCTGCCGCCTTCTCACAGCTCATGTCCATGCAGTGGGTTTTGCTCCTGGCTCCAGCTTTTCCTACTCCCCAGATGTCTCTGAAGGACTGGGACCAGTTCACAGAAGATGCTGGACTGGGCTCCTCAGGAGTGTATGGCTGGTGTGTGCACAAGACCCCTTTTTTCCATTGAAATAAGTACAATTTTGGCTTGTAGCATGAAACAGGAGTTCAGATTTCCCCAATTCATCTCCTGGCTCTTCGTCACACCCGTCACCGAGCCTGGGAAGCGGCGGCGAAGCTTTCCTGGGCAAACTGGCAGATGATGGAAACTGGTGTGAATCCCTGAAGGTCCCTGATTTCCTCAGCCTGTGGGTCTGACCGAGGCTTCGCTCTCACCACCTCGTGTTGAAAGGGGGATAATTTTATTTACCTTCCTCCTAAGGATGTGGCAAGGGCGAGTGGTTTTGAATCTTGCTTTGGAGAGCAAATTGGGAAGTGTCACTATCAATGAATTCCAGAAAAAATACAGTCCCTTCTAACAGTAAATTTTAAAGGAGAATTAAATGTGAAAAGGCACCACTCCCACCATTAATTCCTTCACTGCGCTGTTCCCTTCCCTCTTTTATTCTGCCTCATTTTCAGTCCCTTGCCAACAGATCCTTGGCAGCTCTCATAAAAGCAATTATCATCTTTAGTAAAGTTTTTGCAGTATTTTTTTTTTTTTTTGCTTCATTCTGGAACTGAATATTCTCCGTAATGTCATTCTGTCAGTCCCAAATTTCACCGGCTGCATCGCGCCTCCTGCTCCGGCTTTTCTGCCACGTGCCCTCCCCTTGGCATTTTGGGGGTTGCTTGAGGAGCTTTTCTCTTTCCCTAGAAAAGATGCTCGACCCCTCGCAGCCCCGAGATGCTTTTGATTGACCGGGACTTGGAAGCCACCCAAGGCATCACCATGACCGAAATTAAAAATACCACCTCGTCCATGAGTCTGGAGAAATTGGTGTGCAGGAAGGGCAAGCGCTGCACCTCCAGGAGATGCTTTCAATGACCTCTCATTTTATTTTGGCCAAGGTTGTACCTGAGAAAGACAGACCAGGAGCCTGGCTCTTCTGGTAAATGGTCCGGATCAGACTTGCAGATCTGAATTTCTCCAGTTGGGGAAGTTCAGAATCGGAGCCAAATTGGCAATTTTGATCTCAGTCCTCTTTTTTTTTTTTTTTTTTTTTCTGCTTTAATTACATTTCCTGTTGGCTTCTTCTCTCACTCTAGACAGTGTGCAGGGTGACTCTGGGATAAGCAGACTATTACGCAGCTCTGATTTCCTTGGCCTGAAAGATGCTATTTTTCAGCTCATCTCATTAAAAAGCTGCTGCTCAGGGGCTGGGAAAGGGTGAACTTACCCAGCAGTGGGACTGCCACCCTGGATGTCCCACCAGCACCCATCAGGAGCAACCACCCCAGACGTTGACATCTGCTCTGTCTCCTGAGCAGATGAAATAAATGGGGACTAAATTGTGAGTGTCTGCACCCCAACAAGTCAACCTGTGCTTCATCTGCCATCAGCCAAGAAATGACCAGTGGTGTCTGTGATGTCCCAGATACTCATCCAGATGTTGTTTTCTCTGCTGGTCATCTCCCATCCCACCTGAACACATTCAACTCTACCTTTTTGCGTTTTTGCACTATAACCTGATGTGTTCAAGGGTCCCAGCAGGCATCACGGGCCACAAAAATGATCCAAGGGCAGGAGCCCCTCTGCTGGGAGGGGGGGCTGAGAGAGTTGGGGGGTTCAGCCTGGAGA